>CM042155.1:46145434-46175434 GCA_023376005.1 Doryteuthis pealeii
AAGAGAGAGATCAGATGACTAAATATTCTCTTCCCTACTAAGTAACCGAAGTAGACCATTAAACATTTTCTATATAGGACATTACTCATGTCTTTGGTTTTGGTAAATAAATTCATATTTACTAACAGATTCGACTGCAACTCTGGAGATTTCAAATTCATTATTTAAAAAAGACGTCGTAATTCTCCGTGGGCGGTGGGGGTCATATTGTTCAGAAAGACTGATGAATAGAAGATGAAAAATGGGTGAAATATTTGTTTATTTTCAGAAATAAGATTTCCTTGGTAAGTTCACGGCAACTTATTCACAGTGAGTTTTCCAGTTCGGTCAAGGTAACGCACCGATTTATTTATGGGAACTTTGCGTTGTGATATTGTCTGTGAATCCTGCAGCACTTGTTATAATGATTATTGATGTCCGTCCGAGGAGATCCGGCACATTTTAGATGAAGTTATCAATTTGCAAGAAAGAAATAAAAAATCTGGCACTGGTTTAATGTCTTGCACCTGTGTGCAAAAAAAGCCTGTCTTCACGAAGGCGAGACAAATAGAGATGTGATAAAAAAGAGTATTCGGAGATACAGAGATGGAGCATATAAGGACGTGGTTTGGTTATTTTTTTTTATTTTTCAAATGCGGGGAAATCACCTAGGGACTACATGAATGCTAGGATGTAAGGTCTGTAGACAATCTGCTTTGATAGCAGTAGCGTAGCATGTCTCAGGAAAGTGTTGCTGTAGGTGAATCGATAGTTCCATTTTACTGGGATAAAAGTTGGGTGTGGTCACTAGGCATGACGGCATAGTGGGATAAGTGAAGAGCATGCTGTATAAGATGTGGATGGTCGACGGCTGGCATCTGAAGAGTACTATGGTAATGTGGAGTCATTAAATGATTGTGATGTGGTTCAAACTCACAGTCACACTTATTGATGTTCACATATTTTGAGATGAGTACCAGGTTCGGGCTGTGACGGCGTATATCGTACGTGCAAAATATGTGATTCCCTCATTCCCCTAGGCTATAGGCGCTTAAAAATAATAACCATACTAATTATTCACACATGAGAGGATGTTTGTGTGGGTGGCATATGAAAATAAACATGAAGGTTGATATGCCTTTAAACAAAGTGAACTAAACTAACCTTCTATGCAGTATAGCTTATTACTAAAGCTTAGATATAGAGCAAGGACAGAAAGTATTGTTGTATACTCTCTTTAGCTTCTATTATTAGTTCTGCTCATCGAAGCTTTGGGTATCTTACGTTCTTCTTACTAAGCGTCTGACTGTCGTATTGGAGAACTTCGTGTCTGGCTCTCCATTGGGGAATTTCTCTTTATCAGAAAGCCTGTGTCATTGGAGTTTTTAGATAATCAACCCAAGAACTTCGATCTGTGCTTTAGATATATTTTATTCCGAAATCACCCAGCGAGACTGACCTGTGCAGGTTGAGTCGGGTGTGCTTAACACAAACTTACGCACTTTCGTGGTTTGGCGATAGCCTATGAAGCGTAAAGCTCTTTCTAATGAGCTAAACCGGTAAGTGGGTCTTGACTCCACCGATTTCGACGTAATACCCCCCATGAAGGGAGGAGGTACAGACTGAGGTCAAGTCACGAGTCACCTACGAATATCTGTTCAGAGGCGGTGGCTGGCAAATTATTTTGGAGATGCAACGCCGCCTTCAATTGGTGTTCGTACCTACTTAAATGGTGAGCATAAGTGTGTGGAATCTAATAATGATGATGGTAACAGTAATGGGGCAGCGCCGAATGAAATTGAACTCAGCTAACGATGAATTTGGTAAATTTAACCTTGTTACCGATTGTACACCACAGATAATGCACTACCTTTTATCATAATGAAGGCTGTAGTTGCGATGCGACGTAGTACGCGCTGGCAGCGCGATTTTGGATTATTTGGAAATATATATGTTATGTATTTGCATTGGTGTGGCTGATGTTGAATGTTTATTATTGTTATTCAGTTTTAAAATTTCATGTAGAAATAATCACTATCCTAAAATCTCTTTTCACAATAAATGAAGAAACTTTTTTTTTATTTAAATTAAGTAAGGCTTCATTTTTTATTTCAGAATTTTTAAAAAATATCTGCACAGTAATCTTCTCAGTTAGGAATCTCTGGTAGTTAGAGATGATGTCACTGCAAATCGCTCTCAGCATGCATTTAACATTTCCTACCTTGGACGGTGCCCGTAGAGGAGTTTTATAAGTCAGGTTTGGACAAAATTATTGGTAAGGTAAGTAGTTATTGAAGCAGTCTTTCAAAAACCTAAAAATTTAACTGCAAGGGCCTAATCCCGACATTTTTAACAAGTATGGTCAAATCCACTGAAAGCCAGCGGGCGGTTCCATGAGAGTCAGTGTGAAGTATAAGCAGCAAATAAGCCTGTCAAGATAGCTGTAAATGTTGAGGTGAACGCGAGTTAAGCACTGCAGTTTTTGTGCAATGTGACTCCTTTGTTTGATTCAATGTTAACTTTGATTATTAAATCACCCAAAAACTGCATTGGATATGCCCTTAAACAAAACCAATCACCCAAAATCATTGATATGCTTAAAAACAAACAAATCACCCAAAAATCATTGATATGCCTTAAAACAAAACAATCACCCCAAAAATCATTGAATTAGGGCTCAAACCAGTTAACACGTACTGGGGGACGATAAAAATTAAATCCGGGAACGAATCATATGTCCTATCCGGGACAGTTTTGCCAAGGGGACAGTAGAAAATTTTTCCTAAGAAGTTAGTATCGTACATTCCAATATTGGCTTCCAGTGATTGCCGGCGAGATTCTGCCCGTCGCAAAAAGACGGTCTAGGTTCGTAGGACACGTTAAATTAACTTTAAATGGGTCTCACCCAACTGAAGAATAGACACAGTCACCACGTGATACGAGGTGGTGAGTGGGACCTTTTAATGATTGGAAAATGGTGCCCGGCATGAATACAGATGGGAGAAGGTAGGAATTAAATTTTAGTTTATAAAACTTTTATTTATTATTCTTGGATTAATATAATGTTTCTGTCAACTACTTCAGACTTCTTCTGTAATGATTTAATCTAGATGGTGTATTTATGTTTACTTGTGGATCGATGGAGAAGTATGATGAGGCTATATGCCGCGAACGGTTGAACAACAATATTTTGATTTCGGACGGTCCAACCCACATTGTGGGACGGTTGAGATTTAGGAGATTTTTGTTTCGGGGACGGTCATGCGTGGAAAAAAGCTTAGTGTCGGGGCGCTGATGGAACAAGACCAGCAAGCACTATGTCTGCAAGATTGGCTGCAGAGGGGTAAATATGCCGCCGCCCTTCCAAAGGTGGGAGCTACCTGTATGGGTCGCCATGGTGGGTGAGCCCCATTTGTGCTTAAGATGGATTGTCTGGTTGACTGAAACTACGTCTCACAAATGCAACACTCCATTTGACGCCTTACTTAGACTAAAGAGGTCGGTCGGAGAAACACCCTCCAATCAATCAGCCGGCTCAAGTTCAAGCCTAGCAACGCTATATGATTGTCCCGTCTCAACCCTTATACCCTTATAGCAAGACCACGAGCTTTTTTTAATGCATATACATAGCAAGTAGAGAAGTAGTATTGGTCATGGAAGCACCTTGAGGTGTCCTGGGTCATAGATCGTTTAATTGAGACGAGTAGTAAACGTAGGTGAAGTTCCAGTTTTTGAGCTCATGGGGTGTGTGGAGTACAATATCCTATGCCAATTACTTGCTTTTAGCGTTGCACTCTGAACGTTGGAGTGGTATGACCGGTATAGGGTTCCATCTATAGGCTGTATATAAGTAGGGAAAAGTATGAGAATGGATTTTTAAAAAATGTGTTTTAAAAAATTGAATTTAGAAAAAAACAAACACACAAATTGAGAGTTAAAAAGATTTTTTTGAATACCCATGGGGTAAGAATGAAATAAAACAAAATGTGTTTGGGCATAATAATACCTAACAATGTTTGACATCGGCCAAGTGCAGACCAATCTTTTTTCCTTTTACGTCTTAATTGCTTTTCAAGCATGTATTGTAAGTATTGTACATTGTAAAAATTCAATAATCTTTGTTTATTTCCAAAACTTTTTATTTTTATTTTCTGGTCAAAAGTTCATTTCAGCCATTTAAATTGTTGCCAAATGCACTGCATCAAAAAGGGTTAATGTAGTTTTTAAAATTATCTAAACTGATTGGAGATATTGCAGTTTCAGACAGATTAGGAGGTATTGGATTGGGGGGGGTGTAGGGGGCATTTCAGTTTCAATCCTTTTCTTGTACTTAAAGGATTTTAAGATGAGATCGGGACCTACATATAAGTCTGGCATATCCCTGTCCACTGGGAGGGGTTAGAGGACACACCCCAAAACGGCTGTGGGCCTACTGGTTAGCCGTGCGGAGGTAACCCAGATGATTAAAGAGGACATCCTGTGGCTGAAGCAGTGCATGACATGCAACATCTACTTTAGCACCTACTTAGGTGAAAAGCCTGGTCCGAGAGGCCCCTCAAATCCAAATTGGGTGGCCACGTGTGTGTGTGTAGATTTTTTGCTGCTTATGTCAAGTGCTTTTTTATCAATAAGAGCAGTCGGCTGATGGTCTTAGTGTCCTGGGTATGAAATGCTAAATTTGGTATTCTGGGTGAAGAGGTTCCAATTCTAGTGCTCTGGGGAGATATGGAGTACCCTCTGTGAAATTGCCAGGTCTACTAGAAACCAAGTGGATAGTACCTGGTTAGGATCCAATCTATTGATTGAAATAGATCTGGAAAAGAGATGAGTTAAAATTTTTGGTAATTTATGAGGAAGTCGTGTCCGGTCTCCTGCCTCAGAGTTGCGCCGGTGATATTAAAATAACGAACCGCGAGCTCAGTCTATTCAAAAATTTCCATACTTCATATCTCTCTAATCCATCTATCTTCAATTTGTTCATATTTTATCTTATTACTTTGAAATACTAAGATTTTTTAAAAAAATTCATCGTTTGTTTTAATGTCTTGTTTTTGTTTAAGATAAACAAGACTTACAACAAAAAAGAAGCGACCCCTCACAATAAACATTACTTGTCGAAAAATATCTATGTATCTCCATTTATTCGTATCTATCTATATTTTTTTGTTTGTTATACTATCTATCTATCTCAGTCTATTTCAAACTGATATATTCATCTTTCATATGCTAAACAAGAATTACGATAAAATAAACATGAATTACGAACGAGCTAGGGTGTTAACTTTTGATAGTCACCGGGTAGTAGTTTTTTGAGGCGGGAGACGCGGGACGCACTTCGCCTCATAATTACTGCAATATTTTTTTAAGAAAACAAGAATGATAAACAAAAAGATTTTGGCAAAATTGAAACCAAAAGTTGAAATGCTGTGAATAACAACCAAACCAACCAACGCAATTATTGAAATTAACTGCTTATAACAGAAGCCTCACCATCTAAATACAGTTTATGTATGCATACCCAGGCACCTTTTTATTTTTTAATGGTAGGGGGGTGTCTTCCCTTGCAGGTGATAGTCAGCATAATTTCTAAGCCCACTGATAGGGCCAAAAGGTGAGGGGGGGTGTCTTACCCTCTGCAGGTGATACGTCAGCATATTCTAAGCCCACTGGATAGGGCCCAAAGGTAGGGGGGTGGTCGCTCTAAACCCCTCTGCAGGTGATAGTCAGCAATTCTAAGCCCACTGATAGGGCCCAAAGCTTATTCAAATTTTGACCTCAGATTATTATCTTTTTCTTTAATTTCCTTTTACTCAATCGTGATTTTTTCTCTTTTTCTTTTTCTACCAAATAGTTGGCGGGGTGGGTGGGGGTAGATGTCAAAGTTTAATACCAGACAATCTATACTGAAAGAGGGGATGGGGCCCCTTAACAGAAAAGATTGATATTGTAAAATATACGCTGGTCACCTATTACTTAAGCATAAATTTATTATCTTGAAATGTAGATATATTGGATTTATTTATTCTAAATCTAGATAATAGAATTAAGATATTTATAAATAAATTGGTTTCAATTTTTTTTAAATGCAAACGTCAATCAGTCATTTGTTGTTCTTTAATTTTAACTTTTAAGTTGACTTAATCGAGTCATTTAAGAATCTTGATAAAGATAGCTCATTCAACCTGTAACATGGGAATAATAGAATTGTAATGGAGTTATTGAATATGAATGAAAATTAGATCCATCATTTGAATATCATTTTGTTATTGTCCTAAAAGAACTACAATATTTAAATTGGCATAAAATACTAATTGTATTGGGTTCTTGGGTTACTCATGTTTAGGCCATAGCCCTCCACTCTGCCCTACTTTAGAGGTACGAGGTAATTGTTTTACAATATTTGCAGTTTTTCCTTAAAGGCAACCTACCTTTTTGGCAGTACATGTCTGTGACCTAAACTTTGACCCTCCTCCTTTTTCTCTCTAACTGCAATGCCCTGACTTTGACTTTCCTAATAACGTGGCAAAAAGCGTGTGTGAATGGGGGCGGGGCGGAGGGCGTATAGCTTGAGGGGTGCAAAGATTCGCCAGGCAACAAGTAAAAAGTTCTCCCTGAGAGTTTTAACTACCGTTGACTTTATATTTCTCCACTGGCCGAACCATTCTAATTAAAGAGGGTTGACAGAATGCTTTATAAAATACATTACTCATAATCTGTGAGTTGTGAGTTCAATCTCTGTTGGGCAGCTTTTTTTTTTTTTTTTACTTTTACTTTTTTACTGTCAATTACTGGCTACAAGTTTGTTTATATTCTTTGCCTCTTTTCAAAGTTTTTTTTTTTCAGACTGACATGACAAAAAAGCATCTAACTTGCAGCTTTTTATATAAACTTTTCACCTTTTTACTTTTTTTTTTTTATTGTAGAATTACTGAGATTTTGAGTGAGAAAGAACCATTACCATTAAGCAGTAATGTTTAATGCCAAGAAAAAGACAAATGCAGAAGCTGGCAACCAACCTCTCCAACAAATCCCAACTGGTCAAAATTGTTCTTCTTGGTGACCAGGGGGTGGGGGAAATCAGCCTCGTACTCCAATTTGTGAGAGGAGGAATTTGAAGCTACAGAAGCTACAATAGGAGGTTGTATCATGGATTTTTATTTTATTTTTATTTTATGTAAAACATCATTTTTCTTCTTTTAGCAAAAATGGGAATTGACTTATGAGTGCCCTCAATTAAGAGTTTTTTTTGGTTTTTTGTATTAAGAACTAAAATTTGAGGTATGAGCGAGCTTCAGATGTGCTTATGTTAATAAGTTCACTAAAAAACATTTAAGTTTCTGGATATATTATGTTAAAGAAAAATATGGGAAAAATTGATTTGATATATGAGGAAATTGAGTTACGAGTGGAACAAATTAAAACTCGAAAGTCATGGTACCACTGTGTATCTATCTATCTATCTATCTATCTATCTATTATATATATATATTATATATATATATATATATATTATCAAAAGGTAGATTAGTCAACACAAACAATTGATTTTATTTGATATTTCATCTTTATCTACTAAAAAAACTTACTCAGTTGTTTAAGTTTTCTAATCTGTTGTTTCTTTATGTATATATGTATATATATGTATATTATGGACTCTCTCATCGATTTCGACGCATGAGGGTTCATACAATGAACAACCCACACAGTGATTTGTTTATAGTGGTGAAGGCTTGTGTTGGACCATCCACACTTTTTGGCACAGTCGATAGGAAAGAATTGGTGCACGAATGCCACAAACCCAATCAACGACCGACCTCAGGAATTTTTAATTCAGAATTATCCCTCTCCTAGACTGGTTACCTACCCAAGGCTGAAGGGCCCAGTCTTCCCTACTATTTAACCCATAGTTGGAGGGAGAATATATGGATTCATACCTTTCCCAAGGGTATTAGTGTATATATATATATATATATATATATATATATATATGTATATATATATATTCACTCATTCATCCATCTGTGTAGTTGAACTGGTCAGTGTTAGCGTTGATAACAATTTCCCTTTGTGGACTACTAAAATGATATATATATATATCTGATTAGTTTAATTTTCAATGTATGTATTATATCTGTATATCTATGTTTTATTTATATATATATATATATATATATATATATATATATGACCAATTGACAGAAGGGGGTGGGCTGGATACACATCCTCATGGAAAGACAGGCCGATGGTAGCTGTAAGAAGTTTGAGGAAAGGTGACTCGAGCCCTCCATCCTGAAGCGACACATGACGGACGCCATGGAAAACATTACCTACATTGAAGTCTGACCTGTGTGGCAGGGCATGTATGTCGAGAGTTTCATATGTGTGACAGGGTACATAAAAACAAGCTGGATCCGTGGGCCATCTGTGTGCTCACAACTGCTCACATCTGGACTACTTGTAGAAATGGCCTTATTCTGTGAAGAAGCAGCAATCATCATATATATATATATATATATATTTTTTTTGGGATTTAGTAAGATGCATGGGTAAAGTGTTGAATAAATGAGAAACTGAGTAGTATATATATATATATATATATATATATATATAAAATTAAAGGGAAAACCAGTTTATTTTTTGACTTTTGATGAATGTAAATCCTAATTTGTTTCTTCTCTTCTCCCTATTTCTCCAGCTGCTTACCTTACACAGACAATTACAGTAAAAGAACAACAAATCAAATTTGATATTTGGGACACTGCTGGTCAAGAAAGGTACCATAGTTTGGCTCCAATGTATTATCGAGGGGCACAGGCTGCAATTGTTGTGTATGATTTGACCAAAAGTGTAAGTCACATTCTTTTTGTTTTATAATCAGTTTTATTTGCAAGAAACTAAACAAATCAATAACAAAATGGGTATTTTGGATTATTCAGACTATTGTCCTCATCTTCATTGTTATCTACACAAGGTTTCGGCCAATGTGCCCTCTGGCCTTCTTCGTGTGTTTCTTGTCGAACTCACGGACTTTCTCTTCAAACTCGGGAAGTTTCTTGTCAAACTTGAGAACCTTCATGTTGTAATCGGAAGCCTTCACGTAACTTCAAACTGAACCCTTCATTTAATCCACTGGGGTAGACTGTTCTCATTCTGTTAACTATAACTGGGTACAAGTGTTAAGCTGTGTTAAGTATTCTATATTATTATTGCCCATAGCCAGGATTGAACCTGCAACCTAGAGATTATTGTGACTTGGCACTGTATTAACTCAACCCTTATATCCCGGGTGCCATGTGTCCGACTGGAAGGTTCATAAGTCCGAGGAGGTTTCCGAGTTTGATAGGAAACATCTGAAGAAAGCTGTGAGGTCAATCGTGAGGACAATAATTTGAATAATCCAAATTCTCAAGCTTCATCAAATAAATCCAGGAAAATAAAATGGGTAGTGTAATTATTTGTGTATAACATCCTTAACTTTGGACTATGAAATTCTGGGGGAAAAAAAGTATGTATAATACACAAGTGCACACGGTGTAATGGTTATCATCCTAGGAAATGGACATGGTGACAAGAGTTCAAATCCTGGACAAGGCTGGTTGCATTTCACATAGCACTAATACACTTGGGAAAGGTATGAATCCAATCATTCTCCCTGCAGTTATGGGTAAATAGTAGGCCAGACTGGACACTTTAACCTTCGTACAGCAACTGGTCTAGGAGAAAGAAAACTGTTAAACAGCTTAAAAATTGACCTTGTGTCACATCCTGCTCGTGCAAAGCTTCCAACATTTAAAAAGTTAAATCTTCAGTTAAGGCTTATTTTCATATGCTATATATATTCTCTTGTTTGCTTGTACAAACAGACACAAGTCATTTTCTATTGTTTTTCTGGCTTCTCAACCATGAAAATTTGTTAGCTTGCTGCTGCTGCTGTAAAAGGGGAGACAACCTTTTATATTTCTCTACTTAAAAAAGTAAAGTTGTCAGTATTAGCCAGACTAGTGCTGGACCAGGGAGATTGTTTTTGCATCTGAGGTGGAGCGCCACACTTACTATCAGCTCCACACTTTACTGCACAGATCCAAACTGTGCTACTCATGCGCTGAGTTGGCAAGGGCTGGTATCAAACCTGGAATCTTGTGATTTCTGGGTGGAAACTCTATTGACTGAGCTAAACCAGCCCCTTCCTGGGATCTATGGCAAATAATTTTGAGTCTTTAAGAGATCATATTTCAACACCCTCCCCCAGTCAATCCAACCAGGGCTGATTGGACCCTGACCGCCCCCCCCCCCTCATAACCTCCATTTTTGGATTTGTTACACAAAATGACTGCTTGGTGCTTCCAGGATTTTATATGATAATTTCATTCAGATTATTTCATAAAACTAAATGAAGTCTTTAAAAACAGAGTAAAAGAACTCAGTAAATTGCTTATTTTGTTCTGCAGAGCGTCACATCCTGGTGTAATGGTAACAAGCTAGTCTCACAGATCCATTATTACTGAATAGCCAGGTTGATACCCCATACTTGTAACCTTGTTTTACATCCTGTAGGGAACGGGTTGGTGAAATACTCACTTTTCTACTTCCTTTTCATCTTTTCTCTTTTTTTAATCACGGCTGTGAAGTCAGAACACAAAACCTTCAACTCTGACTCCTTTATTTTTGGCAACTCTGACTCCGACTCTACTTTATGTAATTAAGTGATTATGGCCGACAAATTAATAATATAAAACCATCATGTTTTTATAATCTATTAATAAGGAGTGTGCACTATATAACTTTACAGACTAAACTAGGGCCATATAGCTCATGTGGTGTATTGGTTATCAAGCTAGATTAGCAGTCCATTGGTTGTGAGTTCGATTCTTACAATCAAACTCACTACCAATCTTGCTTGATAACCATTACAACACATGAGGTACCCAAACGAGGGCCATATAAAATGTAAATTCAACTGGAGTCGTAAAGTTTTACTGACTCTAACACCAGTGACCCCTTAATTACTTCCAACTCCAAAGCCAAAAAAGAGTTCCCAACACAAGGGGAGATAACTCCAAAGAGAAACTGCTGTTGCACTATGAATGTTAACCCTTGTTACCGACTAGAAGTGGCTACCCAGCATCATCTGCGTATAGGGGAGGAGATCCTTGGTGTATTGATTTGTTTACTTTCTGAGATTTACAGATACTAGACATTTTTACGTAGAATTTCAATGCTATTTCTATGTATATTTTAATTTTTAAATATCTTTGAATATAGATCAAATCTTCATAATTTTTGCACAAAAAGCAAGAACCAATGATATTTAATGTGTATATATATTTACTTTAATTGTTTTATTATCTTAGTTTCATCCGGACATACATACACACCAACTACCTTTATATATGTATAGATAGATAAATAGATTATGTATCTTAAAACTTTTATCTTGTACATGCAGCAGTTGTCATATCTTTTAAGAATTGATCAGCTGTAGCCATAGTCAAGAAATAATGTATGCACATATAAGATAAATGATGATCTCCAATAAATGTTACTGTTTATTTTCCAAAGGACACATTTGTTCGAGCACAGCGGTGGGTGAAAGAGTTAAGGCAACAAGCAAATCCGAATGTTTTAATTGCATTGGCCGGCAACAAAGCTGACTTGGCTACAGAATCAAGGGAAGTAACTGTTGAGGTAAGACGAGATTCAATCAACATTTATCACCTCATAGTTTTGCCGTGTGTGTGTGAGAGACCCTTTTCTTAATGTGTGTCTACAGAGATGCTGATAGGTACTGCGTCCCTGATGCATAAGAGGACGCAGTAAAATCGTACCCATGCATCCCAGTGTTTTTTCTTATTTTCTTCCTCTACCATTTCAAGCTCATTGTAAACACATTTCAATATATTCTTTGAAATAATTAACAGAGGATGGAGGTACAAGGTAGGTGTTAGACAGCTTCAGTTGTTTCACAAAAAAAAAAAAACACTCCCGCCCCCTTTCCCAATTTTATAAATAAAAACCGTCCAATTTATTAAGAAACTTTAGTTGGGACACATAAAATTTTCCGTGGGATTCATTCAAATCAAATATGTGCGTCCCAGGACACACTAAATAAAAAAGCTATCAGCATCACTGTGCACAGACACACACACATGCACACACACACACACACACACAGACGCACACATGCACACACACACACACACACACACACACACACACACATATATATATATATATATATATGCGTGTATAATTTTGCCTTGTGAACTGTTTCAGAGCCTTTATTTAATATTACTGTGTGTGCATATATATATATATATATATATATATATATATATATATGTTTGTGTGTGTGTGTGTATATTCATATGTGTATGTGTCCATATATATGTATGTATATGTGTATGGGTGTATATATATCTGTGTGTGTGTGTATATATATATATGTATATTATGAAATACCATTTTTGTTTTATTTCAGGAAGCAAGGGATTATGCTCAAGAACAAAAACTAATGTATGTAGAAACTTCAGCAAAATCTGGACTTTGTGTGTCGGATATTTTTCTTGCATTAGGTAAGTCATAATGTTATTTAATAAATTGGCAAAATCTATTATTGACAAGTCGGTTGACTGGCTTATTGTTGGTATCAGCTGGACAGCGAGGGAGTCTATCCCCTTTTTGCTAGCACTACACCAGGGAGATTGTTTTGCTGAAATGGAGCTTCTCTCAGCTCCATACTTTGCTACTCAGATCACATGTGATGCTTAAGGATGGAATCTTGGTGACTGAGCAGTCCATGAAATGCAGCACTCTAATTTGACCCTTATTTAGGCTAGACAGGCAGTCAGTGAGGCCCTACTCTGATCAATCAGCTGGTTATATGAAGCCCTAGCACCTATATGATTGTCCCAACCCTATTACCCTTATGGTAAGCCTCAAACCTTTTTATAATATATGTGCTAGAAGGCTCTGGCTGAGGGTCTTAGTGTTCTGGATATGACATTAAACTACATCTAATGGTGAAGTTCCAATTTTGGAGCTCTGGGAGTGTGGAGTATCCCTTCATTGCCATTACTCCCAGGTCCACTCTGACCTAGAGTGGTAGTATCTTTTAGGGTTCCATCTATGGGTTGAATAGAAAAAAATGTGTTAAAAAAATTGATTAAAAAAAAAATTGACTACCCATCAAGCATAAATAGAACAAAATGTCTTTGGCATAAAATAACCCAACAAGTGTTGATATGCCATAAAATCCAACCAACCAAACCAAATCAAGGTCATTTGAGAATGAGGCTTCTCATTGGATTAGAGAGTCAAATGATCAAACGAGGGTTGTTGTGTCCTGGGTATGACATTAAACTGAATGTAGTGGTGAAGTTCAAATTCAGGAACTCTGGAGAATATGGAATACCCCTTTATTCTCATTACTCCCAGGTCCACCCTGACCCAGAATAGTAGGACCTATTAGGATCTCATCTATTGGTTAAATAGATAAAAAATGAGTATTAAAAATGTGTTTTAAAATGAGTTTAAGAAAAAATTGAATCCCTAACAAGAATGAATAAAAAAAAATTTTCAGCATAAAATAACCCAACAAGAAGAGCGAGGGTGAAAAGATGGTCTCTGGATGATCAACCAAGTAAAGGCGTTATGATTTTATGCTGTAACCATTTTAGGGCTGTAGTTGAAAGTAGTTACACAGAGGAGATTCCTTGTGGCATAAAGCTTGATACTTTCTTGAAGTAGAAAGATGTAGTATCAGTTTTAATCCTTGTCTGCTGATCCGTCCTTAGAGAGTTGTATAATCATCGTCTATAGGTCTGTCCTTCTGCAGTGAGTAATTCTAGGATAATTTATCAACACCTTTAAATAGTAAATTAAATTAAATGTTTAGGCGTTTTTGACTGACCGATTCGGCTGTTTTGGAACATTTTATAAATACAAGTTATTATGTTCAGCACACCTTATACCTCCAAAATACGCCAACAAAAAGTTTATTCAACAAAAGAGTTACTCTTAAGATTTACAAAGATTTGCTTAGGTTGGTATGGATGCCTCAAATTACTCGTGATACCTGTTGTTCTTAAATTAAAAACTTTTTAAAAATTTTGGTTTGGATGAAAGTAAGAGACATTGAATTCACTACAAATAGTTTTGCAATTTCAGCTTGTTGATCATTTCTCCAGAGCAAGTGAAATATTTAGTCTTTATTTTATTTACCTTGGTAGTAATATCTCTTCTACTACTGAAAGCAATGTCATTATATGCATAGGAAAGGCATACACTGTTATTGACAGGTTAACAGCCATATGGAACTTTAATCTTTCTGATAAAATAAAATGGGAATTCTTCCAGGCTTTGGCTGTGTCAGTACTACTGTATGGTGGTACCATTTGGTCTTTAACAAAATGCCTGGAGAAAAAGGGAAGTGCAAGAATGATGTATGTTACTTTGACCAAATCCTGGAAGTAGCAACCTACAAAAAAGCAACTGTATGGCCACTTACCTCCCATCTCAAAAATGATCCAAGTAAGGTAAGCAAGACATGCTGAGCTCTGGTGGAGAAGTAAGAACAAACTCATAAGCAATGTTCTCCATGGACCCCTATTCACGGATTCTCCAGTGTTGGCCTGTCAGCAAAAACTTACATTTGTAAGCTGTGTGGACACTGGTTACCAAGAGAATGTCCGATAGGGACAGATGGCAAGAGATAGTCAACAGAATCTGTGCTGTTGGCCTTTTTGATGATGATATCCAAAATAAAAATAAAATCTTATTATACTTCAAGACCCTTTTTGTCGTGGAGAAAAATAAAAATAAAAAATCTTTTTCATCTAGGCTAAAAATAGAACAATATTATTTATAAAAAAAGTTTGCTGTCGTACCTAGACTTATGAGTGCCCCAACTTATTAGTTTTCCGAGTTACAAACTACCCTCAGTTGATTTTTTGCTTTGTGTTGAGTGTTAAAATTTGTGTTACAAGTGAACTTCAGATACATTTATGTTAATAAGTTGCCTAAAAACATTAAGTTTCCAAATTTATTACAGCAAAGAAAAATATTATTTATAAAAAATAATAAACATTAAAACATATTACAGCACATAATTCCTCACATTCTATTCTATTATGTTTTTATACTATACACTGCTAGTTTTCTTATTTAAAAAAACGTATTAAAAAAATGAGGGTATTTTTTTGGGTGGTGGCTGGAATGGGTTAATGGCATTTTAGTTTATTTCAATGGAGAAAATTGATTTGATATGCGAAAAATTGAGTTACGAGGGGAACGAATTAAGCTTGTAAGACAAGGTATTTATAAGAATAGTTTATGGAAATAATTTTAAGTATAAATTTAATTCATGAGGTCTTAAGAAAATTAAAATTTCAATTATTGAAAAATGTTTATAAAAATATGGTGGAACAAAATGGAACTTGCAGTTGTTTTTATTTTTTTTTGTTATTTTTTTTTGGGGGGGGGGCTGTACATTTTAATTCTTCACAACTCACATGATATATTTTCTCTTTTGTTTTTTTTTTTTCAGCGGAGAAAGTTTGTGCAATTCCTTCAAAACCTTCAAATCAAGAAGGGTCTAATCGTGTCAACATAAAAGACCCAACAAATCCTGAACAAAAACAATTTGGTTGTTGTTGATTTTTGTTTTCCATTTTGCAAAGTGATAAAATAAAAATCATCTTGTACATCCCATTTGCTGGCCATTATGTCTGCAATACAAAAACTCACTGAACAATTAATATATATTCAACTCTAAATTGTCTGTTATAAATTTATTAAAAAAAAAAAAATGTCCAAATAAATGATTGTCTCCCTTTTGATGAGTAATGAGTTACTTCCCCTGATTTGCTGATTTCAACTTTGTGAATGAAACTAACACTTTGTATAACACACCCTACTTATTTACACACACTTTTTTTTTTCAACATTTTTAAACCAAAAGATTAAAGTTTTATCTTTTTTCAGAATACCTAGTCATTCTATGAAAATCCTATGTAAAATATATCAATTCAGAATAAAATATTTTAATCATTATCTGGTGGTGAGGCTCAAGTTCTAGATTGTGAAGTCACCCATTCTTTGTTATTACTCCCAGGTCCACTTTAACCTGGAATTGTAGTACCTGTTAGGGTCCCATCTATGGGTCAAATTGAATTATTCTGACAGAATGTATCACAATCCTTTTAAACAGATAACCACTTTATACTTAGCTGAAATATCAATATTTTAAAAGCCAATTTTTTATAAAGTTCATAATCATTTTAAACAGGAAAACACTTTATATTTAGTCACATTATCAATATTTTAAAAGCTAATTTATTAAGGTAGTTGACAATCATTTTAAATAGGTAATAACTTTATAGTTTAAATATCATCTCAAATAGATCTATTTGACTCATAGATGGGACCAGCAGGTACTACCATTCCTGGTCAGAGTTGACCTGGGAGTAATGGCAATAAAGTAATAACTTTACAATCTCAAAAGTTCCAGAACTGGAGCATCACCACCCGATGCAGTTCAGTGCCAGACCCCAAATGTCTTATTTGGAGTGGGCTTTACCTCTCTGACAGGATACAGTCAAGCCCCCAACTATGTCAAAAATCTGTGCTGTGAGACACACTTGAATGAAATGAAAATTACAAAATGAGATATGTGAAGAGAATAAAAGTTTAACTATAAAAGAAAGAAAAAAGTTGTTGTGAGGTTCCTTCTTTACTGCTGTCAGTATTTTCCTGAAAATGAATCATTAATTCAATTAGAAACTTTTTTTTTTAATTAACTGATTAGATTATAAAATCCAGGTGTTGGGCAGTTAATGTTAACTCAACTGGAAAGGTGACAGTACATTTCAAATCTTCAATAATCCTCCTGTCTGTTCAACCATGAAAATTTCCTCAATATTTTCTTGTTCCATTACATTTTCCTTAGCATTGGGTTATTCCATACTATTTTCCTCTACACTGGGTTATACTATAAATCATTCCTCAACATTGGGTTATTTCATTATATTTTCATCAATATTGGGTTATTCCAATATGTGTATATATGCAAAAGTACTTGATGCTCTTTTTTAAGAAGAATAATAATAATTAAAGTTTCAAATACCGTCAAACTGGGAAGACAAGGCAACAAATGGTTGTAACTTAAATACAAACCCGAATAGTCACAAAGTCTACTGCAGAATGACAGGATATATATAAGACTCTACAATGTCATTCAAATCAAGCAGCCAATCAGAACTCAAGGAATGGAATGACCTAAATCACCCAAATTCATGAATGGGTCATTCTTGATTTCTATATATACCAACTGTCTTGGACACTGCTTGAGTTGTACTTAGTTAGCTGCTGTTATTCAAACCAACAGTAGACTTACTGACTTCAAAAATTTTCACACATAACACAATATAAACAATGTCATACAAAACAAAACAAAATACGTAATGTTGGTTGTTGTATTAATGTGTAGAGGATGATCACTAATTAGAACTGAGCCTATTCTAGTAGTGACCACCTCAGTTGATTTTTGTTTTCTTTTAAATAGTTTGAAAGTTGATTATAAGTTTACTTATATGTATTAAAAATTTTTATTTTGATAAATAATTAGATTTGGTGAGCAAACATTTTGGTGAAATCAATGTTTGGAAATTTTTTTATTAGTGTATTCCAATCGTTGATGCAGAATCCTGTGATAGATTTAAGGCCAAAGGTTTTAGTGTTGTCAAATGGTTTGAAGAGTTCACCTGCAATTGATCCCCTAGTAGAGACAGAGTATAATTCTTTTTTTATGAATGAAATAGTTTTTGAACGTTAAGAGTAATGTACCAGTCATTTATCCATGCGCCAGCAGACAATTCATTACGTAGACATGATCTTTGATTTTAAGGACTTTTTAATGTTTCTACAAAGGTTTTGCATGGGCTGGAAATCTGAAAAGGGGGGAATACGCATGGCATTGTTTTGTTGTACTTCAATGCTGTGAAAGTTTACTGATCTCCATTGATCCCAAGTTTGACATGCATATGTAAGGTGAGATGATAGAATTGAATAGTAAACACTTAGGATTTCTTTTTCAGAAAGATAGTGTCAAGCCTTGTCCAGCATTCTGTTGCCTCTGATGAGGTGTGGTAATAATGCAATACAATGGACTTTTCCAGTTTCTCATCAAGATAAACACATAGATATTTGATTGATTGTTGAGGGTAAATTTTTATACCATTTATTTTGATGTTGAAATTTTGGAATACATGCCGTTCACTGTCATAGATTGATTGATTTTAACAGCATGTAAACCCATCTAGGGTTATTTTATGCCTAGTGGTTAGGGAATAGCATTCATTGTATATTCCTATTTACATAGTCCTACCATATAAGAATAATTTTTAAGAAGATATATTTGACCCATTGATGATACCCTAACAGGTACTACCATTCCATGTTTGAGTAGACCTGTGAGTAATGGTAATGAAGGGGTACTCCATATACATCAAAACTGGAGCCTCAGCATCAGATGCAGTGTCTCATCAGTGTAGTGTCTCTACCCAGGATATCCCTTTGGGGGAGGGGGGGCTTTACACTGATGCAGGGGATACAGTCAGTATATTTTAAACACTACTGACAGAGCAATCACTGTTATAGAGGCAACACTCTAAGTGAGTTGGGATTTAAAAGCAACTAAATTAAGATGAATACAAATACGAGTTAAAATTAATAATAATGATAATATACTAATATAATAATGATTGAAAATCTTTAACTAAAAAATTTACCCCAATTAGGCCACCCTGCCGACTTTATTTACTTTTACTTTTATTTAAGAACAGAACCTAAACATTTTTTTTTTTTCTGTGATGTTTTGGAAATTTTTTTGGATGATTAGTTGCAGCAACATAGTTTCCTTCTTTTCAATGAAAAAAACAATTCCCAGGTTTTTATAAAAGATTCGGTCCAAATCACCAACAGGCACCCCTGCCCAGATCAGTTTTGAAAGGAACTGAATTTTACTTTTCACTGGTTGTCAGTAAATAAAATCAGCAGCCGATAAAAACAAAAAAGATTTCGCTCTAAAATATTCTAAAATTCTGAAATAGGGTTAGGGTTAGCAGTTATTATTAGAACCTTATAATATACTTTTTATAAATCTTTTTTATTAAATATCTGTAGAGGCACATGGAAAATAAATAAACGTGTCTTTCGTTTTAAGTTTTATTAAAAAATAAATAATATTAGTTTATCTTTAGTGCAAAATTAATTTTTTCATATATGCTTAACAACAACAACATGAAATAAAGTATTTTTTTATTAAAATCAAAAACTATTTTAGTATAAAAATGTGCTTTTGTTTTTTATCAGCTGTTGATTTTGTTTACTGACAACCGGTGAAAAGCAAAATTCAGTTCTTTTTAAAATGGATCTGGGCTGGGGTGCCTATTAGTGACTTGGTCCAAAGATTCATCTGAGTAAAACAAACAAAACAAACAATAGAATTTGTTTGTTACACTGACATATCTATATATTAAAACACCTGTTCCTTAATCTTCCGACAGTTCATGACATGCAATACTCCACTTTGGCCCTATCTTGGGCTAGAGGGGCGGTCGGAGAGGCCCCCTCCGATCAATCGGCTGGTCACGTCAAGCCCTAGCACCTATATGATTGTCCTGACCCTATTGCCCTTATAGCAAGCCCTAACCCCTTTTTATCATATGGGTGCTAGAAGGCAGTGGCTGCGGGTCTACATGTCCTGGGAATGACGTTAAACTCTATCTGATGGTGAGGTTCCAGTTTTGGAGGTTTGGGGAATGTGGAGCACCCCTTCATCACCATTGCTCCCTGGTCCACTCTGACCCCAAGTGGTAGTACCTGTTAGGGTGCCATCTATGGGTTAAATAGAAAAATGTATTTATAAAAAAAAAACAAATAAAATAAAATTAAAATAAAACCTTGCTTAGAGGCGAATCAAATCTGGAATAATAATAAAATAAAATAAAAAGAAATGATCAGACACACAGACATAAGCACCACGCACACACACATACGCTTACATTTACACACACAAGCACGCGCACACACACACTTACACACACAAACACACACATAAGCAAGCACCCCAACCATACACATACACACACAGAATTTGGAAGAACCAAGACAGAACGAATCTAGCAGCCGCTAGGACAACTTCAGTTCCAGTATTCTTCTGAGGATGGGAATTTCTTCCCGAAATATTGAGAAATAAAATGACAGGTTAACAAAAAACATCATAGTTACCTTCTTTTTTCTTTACACTCGCATTGTGACAGCCTTCAAAACCAACCAACAAAAAAATTGTATTATCCATTAAGAATTGATTTATTTCAAAACTTTTTCGGCATTAAATGACCCACTGAGGTTGATATGCCGTAAAACAAACCAAACCAAACCAATTAATCTTCTGACCGTTATCATCCTGCAACACCCTCTGGTTAAAAATAAGACCATCCAAATCAGCCAAGATGAAACTCTAAAATTGTAAATCCTGATTATCTGGTGTCACTTATCTGCCAAATTCTTATTTCTTATTTTGTCACTTCAGCTAGATAATGAACCATTCAAGAAAAGGACATGCTACACAGAAAAAATATAATAAGAAAGAAAGAGAGTAAGAGAAAGATAGAGAGAGGGGGTAATTATGTGAATCTGTTTCAATCAAACATAATGAAAAGATAAAAAGAAGGAAAGAAAGAGAAAAAAAAGTAAGAGTGAGTTAAATCAAGATTATTATACTTTTTACATATTGGACTATTTTGCAGTAGCTCTTAACTAAACATAACAAACGTAATAATCAAATTATCATACTGTGATATATCCACAGGTCCTGCTAGTTCATTTATATATTGTTGGTAATAAAAGTGAAAGTGTTATAGAAAAGTTTTAACAGTTGGATTTCTGTAAATATTACACAAGGTCATGTGAAAATGTGCCTGTAAAATCTTTTTTTTTTTTGTTGTCTTTTATTTGAATAAAAAAAAAATTGTTGAAGATCCACCAGAAAAGTTTTTTTTTTTTAGAATGAAGCATAGCAAGATTTTGGAAAACTTATTTTGAATTTGTGAATTTGATTCTTAGAAAGGAGATATGTTTTCTAAAAGACTCAGAATGCTTTATTTTCTTGGCGCCAGATTTTTTGGGAAAAATGTTGTGATCAGAATAGAAGTTGGTTGGTTGTTTTGTCTTACAGCATTTTAACCCTTTTCAGGCCATTTAATGGCGATTCAAGCCATTTTGATATTTGGTTTCCTACAGAACCTGCTGTTGCTTAAATGGTCACCCATCTAAGTAGTGAACAGGCTCATCATTGCTTAACTTCAGTGATCTAGCAGGAACCAGTGTTTTCAACATGACTTGTCTGTAAGTGGAATATAAATTTGAAAAAAAGAAAAAAAGGTATGATCAGAATATGTGATAAAAAATGTATTACCAGAATATAAGATAAAAAAATTGGGACCAAATTAGCTTTAAGCACCCCAGGGGCGACCAGGATTCAGAAGGACATGTTTTGCTTTGCACCGTCAACATTCGGTTGTTTGTTACCAGATGATTTTTAGACGCATTTTTTTTTAATTATAAAACTAACTGCTAATCCTAACCCTAACCCTAACCCCTAACCCTAACAAACAACCAGATGTTGACGTGCAAAGCGAAACATGTCCTTCTGAATCCAGATCACCCCTGGGGTGCTTAAAGGTAACTTGGTCCCAAAAATGTTTGATGAAGAATAGAAGTTAAAAGAAAAAAAGGGTCATCACAATATGAGGTAAAAAAAAATGAGGTGTGATCAAAATATTGGGTAATTTTTTTTTTTTAATTATAAGGGAGGTAATCCAGTGTTGAGAATTTGGTAATCTGAACACGGATTTTTCGACAAATTGCATATACCTATACTTTTCTAATATACAGTTACTCTCATAGAAATATTAACGTTTAAAAAAAAAATCACCTGTGGGAGATTCTAAGCATATGTTGACTGAGATGGTGAACATGTGGAGACTGTTTGAAAATATATGAAAGGTATTCCTATAAAGGTGTTAACATTTTTAAATCAATTTAAAAAAAAAGATGTTAATATTTCTATGAGAGTGTCTGTATATTAGAAAAGTAAAGGTATACCCAATTTGTTGTGTTTTTACAAAACAAAACACATGTCTTCCTCAGAGTGAAAGAAACAAGGGGAGGTTACTCTCATTTATGTAGCTAATGTTCAGATTACCCAGAATTTTACCTTATTTTGTGTCTCGGCTCAACCATATGGGAAGAGCTGGTATCTCCCATATCCTGACTGACACCACATAACATTTGACATCAGAACGAACTGAAATTAATTGCTGAATTAAATTAGATTAAATTTTAAAAAATTAAATTTTAAACTAAATTAAATTTATATTTAAATTAGTGAAATAGATCACTCTTTATGACTGAGCCTATTCTAGTAGTGATCACCTCAAGCGGAGTTTAACAGGTTTGAATTCAGAGTTTTCCTTCTAGACTGGTTGCCTAAGCAAGGTTAAAGAGCCCAGTCTGCCCTACTGTTTACCCATAGCTGGAAGGAGAGTAGTTGGATTTATACCTTTCCCAAGGGTATTAGCATTATGTGAACTGTAGCTTCATCCAGGATTTGAACTCTGGTCAACAAGTCCATTTGCCACGACTAACCATTACACCACTGGTCTCCAACAATTGTACAACTCTTTCTTTCACAAGAAGAAAAAATGATTTTTACATGTGTCTAGTAGTTACATACACTTTACACACGAGGTATAATGGTATTTGACTCCTTACGAGGCCAAAATGGGATACAAGATTGGTCTAGTGTAGAGGATACTTTGCAGTGAAATACCATCAGCTAACGCTGGCATCCTCTAATAAATCCAACCCTTTAATCCAATCCAACTTTAAGATGGTTGTATCCCTTAACCCAATGAAGGGCAGGTGTTGCCTGATGGGGGAACTCCCCTGGAACTACACTGATAAATTTACACCAACTGCAAATCTAGGTAACACGGTCAGGTTAAAGAAAATCTGAAACTGTTATAAAATATCTTAGAAAGATTAATACTAACCAATCAAAATTTTGTTTCATGTCAGTTTTGGCTGATGACAAGGGAAATAATTCAGATTTGTCTCCCTTCCACTAAAGTTTAATTTTTTGTTTTCATGTTTATTAACTTTTTTGATAATTTATCTGTATTATTCCCTGTGAGTTCTTCACAGCAGCGTGATTGTCTTTCGCTGGAGTCTGAGTAACAACAAATCTCCTCCTCGGGTGTCCAGAATTCTTCCAATATTCTTGCTAATTTTAACAATTCTGTTGTTTAGATGGTTTTAACTCTTTCTCTGATTTCCAATTACTTGTCTGTTTTCTAAATTTTGAGGGACTGTTCCCAGTGCACCAGCTACAATTGGTATCACTTTCACCCTCATAGTCTATTGCTAGGGAAAAGGAGGTGAACTCCCTCACTGTTCATTTAATACTGACAATAGGCCACTTCATAGATTTTAATTTTCCTTTTTTTTTTTTTAACTTATCCTCCTCTGGTCACTCTCTGAGCAGGATGTGACACAAGGTCAATTTCTTAAGCAAAGTTTAACAGGTTTGAACTCACAGTTTTCCTTCTCTTAGACTTGTTACCATGCCAAGGTTAAAGAGCTCAATTTGTCCTACTCTTTATCCGTAGATGGAGGGAGAATAGTTGATGATGTTTTGTTTTTTAATGGCATATCAACCTTCTTCTTGTCATTTTGATAAACAAAGTACTCAGGTTGCTTACAGTACCTGTGGTTGCTTAAGTGGTCATTTTGGTGGTCTTATTTGGATGGTTTGCAAAATGGGTCACCATAAAATTGCTTTTTTGTTGAGGGATGCTTCAAGGATTTATTCAAAACATTACTTAGCATCCTTGTGTAATTCCCATAGATACTGTAATTATTCATGTATAATACATACTCTACTCACATATAATACGTAGAAAATTTTGAACAAAACTTATCGGCTATTTTGATTTTTTACCGTCCATCTCTCCTGCCTTAATTTCTGTTATGTTTTTCTTGGGTGGCATCGTACGAATTCTGAACCTTTGCTAGCTATTTTCCGACTCGTTTTTTGATTGCTTTTTTGTTGGTAAATTAATGCGATAAAAAAATCAATATTTTACACAACACCCCATCAATTCAATGTAGATATTTGACATCCTCCTCCATTAAAATATATTTTTTTGTTCGATTGAAAAATCAGATTTTATACAAATGAAAATTTCCAAACAATTTCCAAACAATTTTCATACTGTACATACATGCACACCCAGCCGCCACCCCTTTTATGGGGGGGGGGGCACTCTGTTTTGATTTTACAATGTGTCCCCCCCCAAAAAAAAAAAATACAAATACAAATAAGAACTCAGACAATTTGAATATTTTTTTTTATTTTCATTCAAAACAAATGTCATCTCTTTTTAATACAATTTAAACTTATTCAATATTCAATCAAAAAAATATATTTTAATGTGTGAAGGGTTATGTAAAATATTTACATCAACTTTACGATAAAAAGCAGGGTTGGGGGCTGGGCGTGCATGTAAAATATTGCTTTTGGTATATATATTGGGGTTGGTATTTGATACGTCACCGAACAGCAAATTTGGAGGCAGGGGACCAGGACGAACTTCCTCATAGAGTACCACATTTTGTTCTTCTTGACAAAAATAAAAATCTTTCAAAGCCTCCATACTTCCTGTAGTCCACCAACACTATACCTGATACACCCATCCACACACATATGCACACACGCACACACATACATGTATATTATTACTGTACCCTGTTCATGTTCCTGACACTAATACATTATTCTGTGTACTAGACATGAGACTTTGATGAGTTGTGGTGCACCTGAGCACTCTACACAATAAATTTCATTTTTTTTTTCTCCTTTTGAGTTTTCACATCAGCATTAGCTGATGGTCTTTCACTGGAGTCTGAGTGACAGCAAGTCTCCCCAGGTCTCCAGGACTCTTCTGAGTATTCTGGCAGATTGCAGCAGTGCAGTGTTCTGAATGGTTTCAACCCTTCCTCTGATTTCCAAACATTCCAGACACTTTTCCAATCCTTTTGGGACTGTTCCAAGTACACCAACTATAATTGGTATCACTTTGACTTTCATATTCCATAACTTTTTTAGTTCTCTGGCAAGGTCCAGATATTTGTCTATTTTTTCATTTTCCTTTAGCTTCACCCTGTGATCTGCTGGCACTGCAAAATTCACCAGTTGACAAGTTCTTTCTTTTTTGTTTATCAACACTAGGTCTGGTCTTCTTGCTGGAATAAGGTGATCCGTTTTTATTTCAAAGTCCCAGAGAATTTTATGCGTTTCGTTCTCAAGAACAGATTCTGGTTTATGCATATATCATTTTTTTGCATGGTCAAAATTAAATTTTTTGCATAATTCCCAGTGGATCACCTTCCCAACCCAGTCATGTCTAGTTTTGTATTCTTGTTGTGCTAGTTTGCTACATTCGCAGAGTATATGATTTACAGTCTCATTTCTATTCCCTCAAAGTCTACATTTACTATTTTGTTGGGTCCTATCAATTTTCGCTTTGATGTAGTTTGTCCTTATGGCATTATTTTGTGCAGCAATTATAAATGATTCCGTTTCTCTTTTGAGGTTTCCTTTTCTTAACCATGTCCAAGACTTTTCATGGGCAACCTCTTGAATTTGTCGTTTGAAGCGTCCGTATAATTGTTTTTCTTCCCATTTTTGTTTTCTAGTCTTTGTTGTTTTTCTGATTGTCCATCTGCCGTTTCTACTATTGTTGGCCGCCATAAGTAGTTTGTCTTTGCTCTTTCTTGTGTAATCTTCAAGTTGTTGGATTGTGGTTTCTACGCATTCCTCTATGTTGGCAAGACCTCTTCCCCCTTCCTTTCTTGACACATATAATCTATCTCTATCATCTCTAGGGTGGAGAGCCTTGTGCATGGTCATTAATTTTCTCGTCCTTTGGTCAATCTGTCTGAGTTCTTCTTTTGTCCATTTTAAGAATGGTCCTGAGTATCTTATAATGGGGACAGCCCAGGTATTGATTCCTTTGATCAGATTTCTGCTGTTAAGTTTGGTTTCTAGAAGTTTTTCTAGTTCTCCTGAGATATTCTTTTTTAACTTTTCCTTTCATTTCTGCTTGCATGATATTGTCTGCTTCTAAAATTCCTAAGTATTTGTAGCTTCCATTTTCTATTATTATTATTATTATTATTATTATACCAAAAATTAAAAACATAAAAATTATCAATACCACACAAAGTAATTATCAAAAAATTTCAGAGGATGTTCATATTACGTTAAAATGAAATATTTAAAAAATGAATAAATAAAATAACAACTTTACAAAAATGTAAATATAAATGTACAATGTATGTGATTCCCTAACCTCTAAGGCATAAAATAACCCCAGACAGGTTGACATGCCATTAAAATCAATCAATCAATTAATCTAATTTTTTAAATTGTTCAACTTGTTGTTCATATTGATTAAAAATAAGAATCTAAATATTTAAATGTATTTTCTGAAATACAATATTTAGACACTGGTTATAAACAAACACACATTCCATTGGTATCATTATAAAAGAGAAATGTTTGTTACACATTAGTCAGTTTGGATGAAAAGTACAACTTACTTTCAATCCTGCCGTTCTGAATCTGGTGACGTAAATAGCTGAAATAAAGTTCATATTTAATTCTCAAGTATAATACGCACTAATAACTTATTTAAATCCGAGAGAAAAATGCGCTTTATACACAAATAATTCCAGTATTAATAACAAATACGGAATAATGTGAACAAATGTTTTAAGCAGCTATCATTAAAGGGAGATAACTCATGTCGTTTTTAATGAACATGGTGGTGAGTAAGCCAACCATATAGAATGTCCTGGGAAAGAATAGCTTAACAGAACCCATCAATCTCTAAGTCTACTACTGGCTTGAATTCAGATTTTTCCTTCTCCAAGAATTGGCCCTTCTGAATCTATGATAACTTGTCCCATTCTACTACATGTAAATTTTCATAAAGTTGTAGTCATATAAAATATACGAAACCTTCTGGAGCCCCCAACATTGGTTTAGGGATAGTAAGTTTAAAGAGACCAGTCTACCGTACTATTTACCCATAGCTGGAGGGAGAATAGTTGGACTAGTACTTTTGCCAAAGGTAGGGTATATGAAGATTGGGACATACCCATTAATGTTAATAAGTAGGGTATATGAGGATTGGGACATACCCATTAATGTTCCTAGACAAGTGCTCTACCGACTGAGCTAAAAAAAGCCCTTAATGATATATAATATAATTATATTATATAAAAATATATAATAGAATATAAGCTGCCACAGTTAAGATTTTCTGTTCTCCCAGTCTCAGCTCCAGTGGGTCACCATCCCATGATACAGCATATCCATTGCTCTACAAGGGGAGATTCAGGTTCAATTCCTGATTCTGAGATGCCCTTAAGGGAGAATGCTGATAGAGCTAATGTTGGGTTAATGGGTCTTGAAGTAAATTGACAAAGATAAGATGAAGAGATGATGACAAGTTCACATCAAGAAAAAAAAATCAGACACATGGTTACAGAAAAAAATAACACTCACTTTATTATTGTGTTTCAACCTTCCTCAAGAACAATCTCAAATCAGGAGGACATGAAGTAGTCTTTTGAGTTGATGAAGGAATCACTAAATTGTAGCCCAGCAATTCCTAACTTGGTAGTTTATACAAAAGAATGTATCAAAGATTTCCAAACAAAATAAAACAACAACAACAAAGAACAAAAAAATAGAACCAAATAGCTGACTATTATAAATTTGAGAATTTTTTTTATGCTATTTGAAAATTTCTTAAATTTTTAAATTCCTAAAATTCTTTCCTTTTTTTGTTTTTTTAAGATTTTTTAAGAATGACAAACATTTGTTGCATACCCCTTCTGGGTATGATTGTATATCTATATTTATGTTATAAGACAGACACCCGTGGTTGTGTCTCCCATATTAAATCTTCTCTTTTACTTATGTACTTACTTCTTCTGTTGTCTTGATTAGCACTTATCTTTCTTATGGTCTGCACTTTCTTTCTTAGATGTGAGTTACTATCTTCATTACTTGGTCTTTGGTTCCGAGTTCTTAGCTGGTGATTCCTTGGTTGTTGTTGTTTTTAGGGACAAACTCAAGACACATATTTTTGTGAATCACATTTTATTAATCATTCCTTATCTTAGGGTCCTTAATCACCGGTGGATGAGCCATGCTGGGTATGTCCTTACATTATGGCAACTAGCAGCAGACGGACTAACTAAAAGCCTTTCTCACAGTTGCCTTGTAACAGGAAATCAGAGTCATACTAAGGTTATTAAGTGTCACTCAATCTAACCGTTCAGATTTGAATTCAAATAATATTTGAATTCAAATCTATTTTCCAAAACCGACAGTACGCCCATCAATATATAACCCATTCTCTTCTTTAACTTTCAAATTATAACTGTTACGAAGAAGACCCCCCCCCTGAAAAAAAGACGTCATTCATCATTTATCCATTAGGTTGGTTGTTTTCCTTTATGGCATATTAATCCGTTTTGGGTCATTTAATGCCGAATCAAGTCAATTTGATAAACAAAAGACTCAGGTGGCTGTTGCTTCAGTGGTCACCCAATTGAGTATTGAACAATTAAGTTATTGCTTAACTTTGGCGATCTAACGGGAGCTGATACTTTCAGTATGACTTGATCGCAATGTGTAGACTTTAAAATTATAACATCATAAAGGAACTTGCTGACAAGTTAAAACGACAATTCTTCCAAGCTGTGGTTGTATCAGTGCTACTGTATGGCTGCACCACACGGACACTCCCCTTTTTTGGTGGTGGTGCAGAGAATACAGTTTATGTATTCTAACTTCTGGTTATGGAGATTATATCTTTTTGTTTAAGAAGAATTCTATTATGTTTTTACATACAAATAAAATACGGAGTAGTGAATGAAAATGCAAGACCAGGTTGTTTGAAATTAACAAGGTTTTATTTAACACAGGGCAGAGGAATACTTCTATACCTAAAAGTGACTTAGGAGCTTAATGTGCATGTGCGACTAGCTACCTAGTATCCAAATCCAAGTGTATCATGGTGGAAGACCCATTTCCGGTCCTAGCTCCTACAATGCAACTTTCAATGTTGTGGAAATCTATTAAGGGAATGGCTATCCGGCCTCTCCGGACACTAGCAGCAGGTCACATGATGCTAACAATAAAAGAGGGGCACCTAAGAATTCGGCCTCTTTTTCCCTCTACCCCTGGCTAGCAACACTCAACTGTATCGTTAGAAACCCAAGACGGCGACGATTCGGAAACATCACCACGTAGAAACTAAAACAGCAAACGCATACCAAAAACGATTTCTACAGGAATCAACAAGTTACGAGGAACAAAACTCACAAGGATTACAGCTATGTTCCGCAGGCATTTTTATCTGCAACCTTTAATTCCCTTTAACAACCATTTACCTACCAAACACTTTTGAACTCTTTCGGACTCCTTTGGACTCCTTTGGACTCTTTTGGACTCGTTTGGTTGTTTTACATTGTGTATATACCTGTTTGATATCTGTTTATATGTACAGTAAACATTTTGTTGTATAAAAAGTCGTCTGTCTCCTTTCTTCAAAAGCGGCACCCATCTCCTCACTGCGTTGGAAGTACGGTTTATTCTCCTACAAAACTTAGGGTCTAAACTGTTTTTCAGGGGACAAAAATCCGCACAAGGTAGGCAACTGTTCCCAACTGATTTTGTCTGGAACGTAACAAATCCAAAATAACTTCTTACAATAATCTAATTGAGCGTGAAGATTTTTTATTTGTTTTGATCGTTTCATAATGACTCATAATGGATTAATTCCTTTTCACAAGGCAAAAAAGAAAGAAAAATGCAGGTAA
>CM042155.1:46180434-46251042 GCA_023376005.1 Doryteuthis pealeii
TTTATTTGAATTCTTATTCAGTTTCACTAGCCTTTCTGATTTAATCTAATATTTTATTACATTTAAACTTAAATACTTGCACCCGGCGGCGGTGCATATATTTGCTAGTTCTCATAATTATCTGACATTTTATTGTTATTCTTTTTTTATAAACTTTAACAAGTATTTTTCTCCACAACGCGTGTTGGTTATAATCGGCTTCTCTTAAATATGACATCTGACCTACTTTGAAATATTTCTTCTCTAAATACGTTCTCTTTTATTAAAAAAACTCTCAAACAAAACAGTACTAGACTAATTTATGTTAATGTTTTTACTGGTACACGACCAAGTGCTTTTATATAACCTTTCCGGATATTTACGTTAAACTTACTATGTTTAGAAGAACCTTTACCCCCCCCCCGTCTACGTTTTTGTATACATGTCTTTATACCGGGACTAAGTATATGACTAGTCCATTTATTCACTGTCTCGTTTTCATGTACCCTTGTTTGTGAGGTGTACCCTTTTTTTCAGTTTTACTTTTTTGGAAGTCAATAAACCTGTAGATAGAAAGCAATTCGTCTTCAGGGTGGTGGTTGCCAAAAGGCGTTTAAATTTCCCGCCAAAAGACGATGCTTGTGTTTTGGGGGAGAAATCAACATTGTGTTCGCGAGGTGGAACTTCCGGATTCTGTGCTACCTTCTAATATGATAATATTTCAGAAAAATTAGAATATTTCTCCCCAATAAAGGAATGCCGGCAAAATAACGAAAGGGCATTTTAATAAGTACATTGTTATTCTACGAGGGTGAGTAAAAAAGTAATACCATTTTGTTTAGGACAGGTATAATTACCAACACAGGAACATGTATCATACATCAAAATGAATCTGGTTCTTCTGAGGATCATATCCCTACTTCTCCACATAGTCACCGTTTCTCTCAATATCAAGGTTCCACCTTCGAATGAAAACACGTATCCCTGCCCCGTAAAATTCTGCTTACTGTTCTTTGAGCCACTTCTTCACTACTGATTTCACTTCCTCGTCACTGGAATAACGTTTGTCTCTATAACTCTCTTTCTTCTAAAATATTGTTCTCAAAGATATTTTGTAATCATCAGTGAATGTTCACAGGGGTTTCCCCTTAAGTAACAAGAAATTCGATCACTGCTCTTTGTTTCTGACGTAACTCTAAGGGGGCAGCCATTTTGAATTTTCCTTATGAATCCAAAAACCTGAAAAGTAATTAACAAAATATTTTAGAACGTAAATGATATAATCATTTATAACTGGGAAAATTTTCAGTTAGTTTTATAAAAAAAAAAGTTCAGAAGAAAAAAAAGGCATGACTTTTTGACTACCCTCGTATTAAAGTAGCAGGGTCGGTTTAGCTCAGCTTCCGACTGGGAACCACAGGGTTCCGGGTTCGATACCAGCCCTCACCAACTCAGCGAATGAGTAGCACAGGGATCTGTACGGTAAAGTGAGGATCTAATGGTAGGTGTGGCGCTCCTTTTCAGATGCCAAAACAATCTCCTTAGTCTAGCGCTAGTGAAAATGGAATAGACTCCCTTGCTGTCTAGGCTGATACCGACTTTAGGCCATCCCGATGATTTTATTTCATTTACAAACATATTTTTACATACACTAATCTTCGCTCTCGTATCGCGCTTAGTATCATAGCTACTGTGTTATATATCAAATGGTAAATATTTGCTCAGCAATTGTCTTATCAACAGGCTGAGTGGTTATTGATTTATCTACGTAAATTGTACGTGCCCTTTTTGTTTGTTCTTCTTTTTTACTGTCTATTGTTCTTTCTTTTTGGTCCACACTCCTCACACACAGCAAAACACTAACACATGAACAGTTACCGTATTTGACGGTATATAAGACGCACCGGCATATAAGACGCATTCTCATTTCAGCCGGTCAGATTCAGGAAAAAAAAATGGAAAAAAAATCAAAACCTGTGTTTGTTTTTTCTTCGCCATCATACACTCCTGATAACCTTGATTATAACAATACCAGTTGTAACGTTGGTTTCAAAGTTATAGATACTTTGAATACACAAAACTCCGACGAAGGTTAACGGACAAAAACATTTAATATACACAGCACATGGATAACAGTAGAAACAACGTACATAGTAAAAGAGTTACATATATAAAGGGGTACACAAATAAAGATAAAGACACATTCATGAATGATACAGATATACATATATGAGTACAGACATGAGACTAGCGATAGTCCATGCTGTGAATAACTTACAGTAATGTAAGGGGGGGGGTGGAGCCCCAACAAGAGGGTTTAGATAAAATCTACCCCATGTGGCTCGTAATTGCTGAAATAGGAAAAAGAGGGCGAAAGGGTTTGAACCCGGCGCTTAAATACTATGGTGCCCTAGCGGGCACCAGCAAACTAAAAGGGGCAGACAACTCCACCAGGCAAATACAAACTAACGCTACACCAGCAATGAAATAAGGATGCATGGAGTTTAGGGTAGGTAGAAGTACTGGGTGTAAGCTGGGTTAGTGAGCATCATAGAGAAGATTAGTCTAGGCCTCCGAGAGGTCTCAAACTTCAACTACGATGTATAAGACGCAGGGCAATTTTTTGAACCAAAATTGCGGAAAAAAGTGCGTCCAATATGCCGTCTAATACGGTGCATACAAACACACGCAAATACATGCACACACACACATATGCACATATACATAAGCACACAAATGCGCAAACACATGCATAAACATACACACACACATACACAGACACATACACACACACATACACACGCACACACACACACACACCAACACATACCAACACACAAACTCAATGGAAATTCTAAACGCATGTCGACATAAAAAAAAGCATGATTCCTTAACCAATAAAAAAATAAAAATAAAAATAAAAATAATCCTAACACGACCTTTTTACGAATTTCTAATTTTTAACTTTTCATGCTAATTTTTACCCACTCACATACCCAATCCCATAATAAGAGACGTTTGTAACAACCTCCTTCACTCAGAATTATCCTGAAGAACCATTCGGGTGAAACCTAGGTAAATAATATCTGACTCATGTAGATTCTTATATATATATTTTTTCTCACATTTGCTGGATTTCACTTTTCCACACACAGTCATCATACCTTGATAAGGGGTGAAGGTTCACACAAAATATCGGAATAAATCGAACCAGGGACAGAACAACAGCTGGATATTGAAACTTTTTTTTTGTTCTGTTTTTTGTTTTTGTTCACTTGTTCATTTCCATGCTTCATAATACCAAAAAACAACGTTCGCAAGAACAAAGTTTATATGCAATCAACTATATATATATATATATATATATATATATATATATATATATATATATATATATATATAGTAAAGAAATAACAAAAGACTTAGAGATTTAGCATTATAGTCTATTTCAGGGAGCTTAGACAAAGTGTCTAACTCTCCCGAGATTTAGCATTATAGTCTATTTCAGGGAGCTTAGACAAAGTGTCTAACTCTCCCGAGATTTAGCATTATAGTCTATTTCAGGGAGCTTAGACAAAGTGTCTAACTCTCCCGACTCATCATTCGCATCTGATGAGTCGGGAGAGTTAGACACTTTGTCTAAGCTCCCTAAAATAGACTATCATGCTAAATCTCTAAGTCTTTTGTTATTTTCTTTACTTATATATTTGCTTTGTGACTCTAACATTAAGAGCACACATTGAGCTCTCAAACTGTGACAGGATTTTTAAATAAAACTCTTGTATCGTAAGGAAGATTTCTTCTCTGGACTTTTGGATTATACATATAATAATATATATATATATATATATATATATATATATATATATATATATATATATATATATAACAAGTCATATTTCACCTTTGTTTGTTGGTATTACAATTATATTAAATAATACAGAAATGAAACAGTTCCTCAGATGAAAATAAGCAATCAAAACTTGATTACCAGTTCTTCCTGTCACTTTTGTGAAAACAATCTCCACCAAAAAATTTATTCATCGACCATTTTCTGTCAATGAAGGTAATTTTCATTTTTGTCTTCTTCTTCTAATTCTTGTTCAGTCTGACTGTTGTTGTTTCAATCAGTACATTAATAATCACTGCAATATGTGATGCATATAAACCCATGTTTTATGACATGATCACAGTTTTGTACTGTAAGGATTCCCTTTATGAAACTCTTGCAATGTACAAACTTTAGTAATTCTTTGGAAGTTGGATCAAGATCTGTCATGATTGGAATCAAACTGACACTTTTCATTTTCCAACCCCAGCTAAATGGTTGAATTTAGCAATGAGTTAAACTCTTCCAAATCATCACTTGAAAATACACATGAATTCAATGGAAGAAGGCTGCTTGTTCAGTTGGAGAAAGTTGTTCAGGTTATAAAATCTTTGATGTTACAGTGTACTCCAAACATTTGATGTAGTTAAGGGAGTCCCAAGTGTCACCTAGTTTCCCTCCATACATCTTGACAAAAATCCGTGAACCTGCAGATGTAGTTTCGTCAGCTAAAGCAATACAACAATACAGGATCACCTTTGATTTTTAAACAAGTTTGATGACTTCACAATTTCCGGGCTCAGATGATCTTGTGTCACATCCTGCACATGCGTTGAAAACCAAAAATTATTGCAACACATCTGGATTCGTCTTATTTCTCTGATTTTTTAGATGAGGCATAATAATTGTTATTTTGATTATTCGGACTGCTGTCATTATCTTTATTGTTACCTATACAGCATTTTGGCCGATGTGCTCTCTGGCCTTCTTCAGTTGTTTCTTGGCAAACTCGGTAGCCTTCATGTCGTAATCGGGAGCATTCACAGAACTTTGAACCGAACCCTTTATTTAATCCACGGGGGTAGACTGTTCTCATTCCGTTAATCATGACCGTTTACAAGTGTTAAGCTGTGTTAATTATTCTATATTATTATCACCCTTGACCTGTAATGATTGCCACTTAGAACTGTATTAACCTAAAACTTTATATCCATTGCGCCATGTATCCACTGGATTTGTCTTCTTTTGTTACATACTCTATGCGGTTGCATAAGATTATTGTCAATCCCTGTATTTCTAAAGGGATGGCCCTTCTTATATCACGGGCGGGACTTTCCATGGAATAATACAGAAAGCCCGCCAAATTACGTGAAGTCACGTGGGACGTGGTTGGGTTCTCAGTTTTCAGTTGGACGTCAGGCAGAGAAGATGTACTGCCTTAACTGGAACTCACTCTGCATACGCGCGCTATGTTAGTCAGATATTTAGTTATACGAAATGTTTAGTTAAGGAAATAAAAGTTTAAGAAAAGTAACACGGTCTTGTGATTAATGAATGCCTTGGTAACAAGACTAGAAGAAATAAGTTAAGTGCGACCGACGACCAAGACGAAGCCCAAGAACTAAGAGAGATGTTAGAAGAAGACGTAAGATATCCAAGACGCTAGAAGAAGAACCTAAGATGTCAGAAGAACAGAAGAAGAAGTAAAGAAGTAATGAAAAGGGTATACAACACTTTGTAACCTACCGAATCTTCTTCAACTTTCCTTAAAATGTTTTTGCATTGGAACGTGTGTAAATATCAGCCGTGTCTGTGCAAAGAGAACAAAAACAAGAGAACAAAAAACATCTGCGTTATCAAGTACAACAGTCACTGAGTTTCCATTGGCAACAAGTTGGAGAGTTTCAGCATCAATCTAAGTGTCTACGTCTTCATCACTTTGGATAACATGATGATTGTCAATTTTCAAAAATTTGTATAATATTTTGACAAACTGATTCTTGTTCTTCTTGTTTGCGAGGAAAAGCTCTTGATTAAGAGTAATTTGCAAGTCGTCTTTGATTTGAATGTTTGCAGAATTCTGAACCGCCTTTTTGCTGATTCTCGTGGTCTTTTATCGATGGTCCAGCAGACATACTGATTCACGCAACTGCCCTTTATATATGTATAGATAGATATGTTTTTGGAAATGCCGAACCTTACAATGTTTATAGGCCTAACTTTGCTATAACTTTGATCTAAAGTGTTCCGGCATATTCTATACATAAACAAAGGTTTTTGGTTAAGATAAGGATTTATAAATAACAAAAATAATGAACCATGCTTTCTGGTGAAAGTATAGAATCAATAAGTTTGCTCATCAAAGTTGTATCCACCAAGATGTACGCTCACAAAACTAGAGAGAGAGAGAGAGAGAGAGAGAGAGAGAGAGAGAGAGAGAGAGAGAGAGAGAGAGAGAGAGAGAGAGAGAGAGCCTTTCCGGAAAGATGGTGTGCTACAGAGTTGTCTCCTCTTAGATAGTAGCTAGCAACTCAAACAACTTAGCACCATTCATAAAACTACCAAGAAATTCCTGATGTGAAAGCCTCCCAATCTGCAAACTAAGCCCATAGACTTGGCATCCATAATTTTGGCAGCTTTCCATCAAAAAGTTTCATCAAAGGTGATGCAACGGGGGGGGGGGTAGGAATTTGTGGCTGTTCAGCTTGATTTTCGCAAGTGTTGAATAAATGCGGCTGTCATATGAAAGTATCAAATCAATGATGGGCAGAATTGTAATATGAGTGGGAGGCAAATGCGTTCCATACCATGGAAGGTATTCTTACCATCTAAATATTGTTGTTGGTCACCCACTGAGTTATACAATCCGAGTACTTTGGGAGAATATTCTCAAAGATGGAGGAGAGAACAGAATTCTACTTGAACCTCATCAGTTCATCATAGGAAACAAAAGATCCCATTCTGAATATTTTGTTGATCATCCATTTCGACCCAAATACATAATCAACTGGAAACTGGAATTTGCAAAAATGTTGATCATGTTAGTGACGGGCCAAACCCAAAATGCAAGGGTGGTATCACTGATCGCAGTCTTGCAGCATGCACTTAATACTGTCCAACAGTTGAATGTCTGATTTGATGATGGTCTGTAGAAACATACGCAACATTAAAGGCAATCACTGACATGCATCATCAATATTACGAATGTTATGGTTTGATGAATAAAAGTCCTGTGGCGAATAATAATTGAAGAAGAAGATACCTTTAGGCGAATAAAGTTTTATTAAACTTAAAGAACGTACGTGTGTATACAAAGATGGCGACTTGCTGAATGAAACAGGGGAGGTAACTCTGAAATTGTCCCATATTACCACAAATCCATGCTGCAGGACTCATCACTCGAAATTGTACTTTGATAATTTTAGCAGAAGCCATGACAACTCTTGCAGACTCACTTTCAATACTTTGATGATTTACCTCATACAATTTGGTCGTTGATGATGAAGCTGGCCATATTGTGAAATCAAACCATATTTTTCCTTCCATTCATCTCTACAAAACCTAGATGGTCCCTGTAACGTTTTTGAAGTTTTTGTTTCAGCCTTTTTACTGATTAAACATCTTCAGTTCTGTTTTCAGCCATTTCAGCCATTCGTTCGTGCAACTGACCATATCTCAATTTAACACTTTATTTTCTTTATAATCTTATTTAACAATAGTTTAATATTTAAATCCGCAAAGTCAGAAAAGCTACCAATACACGAAATATGACATATCTGAGTATTCCACCATAAATCAAGGGCGAGGGTCCCCATAAGTGTAGTGGCTAACATGCTGAACAGTGACATCATAGTAAACGAGTTCGAACTCCAGTCGTGCTATTATGTTCACTTTCTGCCTAATATCTTTTGGAAAGGATATGAACCGTCTCATCACGCTAGTAATGGGTTAAATAGTACCACTGCTATTCTACAAGGATGGATTTGACATTAAATAATCCATGAAGGTTGATATGCCATTAAACAATATATAGTTCAACCTCTTCTTCAAGACAAGCACATAGTTTATTAAAAAAAAAACTGACACCATAGAAAGCTTCTCTGGACGATCAAATTGGAGAAGCCAAGTCCTTACTAGAACAAAAGTGGTATAACATGATTTATAATAGACAACTTCTGAGGCAACAAACTCTATGCAGCTTGCCGAACGGAACTGCACTTAGTTTGACCACGAGTCGCAAAACGGAATGGTTTTAACAACACGTGAATCTTTACTTCAGTCAGGATCTCTTCCATCAAATGAAACAAGTTTTTTGCAGAAGACCCCCCCCTCTCCCACCCCAAGTCTCTTCTCCAAATAAAAGTACAACTTACAAAATACATTTTCTGCTTCTTATGAGTGGAAGATTCGTAAGTGTTTAACATCAGCCAAACACTCGACGACAATTATCATGAACAAGAACTTGGTCAAGTGGAACAGAACTATTTTGCTGAATAAGGTATGTATGGAGTTTATGTTTACTGTGAAGCTCACTGAACCTGATAGGGTTAAAGAGTCCTCGTATAACTTTCACCTGATCAGTAGCCATTTTAAAACTATTGTTGCAGATCACACACAAGTTTTCATCAAATTTTGCTGGCTGGCTGTCTCCAATCATGACAGACCTCTTCTCTCTTATATATATATATATATATTAGTAAAGAAAAAGCTTAAAAGTCGGGTTTTATGCGGTTATAGTACCTTTTCCACTCACAGGTATCTGATACACACACACACACACACACACACACACATATATATATATATATATATATATATATATATATACACCTGTGAGTGGAAATGGTACCATAACTGCATAATAGCCGACTTTTAGGCTTTTTCTTTACTAATTATATTGCGCTGTTTATAAACAATGAAACATCGAGCTCTCAAATCGAACCTGAATTCATTAACACTTTATCGTTGGAAGAAAGGACCAGCTTAGAATCATCCTAATACCATATTACCTAGTATCCCACCTACGTATATATATATATATATATATATATATATATATATATATATATATATATATATATATATATATATATCCTAAAACAATATTTTCAGAAAGAAAGATTAGATTTATTAAATTCTAAGCATATACTGATAAAAACATTTCAATTGTTATTTATTCTCTTTTATTGATTAAAACCGTGAATCAAAAAGTCGAGGTTGTTACCAGTTTTAAGACAGAAAATAACTTTATTTGAATAACTGATTCACTTAATTATAGAAAGTATCAACAAAACAGTCGCTTATCTCTAAAGATCACAAGAGAGTAGATTGGAAATTAACAACAAAAGAACGTTCTCTGTCTAAATTTGAGTTTTAAAACTGAACATATAAATTAGTTATTCACATTACACAATAATAGCTAAACTGGTCTGTTGGTGTCCGCATATGATAGTGTCAAAACAACTCACTGATGTAAATTGCATAATTTTAAATGGAACAATTTCATGCAATATGTGCACCGTCACTACACAACTAGCTTTATATAAAAGACTAGCAACGGCTACCCGGCGTCGCCTGGGTAGCGGGGAATTTTTAAAGTTAGTCCCGCAGATCTATTATTACTGAATCATGAGTCGAATCCTCGTCGGGTGCCCCATTTAAATCCCTATGTAAAAAAAGACCTTGCATTGATCCAGTTACTCTGAAAAGAAATGTTAATGTCTAATATCTAAAATATTAAATGAAAAAAAAAATCCATGCTGTTATCATTTAAATTTTATTTTTTAGTTATCTTCACGAATATATATCAAATCTCTTATTTTTTCTCAAAAACCAAGCCCTGGTGATATTTAATGTGTATATATATATTTACTTTGTCGTTAATTGTTTTATTTTCGAAGTTTCCTCCGGACACACATATACACACAACTGCCCTTTATATATGTATAGATAGATAGATAGATAGATAGATAGATTTACCTCCCCCACCCCGTACGAGTGACATAATGTCAATTTCTTAAGCTGAATTCATTTAAGTCGTCAGGGTGGCCTATAGTTGGTATCAGCCAGATAACGCGAGGGAGTCTAACCTTTTTTCACTAGCGCTAGACCAATGAGGTTGTTTTTGCGTCTGAGAGAGAGAGAGAGAGAGAGAGAGAGAGAGAGAGAGAGAGAGAGAGAGAGAGAGAGAGAGAGAGAGAGAGAGAGAGATCCATACTGCCAGCAAGATTTGATGATGATGATTGGATTCAGCTAATATCCCTTTTTTATTCGTACTCTTCTTATATTACTTATCTACTTTTAACTTCTTAGCCAGCTGTTCTCCTGTGCTATGTTGTCTCTTCTATGCTGGTTGGACATCTCAATTATCTCTTCCATTTCCGGCTGCTTCTTACTCTGTTCTTCTGCTCTGCTTTATTGGGTCTTCATATTTTATGTTCTTTGTAACGAACACAAGACGTAATATTTTTCACATCTTTATTCAACTTAAGTTAAACCAACTCGTGTGCAAGGAAATAAACATCTTGGAGACACGTCTGCTTCCTTCGAAAAAATCCGCTAAACTCCCTGTTCTCACGAATCGTGTTGACCAATTATAAAGAAATATGACACTAACGGCAGTACTCCGAGATTTGTAATGGAGTTAACCACAAGTGTGACAGACAGGTTGAGAGTTAAAGGAATAACCAAACAACAGAAATACGAATAAAAGACTGTATTACATGTAACAAAAGGTTGCAACTTTAGTTCGTTTGCACAAATAATAATTTGTAAAAAACTTATCTGAGTGTATCCTGAGATATGGGGTATTAACGGAGACCTTGCTACGGCCCTCTGTTCCGTTCGGATATGATGGACTTCTGTCTGATGTCCGACTCCGATTCTGGTTGTTGAGGAAGAGGAGCGACCCTTATTTAGGTCTGTCCCCAGTGCTAGCGGATCAGAAGAGCCGGCTTTACCGCCAAAGTATGCTGGCTCATGATTGGTTGGTTTGGAACAGAGGCTCGCAGACAAAGGATGATAACCCCCATACCCCAGAATTTTCATTATTCTCCCGACGAAGGAAAAAACATGCAATGATAAAAATTATTATATGTTTGCATGCATGTGTAATTTGATTTAAGAAATATTTTCAAGCTCAAGGCTCTGATATTTCGGGCATTATTATAGCCATTCTAAAATTGTTTTAACAATATTTTGTTATTTTAAGGACCCATTTATTAGGGGGTATGTAAATGTATAAAATGGTGTATCTTTCGAGATTTTGCTATCTCAGATACAATTGTTTGTATGAATGTAATTTTGTTTTAATGGAAATATCTTCGAGCTCGAGACTCTGATTCTGGTTGTTGAGGAAGAGGAGCGACCCTGTTTTAGGTCTGTCCCCAATGCTAGCTGGATCAGAAGAGGGGAACGAGTCTGCCTATTCGGCTTTGCCGCCAAAGTATGCTGACTAGTGGTTGGTTGGTTTGAAACAGAGGCTCGCAGGCAAAGGACGATAACCCCCATACCCCAGAATTCTCAATACAATTAGAGACCAGGTTCAAGTTCAGCTAAAGGCCATGCCCTGTAAATTTACTTTTACAGTTTTTTTCCCATTGAAATGAATAATAGTTGGTGTCTATGATTTCCTCAAACATGGTATAAATAAATATTGAACAAATCCCGACAAAAGTGATAATAGGTATATCTTACCCCTGAAGGCTGGAGGGTCTAAGAGGATTTGATTTTGGCGCTCCTGCTTTTTATAAGTTGCATGCCACGCCACCTAGTGTCAAGCTGAAGAGCCGTAGCAAGTTAGGAATGTAATCCCTACGTCGTCATCATTGAGTACCATAACTTGCACTAATAGTAAAAAAAATGTGAGAGGTAAGACAAGGGAGACAAGACCTGTACGAGATATGTAAATGAAATACTTTATTATCATTTGATGTGCGGAGATTAACTATTATCGCATAATGTAATTCTATTAGTGTCTTTTATTGAGCTTGTTGTTGCTTAGTAACCGTTCAGGGTTTCTTGGAATTGCTGCTGCTGCTTATTAATCTCTGGTATCTCTGTTGCTGCTTCTTAGTGACCCTTCACGATTTCTTCAGAATTACTGCGGCTTAATTATCGCTGAGGTGTATGGGGAGTAATTGGTTGTCAGTTCTAAGTTAAGTCCGCCAGTAGATGTGTCTAAACCCCAAATATAGTTGGTTCTTCCTTCTTGTGGATTGGTAAGATGAAATGGAATTTAGGAAAAGAAACGAAAGAAATAAAGATAAGGATAACTTTAGCGTAAGACTTTTATTCATTTATTCACACTATTTCCTAGAGGGGAGATATTTTCCCGAGCAAGTCAATAGGTGTTTCTCCTTCAAAATCTTGGAGTCAAAAAGCTGAGAGTTTTTGCGCCTGGAATTCGAATTTTTTTCTGCACATTCTCTGGGGGCTCTTCCGATCTGAGGCCTTATGGGAAATTGTTACTTTTTGTGTCTTTTTATTTATTTATTCTTTTCTTTAACTTAATATGGTTTAATTTTATTTTTATTCATTCCCAGAGATTTTTTAAAAATCAGAACCGAATCCTTTTTGTTTACTGGATGAAATCGGTCTGTTTATATTCATACGACTCGGCTCAAATCGGCTCAAAACTTGCTTTATATTTTTCTCGCATTTATCCCGGAAGTGGGTGAATGGAATCGATCGTGATTTCGGTTTGTTTTTGTCATATGAGAGATGACTGTCAAGGTGAACACTTTTGGTTGGGTTATAAAAAGGAATTAGCTCTGTCGGCTGGGGCTTTAGAATAATACACAGACTGCACCTCTGCAGAGGAGTAACCCTCCCCAATAGGGTCACCTGTAGGCCGTGGGTGGCGACCTGTGAGGCTTAAGGATGGAATCTTGGTGGCTGAGCAATCTAGGACATGCAACACTCCACTTTGGCCCTTACTTAGGCTAGACAGACGCCCCCTCGATCAATCATCTGGTAAAGTGAAGCCCTAATACCTATATTATTATCTTATCCTTATTGTCCTTATAACAAAGCCCCAACCCCTTTTCATCATATATGTGCTAGAAGGCGGTGACTGGCAGTCTTAGTGTCCTGGGTATGATGTTAAACTCGAGTTCATAGTGAAGTTCCAGTTCTGGAGATCGGGGAATGTGGAGTACTCCTTCATCACAATTACTCCCAGGTCGACTCTGACCCAGAGTAGTAATACCTTTTAAGGTATTACTACTCTGGGTCAGAGTAGTAACAGGTTACTAAATAAAAATAAAAATTAGTTTAAAAAAATGTGTGACCAATGGACACGTGACATACCCACCAAGAATGAATTTATTGCAAAACTGTCAGCACTAAATGACCCACCGATATTCGGATGCTGTCGAACAAATAAACAAGCGCACTAGAATTATTATCGCTGCTGCTGCTGCTGCTACTGCTGCTGCTAAGTGTTTCTTTTTTTCATGGTTGTTGCTCTGCGGTTTCTTTATCATCTTTGATGTCTCTTTAATGCTGTTACCAACAGAGGCCAATCCTTTCTCCCTACTGGCTGAAATTCGAACTGTTTATATACACGTGACCTGGTTCGAAGTAAGCAAGTCGTCGGGGTGGCCTAAAGTCGGTATCAACCAGACAGCGAGTGAGTCTATCCCCTTTTCATTAGTGCTAGACCAAGGAGATTGTTTTTCAGCGTCTGAGTTAGCGAGGGCCGGTATCGAACTATGAACCTTGAGGTTGTGGGGATTAAAATAAAAAAATAAAAAAAACTCCCACGGGGCCTTCACCGGAAGAACGCCCCGCGCATGTCCGACAAAGAGGAGTGACTCCCTACCCCCAAAAGAATATTTCGGCCATTCGAACTGAGGCCTCAACTGAGTGTAGTCGCTTCCTGGCCAGGGGGATACCCCCTTGCAACAGGCGACTATGACCCGCTCAATAAAGCCTAAGTCATAAAGCCACCTTCTGCCTTTGTCTCTTTCCTTTCTCGTTCTTTGAATGCCTTCTTTTCAGCCCCACCCCCAAGAGATGGGGTTAAAAGAAAGCCTGGGGAACACGCAGATGAGAATATCAAAGCCACATTAAAACACCCCAAACCACTTATACCCCATAATTTACTTAAACCCCAAAGGGTTCCCAGTCGAACACTACCGACTCACGTCTCACGTTTGTGGGCGTCTGGAGTTGGTCACAATTTAGGTTTATTTTTTTCATATGGGTGATGGCAGTTGAGATGAACACTTCCGGTTTGGTTATAAAAATGAATTCCAACAGGTTACGACAAGTCTATACTTGTACTCTGAACTATGATCAGATTATTGATGCTTTTGCTGATGGAAAGGTTTGTCGTAAAACTTTCTGTTTACAATAATAAATGTATATAGTAGGTACTGGCAAAATGAGCCTAAACTGCGTTTTTGACAAAATAACTTTAGCCCCACCCCCCACCCCCTACAGAAAATAATTTACCAAACATCAGGAATTATCGGATTTTAATGAAATTTTCAGTGTTTATTTATCAATGAATGATCTTTATAATGCATTATTTATTTTATTTCAAAACTTTCTCATTTTTTTCAGGTCACTTAATTTTGACTCCCCCTCCCACCTTATGTTGGGGCGTAACATTTTTTCGAGTTGGTCTTTAAGTTTTCTAATTATAGTATAAATAAAGAGATAAAAGACCGAAGTTATGAATAGAAAAAAAAAATTTACGGTGGCTTTACTATGAGAAAATAAATACCGAAAATCGGAAAATAAAATGTAAAAAAATAATAGATAATTAATTTTTTGGAGATTTCTTTTTTACTCATTTCAATAATTATTTAATTTTTTACTCATTTCAATAATTATTTCAATAATTATTTCAATAATTATTTTCAATAATTATTTTTACTCATTTCAATAATTATTTAATTCTAAAAGAAAAAAATTATACATCGATATTTTTTCAGCTTACATTTTCAATAGAGTTTTTCTTCAAAACGTATACTTTCGTTTAAAAAAAAAAAAGGTTTGCATTAAGTAGATATTTATTTCTAGAATCTAAAAATATAACATTTTAAACTTAACATCAGGCTTTTTATATTTTAAATGAATTTTATATATTATTTTTTCATAGCAAAAATACTAAATTAAAGTTTTGAAATAAAATAACAGATGCATTATAAAATTCACTAATTGATAAATCAATACTGAAAATTTCATTAAAATCGGATAATTACCTGATTTTTGGTAAATGTTTTTTGCAATCGCGAATGTTACATTAAAATTTTAAACAAGCCAATAAAACCACTTAAAAAGAACCAAAAATGGCGTCGGCGAACAAAATTTGGTAAAACAAATCGTTTTAAATATATTAAAAATAAATTGCTAATGTAATTATATTTTTCTTTTTTTAATGATGGTCATTATGTTACTACTTATCGATTTAGACAAAGTTTGACCTTAAATAATAGATTTAATTATTTTTGATTCGCTTTTAAAACTCGTAGCAGCCGATTTTTTTGCCAGTACCTAGTATATAGTGACTGTCTTTCGTATGATAATTATCATGACTGTACAACAATTTTTTGACAGACTTCAGACTATATAAAAAGTATGTTGTCGGAGTGGCCTAGTGTCGGTATCAGCCACTAGCGCTAGACCAAGGAGATTGTTTTACGTCTGTAGTGGAGCGCCACACATACCATCAGCTCTCACTTTACAGCACAGATCCCTGTGCTACTCATCCAATAAGTTGGCGAGGGTCGGTATCGAACCAGGAACCTTGTGAAACAAATATTGCATCATCATCATCATCATCAGCAGCAGCATCATCAGCAACAGCAACAGCAACAGCAGCATCAGGTCACGTTGATAACATGGATTCCCATGACTTTCTCTTGTCACCCGTCCCTATCGGTCATCGTTCCTAGCAGGTCTTTCGCATGGCATCCAGAATCTGCACAGAACTGATCAATGAAGGTCTTTACTGGTCGCCTAATCTTGTGTGTCCATATGTAGGAGTCCACAGGAGAACGTCACTTTCTTGCCTCACCAGTAGTGCCCACTGCCCAGTATGTCTTGATCATCTGACTTAGATGGTTTGTGTGATAGGAGGTAAGTGGCCGTTCAGCTACTTTTTTTGTGGGGTACTGTTTCCGTGATTTGTTCAAGAAAGCACACAGAATCTTTGTGTAGCTTTTTCTCTCGTTAGAGTCCAAGTGGTGCATCCATACTGTAGTACTAACACAGTTACGGTTTGGAAGAAATCTCGATTTATCACATCCAACAGATCAAATTTTCATATGATTGATAATCTGTCTATAGCATTCCATGTATTTTCTCTGCGTATATTGATTGTTTGTTTTGTTTTGTTTTACGGCATATCAACCTCAGTGGGTCATTTAATACCGATAAAGTTTTGAAATAAATCAATTCTTAATGGATAATACAATTTTTTTATAAATACATTTTTCTATTTAACCCATAGATGGGACCCTAACAGGTACTACCACTCCGGGTCAGAGTGGACCAGGGAGCAATGGTGATGAAGGGGTGCTCTGCGTATATTGATTATTGCTTTCTGTCGATGAGATATTACTACCTAGGTATGTGAATTGGTCTACTAAATTCAGAGGCTTATCTTCTAGTGTGGAGATGTCTCCATCTTGTTTTCAACACATGAACTCTGTTTTATCCGAGTTAACATAGAGGTCAATAGGTGTGTTTGTAAGAAGCGCTAGGTCATCTCCGTAGTCTGAATTTGTTATAGTTTCTGCGAAATATCGCCGGAGTTTTGTCTTTTTTAACGTAAAGCCTTTTTCTCCTATTAGATCTAAAGACGTTCATAGTACGTAGTCTAAGCATATTATAAATAGATAAAAAACAAACCCAAACAAACTGTGTTATATTGCAGAATACATGCTACATCTAATGTAATAAATGTTTAAAGATGGAATAATCCATTAGGATTTATGGGGGTAGGAAGAGGTTTGGGGTGTTTTAAGGTTTAAATGTAGCTGGATATGTAGAGTTCTTTAGGGTTTTGCTTTTACCCTATCTCATTTGGTGGTCGTGCTGAAAAGAAGGAATTTAAGGAACGAAAAAGAAAGATACAAAGGCAGGAGGTAGTTTTATGACTTAGGCTGTATTGACTGGGTCATAGTCACCTGTAGCAAGGGAATATCTCCCTGGCTAGTAGGAGCGACTAGACCCAGTTACGGCCTAAGTTCGAATGATATACTTTTGGAGGCTGGGAGTCAGTCCTTTTTGTCGCACATGCACGAAGGGTTCTTCCGGTGAAGGCCCGTGGGAGTTTGTTGTTTTTTTAAATTTTAATTTTGCTTTAGTTTTATCTAATTCCCACAGTGGCTAACGTGCTGGACTGTGACATCGTAGTAAGCAAGTTCGAACTCAAGTCACGCTATTACGTTCACATTCAGACTAATACCTTTGATAAAAGTATGAAGTACTGACCTCCGCCCAACTGTGGGTTAAATGGTGCCACTACTATTCTTCTATAAGGATGACTTTGGCATTAAATAATCCATTACGGTTGAAATGCCAAAAAATCTCAAATTGTAATAGCATGTGTAGAAACAACTCAAAATTCTATATTTTATGTTTTTTTCTTTTCTTTTCAGCTACAAAAATGCCATTCAATGGAGAAGAAACATTAAACATAAAATTCTGAGGTGTTTCTACATGGTTAGTAAGTGTAGAATTCAGAGGGGTAAGTCAGCGATATAACAAATACAAAGTGCTCAATACTAAGTAGAGCAAATTTATTATAAAATGGGCACAAGAGATAACCTACTCGGTTTCACCATAACGATCTTCAGGGTTAAATCCACTGAATTAATCGAGACACAGATTGATAGCAGTCGATTTCACGTGTGTGGTCAATGCAATTATGATGCAAGTATGTGGATTGGTTGCAATATTTATATGTGTGTGTGTGAGTGTGTGTTTGTTTATGTATTTATTATATATATTATATATATATATATATATATATATATATATATATATATATTGGTATGTGCATGTGTGAATTGGTTGCAATATTTATGTGTGTGTGTGTTTGTGTCTGTGTATTTACGTATATATATATATATATATATATATATATATATATATAATATATATATATATATATATATATATATATATATATATATATATATATATATTATATATATATATATATATATATATATATATATATATATATATATACAAATAAATATATATCTATATATATATATAAATAAATATAAATATATATGGATTATATATATAAGTAAGTGAAGTCGACGGGGCGGCCTAAAGTCGGTATCAGCCAGTCAGCGAGGGAGTCTATCCCCTTTTCAATAGCGCTAGACCAAGGAGATTATTTTTGGCATCTGAGGTGAAGCGCCACACCTACCATCAGCTCCTTACTTTACCGCACAGATGCCTGTGCTACTCATACGCTGAGTTGGCGAGGACTGGTATCGAACTAGGAACCTTGTGGTTTCTATCCGAACGCTCTACCGACTGAGCTAACCCGGCCCCTCTCTCTCTCTCTCTCTCTCTCTCTCTCTCTCTCTCTATATATATATATATATATATATATATATATATATATAATGGGTACAAGAGATAACCTACTCGTTTCACCATAAGGATCTTCAGGGTTAAATCCACTGAATTAATCGAGGTACTGATTAATTGCAGTCGATCACACGTGTGATATATATATATATATATATATATATATATATATATATATATATATATATATATATATATATATATATATATATATATATATATATATATATATATATATATATATATATATATATATATATATATATATATATATATATGTATATATATATATATATATATATATTGTTTAAGGTTTACTTTTTTCCTATATAGTGGCGAATGAATCTGAGTGTGTAGTAATTTTTGAAATAAGTAGTGCGCATTTCGTGACGTCACGAAACGAATGTTTGTAGGAATCATTCATGAAGTGTTGTTATTGTGAGTAGTGTGTGTGTAAAAAGGAAATATGGTTGGATGCAGGAAACGGATACTTATTACGATCAGCCTGGCAATGGTCGTCATCTGCATTCTATGTAAGTTATTGCAAAGACAAGTGTAAATAACCATTAAGGTATTCTACTTAAACAGTTGCGTAAAAAAATGACGGAGAATGAAAAATGTCTTTTTATATGTGTTGTTCATTTACCGTATTATTTTTGACAGTGTAAACAGTAACCAAAATGCCTGTCGCTTTGTTGTTGTTATTTTTAATTATTATTTTTAATTTAAATTATTATTATTCAAATTCTAATCTTGATTTATTATAAAAATGCCTTTAGATTAAAAATTATGGTCGAGGTACCTGTAAAGCAGAAGCTTGCGTGGTTATGTATAAATTTTACATTCGTCATTTTGAGTCTTCATCGTCAACAGGCGAAAAATAACAGAAAAAAAAAAATAGATAAAAAACAAAATAAATGAAGAGTCGAATAATTCTAAAGTAAATTTAATAACATTTTAATATTGTTTTCCGAAATGTATGTTAATATTTTTATTAAGTTATTTATCTCGATAAAATGTTACTATTTATTTATTTTCCAAAGGTTCAGCATGTTTTCGTGTCGTTTCTTATTCCAATTCCACTTTTGTTTGTAACCCACTTCGTTTAATGCTAATGTTTTTCGCATAAATTCACATATTTTCTACTTTGCTAAGAATTAAAAAAAAAATCAATGTAATAGTATGATTTTTTAATTTTCATAAAAAAATAAAGTTACATATATTTTTAACATTTGTAACACGCATGATATTCAGTCGACTATTTGGTTCACGTGTGTTTAGAAAATACAAAAAGGTAAAAGACTAAAAGAAACAAAAATGTACGCACGGTCACACCCAATAATATTTTCAATGTACAGTACAAACAATAATATAATTAATTATTTTTATAATTACTTGGTCATATGTTAAGTCGTAATTTTACGAGGATATTTATTTTGTTCAATAGTTATTGTTTTCACTTATTTTCAAATTTTAAGCATTCGTTTCATTATATAATGATAGACATTATTGTTTACCCCCCCCCTCTCTCTCTCTCTCTGACTAGATGCCCGTGTCTACCCATCTATCTGAGTCTATTGATATCTATCTATCTATCTATCTATCTATCTATCTATCTCAACCCCTAAGTCCTAGAAGACAATGTGTCAAAGTTAAAAATTCTAAATCAAAATGTGTCTCGGGTGACAAGTGATATTTCACAGGGGGAGTGTTCTTGGACCTTGCCTTTTTATTATTTTTATAAATGATTTCTGGGATATCATGAAATGTTTTAGACAGATATTTGCTGATGATACTAAAATATTTTCTATTATTTATGAAGAAAATGATATTGACAAAATCCCAACTGATATTAACAATCTTGTAGATTGATCAGATAAATGGCAGATCAGATTAAATAGAATTAAATATAAAGTATTTCACGTGAGAAGAAATAATTCAAAACATTTATACTCAATGAGAAAAAAAAAAAATCTCTAATGAAAGAGAATTACTGAACAATACAGAATTAGAAAAAGATCTGGGGCTGAATGTGGACCCGGAATGAAATTTTTCCAAACACACAGAAATACAAATAAATAAAGCAAACAAGATATTAAGATTAATACATAGATTATATGAATACATGGATAAAGAAATGTTGAAAAATTCATTCATTGCATTGGTGAGACTTTATTTGGATTTGCCAATGTGGTTTAGAGTTCAAGATTGATCAAGGACATAAAATTCTACTAAGGTAATGAATGATTAAAAAAAAAAACCCTTTCGTATGAAGAAAAACTTAAGATTGACTTACCAAGTTTGGTTTATTGACGAACCAGATGAGATATGATTGAAGTCTATAAATATACTCATGGATTTTATTCAACAAATTTTAATCTATTGAATATTGCTCATAAACTCAATACCAAGGATCATAAATTAAAACTTTCAAAAAAATTTTGCAAAACAAATATAAGACAAAATTATTTTAGTAACAGGGTAGTAGATTGATGGAATAAACTACCATCATCAGTAGTGAATGCTCCCATCTTTTAAAGTTGGATGAATTGTGGAAAGAATATTCAATGGAAATAAGATAAATGTTTCAAATATAAGGAACAGCTGACATGTCTCAGACCAAATATATCTAGCTAAAAAAGTTATTACTATTGTTTTTATAAGTCTACTGAAGTTTATATATCTATATAAGTTTATTGAAATCTATCAATCTGCCTATCTGTCTGTCTGTCTGAGTCTATTGAAATCTGTCTGTCTGTCTGAGTCTATTGAAATCTATCAATCTGTCTGTCTGTCTGAGTCTATTGAAATCTATCAATCTGTCTGTCTGTCTGAGTCTATTGAAATCTATCAATCTGTCTGTCTGTCTGAGTCTATTGAAATCTGTCTGTCTGTCTGAGTCTATTGAAATCTATCAATCTGTCTGTCTGTCTGTCTGAGTTCTGCCTGTCTGAGTCTATTTATTTATCTATTTCTTTCCATCACTTTATCTATCTCTCACTCACTTTTTGCCTATATCTTTTTATCTATATCTCTCTTTTTCTAACTTATATATTTTTTATTTTATTTTTAAATGGGTGTATTCATTTAGTGCATTTTTAATAACAATGCTGGACCATTTATTACAAAGTTATGGATCAGCAACAATAAAAAAAAGAATTAGTAATGTTTAAGGAGAGGAATTACCCATAAAACTTATTAATGGTTTTTAGTCATTTAAAATAAAATTGTATTTGTACCACTTTAGTTACATAAGTAATCCCTGGCACATTAAAAAGTGTATCATTAAAGGTTCCAAGTGTTTATTAAGGGTAATAATGGTTTGTGGTTGGTAAACAGTTGAAATATAACGAGTGCTGTAATGTACTGGTCAGATTTCTCACAGGTAATAACAACTACAAGGCATTCTTTTACTATTTGGGCATAATTTCTTTCGGCAGTCATTTAGGTAGGATATGGGTAGGGTATGAGACACGGAAACTGTAGGCTTTCTTATCCCCTCCTACTTCTTGATACAATGAGGTCCCAAGCCCTTAGCTATAGGTATCATAAGGTACTACAATTGGCTAGAGGTGAAATCAGAAAGGACATGGGATTTAGTTTATAGTAATTTTACCTCTGAAATATGCTTTATCCCCATAGTTTGTCTGAATTTCAAACTTTTATAAATCAGACTTAGATTGTATGACATTACATTGGGTAGGAATGTAGGGTAATACCATGATAAATCATCTCGGCCATGTTACACATATTCTTCAATTTTTCCGAAATTTTTTTTAGGTGTTGACTATGTTAAAGACAATCCTCAAAATTGGGTATGGGTGACAATTTCTTTCTTTTTTTCTTGATGATTTGACATGGAATTACTATGCAACCATCTTGGTTGACTTTAATAAATATTCCCTTCACATATGCAACCTCTCTGTAAATTTTCTATGTCCTCACCATTTAGTGCGTATACCTCCAAATATATAATTCTTTCCTTTATGTTGTGGAAGTCCTGAATTTTTCTTCACTTAATGCTAGGCTTCTAAATCTTTCTTCTGCCGATCTTAAAGACAGTCCATTCCAAAGATTTTTGTATGTTATCTTTACTACTGTAATAATCTGCTCCTGTGTCTTAAACTTCAATGGCTACCACAAATCTTTAAATTAGTAAACCATGTATTGAGTATTTTATTTCCTTTGAAAGTGAGCCTAAAAAATATAAACCTCCATGTCTTATTTGTGTCTTATTTCTAGGAAATTGCTTATTTTTGTCCTGCAACAAAAAGTGGTTGAGGTAGTTGCGTTTTTCAAGTTTATCCACTTGTAGTGGTTACATCTGCTGTATTCTTTTCTAGATAATTTATCTTCTGCTTTCAGACTATTTCTGAAATTTCTCCCTTTTGTTTGGACTTCATTGTCATGTTTTGTTTACTTTTCCTCCCTTTCTTTACTGATTTGTTTATAACTTCTCACTATTTCTAAGGAGGCCTTATTGAATTTCAAGTCTGCATTGAAAACGTTCTGATGATCGATTGCCCTGAAGTTCAATAATCAATCTGTCCTGTACTTCTTCATTTTTGTTGGGTTAAATTACAATTTACTCTTGTAAATGTTGTGACACATTCTCCAGAGAAATTCTCACTCAAGTGAAACATAGTTTTTGTTCTTCTTTTGAAAGGAACTTCAAATTTTTCTATTCCAGTTTTGAGGTCATTTTTGTCTTCCTTCTTAGAAAATGTACCCGTTTTTAAAACACTTTATGACGGAGAACGAGAAAGGAAAAAGAGCAAGACATTGTCTTGCCTGCCGGGATCAAACCCGCGTCCTCCCGCATGCAAAAATAAATGCGATTTAGGCACTGGATGGACGCGATGTTCGACTGATGTGCCCGGATGTTTGGGTAATATGCCCATAAAATAACCAAAGCGAAGTGGAGCGTGGCATGACAAGCAGAGAAGCATTCGGCCTACGTGAGACGGCAGTCAGAAAAGATTATTTTGACGATGGATTTTCAACTGCTGGTCGAAGACTGTTGACTCAAATATCTATTTTTTCCCCCCTCTATTTTTCTCCCCTCTATTTTTTCCCCCTTCTATAGTATCTTTGTTCATACAATATATTAGGGTACTTATTTAAATTAACCCAGTTTCAAAATACAACTGCCCTGTCAGCTGAGGCTGTAAAATATATTGACTGAAACTCTGGAGAGGTGTAAGAACCCCACTCCCAATGGAGCCACCTGGTGACCATGGGTGGTGACCTGTGATGCATAGGGATGGAATCCTGATGGCTGAGCAGTCCATGACATGCAACACTCCACTTTGGCCCTTACTTAGGCTTGATGGGTGGTTGATGAGGCCCCCTCCAATTAATTGGCTGGTTATATCAAGCCCTAGCACCTATATGATTGTCCCAACTGTATTGTCCTTATGGCAACCCCACCTCTTTTTGTCATATATGTAATAGAAGGCAGTAGCTGAAGGTCTTATTGTCTTGGATATAACATTAAACTTTATCTAGTGGTGACATTCCAATTCTGGGACTCTGGGGAATGTGGACTATCCCTTTTTTGCCATTACTCCCTGTCCACCCTAATACAGAGTGATAGTACCTGTTAGAGTCTCATCTATAGGTTAAATAGATGAAAAATGAGCATTAAAAAATGTTTGTATTGAGTTTGAAAAAAGAAATTGAATACCCAACAAGAATGAAAACAAAATTCAGCATAAAATAACCCAACAAGGGTTGACAAGGTTGTAAAATCCAACCAACCAACCAAAATGAAATAAATTGAAATGTTATTAATTGATTCCAGACCCCACCCCCCATAGAACACCCTATTTTTTTTTGTTACGTTTTTTTTTTTAATAAGTAAAATATCCCTGTCATGTATAAAAACATGAAATAGAATGGAATGAATTATGTGCTGTAATAAGTTTTAATGTTTATTTTTTATAAATAATATTTTTCTTTGGTTTAACAAATTTGGAATCTAAAATGTTTTTAGTGAACTTATTAACTTATTAATTTGCTTGTATTAAATTACTATCACTTAATACAAAGCAAAAAAAATTGACCGAGTGACAGCTTGTAACTTAGAAACCTTGTAAGTTAAGGTAAGTAAAGATGCTACTGTATATATAAATGTTTGTGCATTTTACCCTTCAACTAAATCTTATAATGTTATATAGTTATTTACTAAGTTTATCTTAGATGTGTGGCACAAGGCCAATATATGAGAATCAAACTCACTATCAATGGTCTGTTAATCTAGTTTGCTAACCATTATACCATATAAATCATTGAATGTACAAATTATAAAATGATTTTTCCATCGATTGATTTATTGGACAAATGTTTCCATAAAAAAGGTCAACTGTAACTGTGAATTCTTTTCAACATTATTACATAAAAAGACAAAAGATATTTACGAGGGTGAGTCAAAAAGTAATGCCATTTTCTTTATTTCATGTGAAGTTTTTTGTATAAAACTCAGGCATACGGTGTGAGACCCTAGTGAGGGTCAGAGCAAGAATCTGCCGAGTAAACCCAACTTGCCAATTGAAAATGTTCTCCTTCTGCATGACAACGCTCAACCACACACAAGCATCAGGACTCAAGGGAGAAAATGACCTCATTCAGGTGGACAACATACATACTCCATCCTCCCCAGATTTAGCGCCTTCAGACTATTTCTTCAGAGCCATGAAAGAGTGTTTGAGAGGCAAACATTATTCCAGTGACGAGGAGTGAAATCTGTAATGAAGAAGTGGCTCAAAGAACAGTCAACAGAATTTTATGGGACAGAAATACATGCTCTAATTTGAAGGTGGAACATTGCTATTGAGAGGAACAGTGACTATGTGGAGGAATAGGGATGTGATGCACAGAGGACCAGCTTTATTTTGATATATGATACATATTCCTGTGTTGGTAATTATTCCTGTCCTAAACAAAAAGGCATTACTTCTTGATTCACCCTCGTATTAATACTTGTCTTACTTAAAATAATTATTTTGCAATAGCTCTTAAGTAAACATATCAAATGTCATAATAATTGAATTATCATACTGTGGTATATCCCCAGGTCTTGCTAGTACATAGGAAGCCTCTTCTCAAAAATTCAGACAAATAAAATAGTGACTGAGCATTGTTAATCCAATTGGGATTAACAATTTAGATAAAAAACAAAAATGTTTAAATTGATAAATCTTTTAGGTAGCATTGAAATTTAAAAATAAAATTCTCTACAAAACTATGTATGAAGATTGTCTTGCGTCAACTTTCTAAGTAAGAAAGACTTGGCTTTCTTTCAAAAATTGGGTTGGGAGACCAAATAGAATTGTCTCCCTTTTTACATTAAGGAGAGGCTCTCCAATATCACATGTTCTTTTTGGTCATGTGACATTGATAAGGCGAACCCTAGAATCTTTCTCTTTTATGGAAAACAATGTTAGAAGCAACAGACTTAGTCATTTTTGCATCCTCAACAGTGTTGTCGTACCCAGACCTTCTGAGAAATAGTAAGGGGTTTCCACCCATTTGTAGTTTAACTCTTTATTCATTTTCCTTGAACACCTTGTGACTCTTTTGTGGTTTGGGACAGGAACCTGGTTCCTTCCTTGTATGTATAAAGTTATATATATATATATATATATATATATATATATATAATTCATATAGAGGAAAAACTTAAAATCCTGTCATGCTGGCTGTTAGAAATATTTATACCTTTGTTTATTGATGAAGAATAATAAAGCTAAGTTGAGGATGTCCCACAAACCAAAAGAATGCTAACATCAACTAGGGACCAAGCCTCACCCAATGTCACTCCAACCCCTAAGCCAATGCCATCAAAAATACCCCGATCATTATCAAGATTGCTCCCCTGTAATCGGCCAGGTCGAAAGGAACTAATTCCCCCTCAAAGGCCACTACGCCCACGCAATGGGAGGGGGGAAGAGGAGATGAAGAATAATCAAGCTAAGTTCCAATTACCGTCGAATTGGTAAGACATGGCAACGAGTGGTTGTAATTAATACAAACCCGTCTCGTCACAATTCTACTGCAGACTGACAGGGTATTTATAAAACTCCACAATATCATTGAAACCAAGCAGCCAATCAGAACTCAGGGATTGGAATCACCCAAATGCATGAATGGACTATTCATGATTTCTATAAATACCAACCGTCTTGGACACTGCTTCAGTTACTCAGCTAGTTGCTGGTATTCAAACCAACAGTAGACTAACTGACTTCAATAGTTACCAATTCATTATTGAAATATTATACCCTGAATTTGCTTGTGAATTTCATGGAAATTTCATTTGAATTCAGTGTACTGACTTGTCATCAAGTCAGTTAAATTAAATCTTATTGAATGAATTATTTTTTTTTCCTGAAAAGTTATGAATACAACAAAGGATTATATGATGAAGCTGCATATTGATCTGATATTCCTATGATCTGATGGAAAACTAATTAAGTTTGATGATATTGTAAGATACAGTTAAGGCAGTCTGGGTTAGTGGTAATGATGCTTTAGTCTTGAGACCCTAGAGACATCATCTGACAAAGACTTTATTAGCTGTACAGTAGGTTTTTTTTTGGTTTTTTTTCAGCAACATATGTATACGGTATTACACACACACACACACATATATACACACAATAGGTATGTGTCCTGTGTCCCTGATGCATAAAAATCTAAAAGTACACAGTAAAATCGTATCCATGCATTCAAGGGACACACCTAGTGACACAATTTTTCCATTAAAAATCTTAATGCATTGTACACAACTAATCTGTAACAATTCAGGGATATGAGTTCTCTGCTTATCGGCTGAAAGTTGCTTCATTTTATTTTAACTGGAAATTTCCACTGCCAACATCACAAGAGAATTTCTGGCCTTGTGCCTAACTTGGATATTGCTCAACTCTACTGAAAATAATCCTGTTTTTAAAAAAAAATTTTTTGGTGTTTTTCTATTTTTTTCCTCCACAATTTCAAACTAACTGTAATGAAATTTGACCAGTTTGTTTAACTGAAAAATTTAATTTTTTAGATGGATGATGAGATATACATTTTAATATTTTTTTAGAAACCAATTACAATGGATGGGGTACAAAAAGGGGGTTAGTACCCTTTCACCAGTTAATAAATAAAAACCCTACAAGTTATTAAGGAACTTTAGTTGGGACCCATCAAATTTCCCAGGGTCCCATTCATGTCAAATCTGTGGGTTCCGGGACTCACTAAATTAAAAAGCTATCACCATTACTGTATATATATATATATATATACACACACAAAATATACGGATGTTGCTGCAAAAATAGTCATTGATTGATTTTAATGGCATGTCAACCCGTCTAGGGTTATTTTATGCCTAGAGATTAGGGAATCTTGTTCATTGTACAATCATATTTACACTTTTTTTATTTTGCCCATGGTTATGCGATATCAAGTATTCTTATGTAATACAAATAAGTTGCAGATCTATTTGACCCGGAAATGGGACCTTCACAGGTATTACCACTTTGGGTCAGAGTGGACCTGGGAGTAATGACAATGAAAGGCTACTCCACATTCCCCAGAACTAGAGCCTCACCGTTAGATATAGTTTAGTGTCATACCCAGGACACTCCTTTTGTGGGTAGGGGGAGTATCTTCAGGGGGTACACCATATTCTAAACGTTACTGACAGGACACTCCTTCTTTTTTTAAAATCTTCAGGGTGTACAGCATATTCTAAGCCCCACTTACTGGCCCAAAAAACCTGTTATAAGATGATTAATGTTTTGGAAACATTTTCTTTAACCAATCCTATCATTATTGACGTATTTTCTATAAATAAAGAATTTAAACAGTTCCAGAATTCCTTTGAATGGGAAAGAAAGAAAGAAAGAAAAGAAAAAGAAAAAAAAAAAGAAAAAAATGAAAAGGAAAGAAGAGAAGGGAAGAAAATAAATAGAGCAAAGAAAAAAATATAAAAATAGGAATTGAAAGGAAATGGAAAGAATGAAAGGGAAAGAAAGAAATAGAAAGAAAAAAGAAAAAGAGAAAGAAAGAAAAGGGAAAGAAAAAAAATCAACTGAAAGGAAAAGAAAGAAAGAAAGAGGAGCTGATGGTAGGTGTGTCATTCCACCTCAGGTGCAAAAACAATCTCCTTAGTCTAGCACTAGTGAAAAGGGGATAGACTCCTTCGCTGTCTGGCTGATACCAACATTAGGTCACCCTGTTGACTCTACTTTTTACTCTTTACTAAACCTAAATGTGACAATATGAAATGAATTAATCAAAGACACACCCTGTTCACAATTTTCATTTATGTAAATAACAAAATTTGTGTAAATTTCTCATGATCCATTTAAATTTGTATTGCATGTATCCAATTGTATGAAAATAAAAATATTATTTTTAGAAGATCAAATATGAACAAGAGTGTGTGCCCCATAGTTTGAAAACCTCTGGGTTATCGTGTTCTTTCATCTCCACACCCTAATAAAAAAGAAGACTTAAATAAAATAAAATAATAATGAAATTTATTGTGTACAGTGCTCAGGTGGCTCAGGTGCAGCACAACTCATCAAAGTCTCATGTCAAGTACACAGAATAATGTATTAGTGTCAGGAACATGAACAGTTTACGGTAATAATATATGTGTGTGTGTGTGTGTGTGTGTGTGCATATGTACCATAATTTTTTATCCTCACTCTTACAGATAAACACCTGGTTGTCATAGTCTTCTTTTATTCCCTTGATAAATACTTAAGACATTTAATGACATTTTTAAATCAATTATTTATCTAATTATTTTGTTAATAAATTAACTGCTAACTGTTTTTCTAAAGGATTTCCGTTTGATTTTCTAGTAAATGACTAACTGTTTACAGACCAGATAAACTGTTTGAAACTAACTAATCTCTTTTGTCAATAACTTCAATATTTCTTCTCTCAATATACAATTTATCTATACTAACAAAAGTATGACCCCGCCCCCCTCTTGGACACAAATAATTAAATTCTAATGTTATAAAATATTATATTAAATTAGAAAGACTAGCAAACCTTAATTAGAACGAATATAAAAATACTACACTTATTTTATTATTATTTTAATTGATTTATATATAAAACTAGAAGCGGCTACTCAGCATCACCTGGGTAGAAGGAGGTGTGTTTATTGATTCATTTATTTTTGAGATTTACAAATGTTGGACATTCTTAAGTAGAATTTCAATCCTATTTCTATGTATATTTTGATTTTTAAATATTTTCGAATATAAATCAAATCTTCATAATTTTTGCACAAAAAGCAAGAAATGGTCATATTTATTGTGTATACTTGTTTATTTTGTCGTTAATTGTTTTATTTTTGTAGCTTCATATGTACATACATACCAACTGCCATTTATATATGTATAGATTATATATAGGATTGCTATTAATATGTTTGAGACTAACATGATAGTATTAGAAATCAGTAACAGCAAATAATTATTTATTAAACCCAGTTTTGTTAAAATCATTATACAAATTAATCCCGCCATATACTATGTAAATCTTTATTTCTTAGAGATATATAACACATATTTCAGGATTTTAAATGGATTAATATTACAGGTAATTTTGTTATAGGTTAAATAGTACCACTACTATTTTTTTTACAGTAATTTTTTATTGGCAGTTTTGCAGGAAATCTAACTCCGCTACACTTTAATACAGACATTGTTAATAAACAAGATGCTAATTAAGATTAGAATTAAGATGGTGACTATTTCATAATCATTGAGAATATAACTTAGATAAAAAAAGAAATGATTACGTCAATGGTGACATAGTTTCAGTTACAGACAGACAGTTACATAATCTCCATTATTTATCTATATTTATCTTTGCTTACTCATCCCATGAAAGATTAAATTTAAAAGTTTAAATTCTCTTTAAACCCACCTCATTTTAGTCCTGTCAGCAAAACTTAGAATACACTCCTGTATACCCCCCCCCCAAAAAAAAGGAAAGGCTATGACACTAAACTGTATTTGATGGTGAGGCTCCAGTTCTAGGGAATGTGGATTACCTCTTCATTGCCATTGCTCCCAGCTTCACTCTAACCTGAAGTATCTTTTGCAGAGAGGTAAGGACGTCCTCCCTTCAGAAAGGGAGGAGGTCCTGAGTATGACACTAAATTACATCTGATGTTGAAGCACCAGTTCTGGTGCTCACCTTCATTGTCATTACTCCCAGCTCCACTCTGGTGAGTAGTAATTGGAGAGTATCAGGTGAGCTAAACATTTCACAGTCCAGTTTGGTCTGTCACCATCACAACCTCAGTAAAAGCATCCAGAGTTGCTGAATTGTACCAACATTTTATTAAACTTAAACACGGGAAAATCTAATATATTCATCTAAAAAAAAAAAAAAAGGCCCTGTTGGTTGGGGCTTCAGAATACATCAACTGCATCTTTGCAGAAGGGTAAGACCCCCCCCCCCTCACAAAGGGGCTACCTGTTGGCCATGGGTGGAGACCCATGATGCTTAAGGATGGAACCCCTGGTAGCTGAGCAGTCCACTTTGGCCTTTATTTAGGCTAGATGGGCAGTTATCTTCAATCAATTGGCCCTATGACAATTCCCAACCCTTTTTATCATATATGTACTAGAATATGGAGAGTCTTATTATCCTGGGTATGACGTTAAACTCTATCTGATGGTGAGGTTCCAGTTCTGGAGGTCTGGGGAATGTGGAGCACCCCTTCATCACTATTGCTCTCAGGTCAACTCTGATCTGGAGTGGTAGTACATGTTAGGGTCCCATCTATGGGTTAAATAGAAATTTGTTTATTAAAAAAGATTGAGTTTAAAAAATGTTTCTTCCAAACTATCTCTATAGGTCTTTTAAAACTTTGCTGGTATTGAATGACCCATTGAGGTTGATATGCCATAAAAGAAAACAAACCATGATGGACAGACAATTTAGGAACACGCGTATTAATATAGAGATGTTATTTTAGAATAGGTTCTGACCATATATGGAATTAGCTGAGAAGTGCCAAATAATTGCAGTTGGAAAAATATTTAATATCTCATTACTTTAATTTGATACTGTAATAAGGAATTTCATAACATCTATCCCAAAAGTATTTTCGTTTAATTTAAATGGAATTTAATCAAATATTGTTTTGGAATGATAAGTAGTTTTTCTTTGTTAACAATTTGTCAATTAAACCCAATTTTATTCTTTTATAATATACTATCCTCCTTTAATCAATGACATTTAAAATTTTCACCTCATAAACAAGGTGGTGGAAGGTGGGAGTGCCTGTGGCTAACATATTGGAGGGACATGGCATAATGGTTATAATTCTAGTCAAGGCTGTTTGCATTTCACATACGCTAATAGCTAATTCTCCCTCCAGCTATGGGTAAATAGTAAGGCAGACTGAACTCTTCAAACTTGGTTAGGCAACCTGTCTAGGAGAAGGAGAACTCTGAATTCAAGCCTGTTAAACATTGCTTAAGAAATTGACCTTGTGTCACATCCTGCTCATGTGGAGGGGTTGGTAAATATAAACATACTTGACTTGTGGTATCATAGTAAAGTTCACAGAGTGGCCTATTGTTGGCATCAGCCAGGCAGTGAGGGAGTCTATCCCCCTTTCACTAGCACTATACCGAGGAAAATGTTTTTTAGCATCTGAGGTGGAGTGCCAGACCTACTATCATCTCCTCACTTTACCACACAGATTGCTGAGCTACTCATGAGCTAGCTGAGTTGGCGAGGGCTGGTATCGAACCAGGACCTTATGGTTCCCAGGCAGACGTTCTCTACCAACTGAGCTAAGTGAGTTCAAACTCCAGTCAGGCTATTACATTCACTTTCAGTCTAATACATCCAGCTATGGGTAAAAAAGTACCACTATACCGGCTTAGCTCAGTTGGTAGAGCATTCACATAGGAATCGCAAAATTCTGGGTTTGATACTGGTTCTTGCCAACTCAGTTAATCTTGTGTGTTAAATGGGGAGCTGATGGTAGATGTAGCACTCTACCTCAGCAAAATAATCTCCTTAGTCTAGTGCTAGTGAAATGAGTATAGACTCCCTCACTGTCTGGCTGATACCAACAATAGGCCATTACTTTACTTACTGTTCCTCTACAAAGATGGCTTTGGCATTAAATAACCCAAGAATGTTGATATGCCATTAAACAAAGAAACCAAAATAAAAACAAGATATTTTGAAACCTTGAAAGTTATCTTGCTTCTAGACCTAACCTAGATTCAAAATATTATTTAACAATCTGTCAAAGTGTTACATAGCAGAAATAAAATCTATAAATACAGTCTTGTGTGACCTAAGTTTATAAATCAATTTCCTTGTATATCAAATCAATTTCCCCCATTGAAGTTAACAGAAATGCAATTAATCCGTTCCTGCCTTATCAAAAACACCCACATTTTTTTGTGATGTTTTTTTTTTTTTTAAATAAGAAGAATAGAATTGTATTGTATAATAAGAAAGTAAAGATGGTGGAACAATTGAACATTTTCAGCTATTTTTCAACTAAAAGTCCAGAGTCACATCGTTGGAGGTTCATTATTTCTAAAGGTTAAACAATTGTCATGAAACCTTTTTGTAAAACACATCTTTTTGATGTGCATGGAGAAGTCATTAGTGATGATATTCTTCAGATCTATAGGAATTTTGGGTCTTTCACCATTATATCCCCCTCCCCCTCTCCCACACCAAGCGACCCAAATAAAAAAAACATGTTGAGTGCTACCGCTGCAAAAGAAACAAAACTTTTTATATTTCTCGGCTTTTTTAGTGATATGATATTCCTGGGTCTATGAGGATAATTTTGGGTCCTGCAGAGCATCCCATTGCAGTATAATGGTTAACAAGCTAGTCTCGCAGATCCATTACTACTGAATAGTGATTTCAATCCTTGCTGGATGCCCCATACATACAACCTTGGGTAAGAATCCTCACTGGATGCTCCATACTTGTGACCTTGTGTCACATCCTAACCCCTGGTGAATGGGTTGGGTATTTAGGGTATACCATCCTGATATAATGGTTAGTAAGCTGGTCTTGCAGGTCTATTACTATTGACTAACAAGTTTGATCGTTGCTGGATGCCCCATACATTCAACCTTGTGTCACATCCTACTTGTAATGAACAAGTTGGGTAAATACCAACTTATTTGTCCTACATGTAACATTAATTAAATCTCTAGTTGAGGATAAAGAATGAATTTCTCAAGTTCAACTGACATTATTTTATCTATTTATCAATTCCAACCAAACTGGTTTTGGCCTTTTGCTAAATGTTATTTTGATGCACACGGCTTAAAACGTGTTGTTACATTTTTTATTGTTCACTTTTTATCTGACTTTATAAAGGAACTGTTTGGTGAATTTGATGATATTGAGGTCAGTAAGTCTATTGTTGGTTTGAATAACAGCAGTGTCCAAGACAGTTGGTATATATAGAAATCAAGAATGATCCATTCATGAATTTGGTGTATTTGGGTGATTCCATTCCTTGAGTTCTGATTGGCTGCCTGACTGATTGATTTGAATTAATTTGTGGAGTCTTTATAGTATCCCGTCATTCTGCAGTAGACTTTGTGACTATTCGGGCTTGTATTAAGTTACAACCGTTTGTTGCCTTGTCTTCCCAGTTCGACGGTAATTGGAACTTTAATTATTCTTCAGATGAGAAAATAAAATGAAATAGAATATAAGAAATCAATAATTAGTAAGAGTTTGTTTGTCTGTCAATCCTCAATGGATTGCCAAATAGTTTGATCTAGATCTACCAAATTTTCTGGTTTGAATATCTATGGGAATTTGGAGAAGATTTTACTGTAAAAAAGATAAAATAAAAGAGAGAAGGATGTTCTTATGAGAAGGGATTTTTAACAATAAACAATAATTAGAAGGAAGCAATGCATTGCTGCAAATCTACACTCAATCATACAAAATTTTAAAATCAAAGCGATCGATCAATCATTCAAGTTTCATGTGAAGACAACAAGAAAACTGACTGAATTTTTGAGATGAAGCTTGATGATTTGTATTATTTTGGACTATTGTCCTCGTCTTATTTTATTTACACAACATTCGGCCAATGTGCTCTACGGCCTTCTTCAGTTATTCATTGTTGGACATGTGAACTTACCATCCCTAAGCGGATGCTCTACTGACTGAGATGAGGACAATAGCCGGAAAAAAATTCAAATAATTAAAATTATTAATCTTCATCTAAAAAATTCAGACAAATACAAATTCATATATATTATGAATGTTTTTTTTTCTCCTAGTTAACAAATACCAATATTTGTGTATTTACGCATTTTTGTTGTTGTTGGTATTCTTCCGTCTACAGGAGACGATTGAGTAGTGTTTCTTTTTGTTTTTAACTACTGGTGGGTTCATATGGAGGATGAGCGTTTCCCCAGCAGCAAATCCCCCTCTCCACACTGCCGCTGTTGATCCAAAGGAAAGGTAAGGACCAGCTGCAGTTTTCAGCCGTAGTGTCACAGGAGTTGCTGGGTAGCACTGGATTTTAGCATCACACCACTTAGGGGACTCCGGCTGAGTGATGTTTTTTTCAAGGGTTTACCTCCCTATTTATAATCACGAAATTAGTGTGTAATTTTGTATTTCATTATAAATTATACAACAATATCTTTACACATTAAAAGAAATTAAGTGTAAAAATACATTTTGTTAATGAAAAAACCTATCTTTTTTATTGACGTTACTTGTAGTTCATTAAGTTTAAACAAATAGATTTTTTAATAATTACTGTGTTAATATTGGCTAGAATATTTTTGTAATGAAAAAGCCTGTTTTTTAATTACAAACATTAGGATAGTCTTATTATGTGTGCAATAGATTTTAACAGATTTTTTAAAGAAGTGTTTATTTTATACTTTTCGTTAAAGAAAAGAAGTAAATGTAGTATCAGCAATATAAATCTGTACAAAATATGAGAGGATGGATTCTAACCTGCTGAAACCATTCTCTAAGCAACATTTTACACACTTCTTAGTACTATAAACAGTCCTCACAGTGGCTCTCCCACCAAAAACTGTTTTACACATTACACATGCAAGCAAATGTCTTCAATAACTGATAAGTTAGGATTTCCATTACAACTTGAGCAAAGGAAAGTATTACAATTAATAATAAGACTTTAATGGGACTTTATTTGATAGAAAGGGCGCAGTTTAGTCTGAGTCGGTAAGGGTGCGACTAGGAAACCACAAGGTTCCAGGTTCTCGATACCAGCCCTTGCCAAGCTCGAGCGTCTAAGTAGCACGTATAAAGATTTGTGTGGCTAAAGTGAATGAGATGATGGCTAGTTTGGCGCCACTCAGAATGACCAAAAACAATCTCCTCCCTTCAAAAAGGGAGGAGGTCGCTGAAGTAATGGCACTGAAATTACATCTGATGTGAAGCACCAGTTCTGGTGCTCACCTTCATTGTCATTACTCCCAGCTCCATTTCTGGTGGTAGTAATTGGAAGAGTATCAGGTGAGCTAACATTTCAACAGTCCAGTTTGGTCTGTCACAATCAACAACCACAGTAACATCCAGAGTTGCTGAATTGTACCAACATTTTATTAAACTTAAACCACGGGAAAATCTAATATATTCATCTAAAAAAAAAAAAAAGGCCCTGTTGGTTGGGGCTTCCAGAATACATCAACTGCATTTTTGGGCGGAAGGGTAAGACCTCGCCCCCCCTCACAAGGGGCTTACCTGTTGGCGCTGGGTGGAGACCATGATCTTAAGGATGGAACCCCTGGTAGCTGAGCGTCCACTTTGGCTCTTTATTTAGGCTAGAGGGCTAAGTTTATCTTCAAATCAAATTGGCCCTATGACAATTCCAACCCTTTTTATAATATATGTACTAGAATATGGAGAGTCCTTATTATCCTGGTATTACATCAAACTCATCTGATGGTGAGGTTCCAGTTCTGGGGTCTGGGGAATGGTGGAGGCACCCCTTCATACATATTTGTCTCAAGGTCAACTCTGATCTGAGTGGTAGTACATGTAGGGTCCCCATCTATGGGTAAATAGATAATTTGTTTATTAAAAAAAATTGAGTAAAAAAAATTTTCTTCCAAAGTAATCTCTATAGGTATTTAAAAACTTTGCTGGTATTGAATGACCCATTGAGGTTGAATATGCCATAAAAGAAAACAAACGCATGATGGACAGACAATTTAGGAACTATACGCGTATTAATGATAGAAGATGTAATTTAGAATAGGTTTCTGAACCATATATGGAAATTAGCTGAGAAGTGCCAAATAATTGGCAGTTGAAAAGATATTTTAATGATCTCATTACTTTAATTTGATACTGTAAAAAGGAATTTCAGATACATCTATCCAACAGTATTTTCGGTTTAATTTTAAATGGAATTTAATCAAATATTGTTTTGGAATGATAAGTAGTTTTTCTTTGTTAAACAATTTGTAATTAAACCAAATTTTATTCTTTTTATAATTACTATCCTCCTTTAATCAATGACCATTCTAAAATTTCACCCATAGACAAGGTGGTGAAGGTGGGAGGTGCCTGTGGCTAACATATGGAGGCAATGGCATAATGGTTATAATTCTAGTCAAGGCGTTTGGCTTTAACATATGCTAATAGCTTGGGAAGGTAATGGATCTAATTCTCACCTCCCAGCTATGGTAAATAGTAAGGCAACTGAGCTCTTCAAACTTGGTTAGGCAACCTTGTCTAGGAGAAGGAGAAACTCTGATTCAAGCCTGGTTAAACATTGCTTAAGAAATTGGACCTTGTCTCACATCCTGCTTTGTGGAGGGTGGTAAATATAAACATACTTGACTTTGTATGCATAGTAAAGTTCAATGGAGTGGCCTATTGTTGGCATCAGCCAGGCAGTGAGGGAGTCTATCCCCTTTCACTAGCGACTAATACCGAGGAAAATGTTTTTTAGGGCATCTGAGGTGGAGTGCAGACCTACTATCATCTCTCAGCTTTACCACACAGATTGCTGAAGCTAACTCATGAGCTAGCTGAGTTTGGCGAGGGGCTGGTATCGAACACAGGGACTTATGGTTCCCAGGCCAGACGTTCTATCCGAAACTGAGCTAAGTGAGTTCAAACTCACACGTCAGGCTATTACATTCACTTTCAGTCTATCATCCAAGCTATGGTAAAAAGTACCACTATACGCTTAGCTCAGTTGGTAGGCATTCACATAGGAATGCAAAATTCCTGGGTTTGAATAACTTGGTTCTTTGCCAAACGTCAGTTTAATCTTGTGTGTTAAATGGGGAGCTGATGGTAGATGTAAGCACTTCTACCTCAGGCAAAATAATCTCCCTAGTCTGTGCTAGTGAATGAGTATAGACTCCTCACTGTCTGCTGATACCAAACAATGAGGCGCACTACTTTTACTTTACTGTTTCCTCTACAAAGATGGCTTTGGCATTAAATAACCCAAGAAATGTTGATAATGCCTTATACAAAGAAACAAAATAAAAACAAGATATTTTGAAACCTTGAAAGTTAATCTGATTCTAGACCTAACCTAAGATTCAGAGAATAATTATTTAACAATCTGTCAAAGTGTTAGCATAGCAGAATAAAAAATCTATTAATACAGTCATTGTGTGACCCAAGTTTATAAAATTCAATTTCCTTGTAATATCAAATATTTCGCCCCATTGAAGTTAACAGAAATGCAATTAATCCGTTCCTGCCTTACCAAAAACACCCACATTCTTTTGTGATGTTTTTTTTTTTTAAATAAGAAGAATAGAATTGTAATGTATAATAAGAAAGTAAAGATTGGACAATTTAACGCATTTTCAGCGATTTTTTCAACTGTAAAGTCCAGAGGATTTTACACCCACATCGTTGAGTCAAATTATTCTAAAGGTTAAAAATTGTCATGAACCTTTTTGTAAAACACATTCTTTTTGGATGTGGCATTTAGTGGTATGATAGTTCTTCAGATCTATAGAAATTTTTGGTCTTTTTCACCATTATATTACGCCTCCCCTCTCCCCACACCAAGCGACCCAAATAAAAAAAATGTGTTGAGTGCTAACCGCTGCATAAAGAAACAAAACTTTTATATTTCTCGGCTTTTTTTTAGTGATATAAATTCCTGGGTCTATGAGGATATTTTGGCGTCCTGCCAGAGCATCCCATTTGCAGTATAATGTTAAGCAAGCTTAGTTCGCGTCAGATCCATTACTATAAACGTTACTTGACAGACACTGCACCTTTTTTTTTTTTAAATCTTCAGGGTGTACAGCATATTCTACAGCCCACTTACTGGCCCAAAAAACCTGTTATAAGATGATTAATGTTTTGGAAACATTTTCTTTAACAATCCTATCATTATTAAGACGTATTTTCTATAATACAAATGAATTTAAACAGTTCCAGAATTTCCTTTGAAGGGAAAGAAAGAAAGAAAGAAAAGAAAAAGAAAAAAAGAAAAGGAAAGAAGAGAAGGGAAGAAAATAAATAGAGCAAAGAAAAAAAAATATAAAATAGGAATTGAAAGGAAATGGAAAGAATGAAAGGGAAAGAAAGAAATAGAAAGAAAAAAGAAAAAGAGAAGAAAGAAAGGGAAGAAAAAAAATCACTGAAAGGAAAAGAAAAGAAGAAAGAAAGAAAGAAAGAGGAGCTGATGGTAGGTGTATATCCACTTCAGGTGCAAAACAATCTCCTTAGTCTACCATAGTGAAAAGGGATAGACTCCTTTCGCTGTCTGGCTGATACCAACATTTGGGTCACCCTGTTGACTCTACTTTTTACTCTTTACTAAACCTAAATGTGACAATATGAAAGAAATTAATCAAAGACACACCCTGTTCACAATTTTCATTTATGTAAATAACAAAATTTGGTGTAAATTTCTCATGATCCATTAAAATTTGTATTGCATGTATCCAATTGTATGAAAATAAAAATATATTTTAGAAGATCAAATATGAACAAGAGTGTGTGGTCCCAAAGTTTGAAAACTCTGGGTTATCGTGTTCTTTCATCTCCACACCCTAATAAAAAAGAAGACTAAATAAAATAAAATAATAATGAAATTATTGTGTACAGTGGTCAGGTGGCTCAGGTGCAACCACAACTCATCAAAAGTCCTCATGTCAAGTACACAGAATACATGTATTAGTATCAGGAACATGAACAGTTTACAGTAGTAATATGCATGTATGTGTGTGTGTGTGTGTGCATATGTACCATAATTTTTTATCCTCACTCTTACAGATAACACCTGGTTGTCATAGTCTTCTTTTATTCCCTTGATAAATACTTAAGACATTTAATGACATTTTTAAATCAATTATTTATCTAATTATTTTGTTTGTTAATAAATTAACTGCTAACTGTTTTTCTAAAGGATTTCCGTTTGATTTTATAGTAAATGACTAACTGTTTACAGACCAGATAAACTGTTTGAAACTAACTAATCTCTTTTGTCAATAACTTCAATATTTCTTCTCTCAATATACAATTTATCTATACTAACAAAAGTATGACCCCAACCCCCTCTTGGACACAAATAATTAAATTCTAATGTTATAAATGTGATATTAAATTAGAAAAGACTATCAAAACTTAATTAGAACGAATATAAAAATACTACACTTATTTTATTATTATTTTAAATTGATTTATATATAAAACTAGAAGCGGCTACTCAGCAATCACCTGGGTAGAAGGAGGTTGTTTATTGATTCATTTATTTTGAAGATTTACAAATGTTGGACATCTTAAGTAGAATTTCAATCCTATTTCTATGTATATTTTGATTTTTAAATATTTTCGAATATAAATCAAATCTTCATAATTTTTGCACAAAAAGCAAGAAATGGTCAATTTTATTGTGTATACTTGTTTATTTTGTCGTTAATCTGTTTTTTTTTGTAGCTTCATATGTACATACACACCAACTGCCCTTTATATATGTATAGATTATATATAGGATTGCTATTATATGTTGAGACTAACATGATAGTATTAGAAATCAGTAACAGCAAATAATTTATTTATTAAACCAGTTTTGTTAAAATCATTATACAAATAATCCGCCATATACTATGTAAATCTTTTATTCTTAGGATATATAACACATATTTCAGGATTTTAAATGCATTATAATACGGGTATTTTGCTATAGGTTAAATAGTACCAACTACTATTTTTTTTTACAGTAATTTTTTTATTGCAGTTTTGCAGGAAATCTAACTCCGCTACACTTTAATACAGACATTGTTAATAAACAGATGCTAAATTAAGATTAGAATTAAGATGGTGACTATTTTCATAATCATTGAGAATATAACTTAGATAAAAAAAGAAATGAATACGTCAATGGTGACATAGTTTCAGTTACAGACAGACAGTTACATAATCTCCATTATTTATCTATATTTATCTTTGCTTACTCTCCCATGAAAGATTAAATTTAAAAGTTTAAATTCTCTTTAAACCCACCTCATTTTAGTCCTGTCAGCAAAACTAGAATACACTTCCTGTATACCCCCACCCCCCCCCAAAAGGAAAGGCTATGACACTAAAACTGTATTTGATGGTGAGGCTCCAGTTCTAGGGAATGTGGATTACCTCTTCATTGTCATTGCTCCCAGCTTCACTCTAACCTGAAGTATCTTTTTGCAGAGAGTAAGGACCTCCTCCTTCAAAAAGGGAGGAGGTCCTGAGTATGGCACTAAATTACATCTGATGTTGAAGCACCAGTTCTGGTGCTCACCTTCATTGTCATTACTCCCAGCTCCACTCTGGTGGAGTAGTAATTGGAGAGTATCAGGTGAGCTAAACATTTCACAGTCCAGTTTGGTCTGTCACAATCACAACCTCAGTAAAAGCATCCAGAGTTGCTGAATTGTACCAACATTTTATAAACTTAAACACGGGAAAATCTAATATATTCATCTAAAAAAAAAAAAAAAAAGGCCCTGTTGGTTGGGGCTTCAGAATACATCAACTGCATCTTTGCGGAAGGGTAAGACCCCCCCCCCTCACAAAGGGGCTACCTGTTGGCCATGGGTGGAGACCCATGATGCTTAAGGATGGAACCCCTGGTAGCTGAGCAGTCCACTTTGGCCTTTATTTAGGCTAGATGGGCAGTTATCTTCAATCAATTGGCCCTATGACAATTCCCAACCCTTTTTATCATATATGTACTAGAATATGGAGAGTCTTATTATCCTGGGTATGACATCAAACTCTATCTGATGGTGAGGTTCCAGTTCTGGAGGTCTGGGGAATGTGGAGCACCCCTTCATCACTATTGCTCTCAGGTCAACTCTGATCTGGAGTGGTAGTACATGTTAGGGTCCCATCTATGGGTTAAATAGAAATTTGTTTATTAAAAAAATTGAGTTTAAAAAAATTTTCTTCCAAAGTATCTCTATAGGTCTTTTAAAACTTTGCTGGTATTGAATGACCCATTGAGGTTGATATGCCATAAAAGAAAACAAACCATGATGGACAGACAATTTAGGAACACGCGTATTAATATAGAGATGTAATTTTAGAATAGGTTCTGAACCATATATGGAATTAGCTGAGAAGTGCCAAATAATTGCAGTTGGAAAAATATTTAATATCTCATTACTTTAATTTGATACTGTAATAAGGAATTTCATAACATCTATCCCAAAAGTATTTTCGTTTAATTTAAATGGAATTTAATCAAATATTGTTTTGGAATGATAAGTAGTTTTTCTTTGTTAACAATTTGTCAATTAAACCCAATTTTATTCTTTTATAATATACTATCCTCCTTTAATCAATGACATTCTAAATTTTCACCCCATAAACAAGGTGGTGGAAGGTGGGAGTGCCTGTGGCTAACATATTGGAGGCACATGGCATAATGGTTATAATTCTAGTCAAGGCTGTTTGCATTTCACATAATGCTAATAGCCTTGGGAAAGGTATGGATCTAATTCTCCCTCCAGCTATGGGTAAATAGTAAGGCAGACTGAGCTCTTCAAACTTGGTTAGGCAACCTGTCTAGGAGAAGGAGAACTCTGAATTCAAGCCTGTTAAACATTGCTTAAGAAATTGACCTTGTCTCACATCCTGCTTATGTGGAGGGGTTGGTAAATATAAACATACTTGACTTTGGTATCATAGTAAAGTTCACAGAGTGGCCTATTGTTGGCATCAGCCAGGCAGTGAGGGAGTCTATCCCCCTTTCACTAGCACTATACCGAGGAAAATGTTTTTTAGCATCTGAGGTGGAGTGCCAGACCTACTATCATCTCCTCACTTTACCACACAGATTGCTGAGCTACTCATGAGCTAGCTGAGTTGGCGAGGGCTGGTATCGAACCAGGGACCTTATGGTTCCCAGGCAGACGTTCTACCAACTGAGCTAAGTGAGTTCAAACTCCAGTCAGGCTATTACATTCACTTTCAGTCTAATACATCCAGCTATGGGTAAAAAAGTACCACTATACCGGCTTAGCTCAGTTGGTAGAGCATTCACATAGGAATCGCAAAATTCTGGGTTTGATACTGGTTCTTGCCAACTCAGTTAATCTTGTGTGTTAAATGGGGAGCTGATGGTAGATGTAGCACTCTACCTCAGCAAAATAATCTCCCTAGTCTAGTGCTAGTGAAATGAGTATAGACTCCCTCACTGTCTGGCTGATACCAACAATAGGCCACTACTTTTACTTTACTGTTCCTCTACAAAGATGGCTTTGGCATTAAATAACCCAAGAATGTTGATATGCCATTAAACAAAGAAACCAAAATAAAAACAAGATATTTTTGAAACCTTGAAAGTTATCTTGATTCTAGACCTAACCTAGATTCAAAATATTATTTAACAATCTGTCAAAGTGTTACATAGCAGAATAGAAAATCTATAAATACAGTCATTGTGTGACCCAAGTTTATAAATCAATTTCCTTGTATATCAAATCAATTTCCCCCATTGAAGTTAACAGAAATGCAATTAATCCGTTCCTGCCTTACCAAAAACACCCACACATTTTTTGTGATGTTTTTTTTTTTTTAATAAGAAGAATAGAATTGTATTGTATAATAAGAAAGTAAAGATGGTGGAACAATTTAACATTTTCAGCGATTTTTCAACTAGAAGTCCAGAGGATTACAACCCACATCGGTTGGAGGTTCATTATTCTAAAGGTTAAAAAATTGTCATGAAACCTTTTTGTAAAACACATCTTTTTGATGTGCATTAGTGGTATGATATTCTTCAGATCTATAGAAATTTTGGGTCTTTCACCATTATATACGCCTCCCCCTCTCCCCACACCAAGCGACCCAAATAAAAAAAATGTGTTGAGTGCTACCGCTGCAAAAGAAACAAAACTTTTTATATTTCTCGGCTTTTTTAGTGATATAATATTCCTGGGGTCTATGAGGATAATTTTGCGTCCTGCAGAGCATCCCATTGCAGTATAATGGTTAACAAGCTAGTCTCGCAGATCCATTACTACTGAATAGTGATTTCAATCCTTGCTGGATGCCCCATACATACAACCTTGGGTAAGAATCCTCACTGGATGCTCCATACTTGTGACCTTGTGTCACATCCTATCCCTGGTGAATGGGTTGGGTATTTAGGGTATACCATCCTGATATAATGGTTAGTAAGCTGGTCTTGCAGGTCTATTACTATTGACTAACAAGTTTTGATCGTTGCTGGATGCCCATACATTCAACCTTGTGTCACATCCTACTTGTAATGAACAAGTTGGGTAAATACCAACTTATTTTGTCCTACATGTAACATTAATTAAATCTCTAGTTGAGGATAAAGAATGAATTTTCTCAAGTTCAACTGACATTATTTTATCTATTTATCAATTCCAACCAAACTGGTTTTGGCCTTTTGCTAAATGTTATTTTGATGCACACGGCTTAAAACGTGTTGTTACATTTTTTATTGTTCACTTTTTAATCTGACTTTATAAAGGAACTGTTTGGTGAATTTGATGATATTGAGGTCAGTAAGTCTACTGTTGGTTTGAATAACAGCAGTGTCCAAGACAGTTGGTATATATAGAAATCAAGAATGATCCATTCATGAATTTGGGTGATTTGGGTGATTCCATTCCTTGAGTTCTGATTGGCTGCCTGACTGATTGATTTGAATTAATTTGTGGAGTCTTATAGATATCCCGTCATTCTGCAGTAGACTTTGTGACTATTCGGGCTTGTATTAAGTTACAACCGTTTGTTGCCTTGTCTTCCCAGTTCGACGGTAATTGGAACTTTAATTATTCTTCAGATGAGAAAATAAAATGAAATAGAATATAAGAAATCAATAATTAGTAAGAGTTTGTTTGTCTGTCAATCCTCAATGGATTGCCAAATAGTTTGATCTAGATCTACCAAATTTTCTGGTTTGAATATCTATGGGAATTTGGAGAGATTTTACTGTAAAAAAGATAAAATAAAAGAGAGAAGGATGTTCTTATGGAGAAGGGATTTTTAACAATAAACAATAATTAGAAGGAAGCAATGTTGCTGCAAAATCTAACTAATCATACAAAATTTAAAATCAATCGATCGATCAATCATTCAAGTTTCATGTGAGAAAACAACAGAAAACTGACTGAATTTTTGAGATGAAGCTTGATGATTTTGTATTATTTGGACTATTGTCCTCGTCTTTATTGTTATTTACACAACATTCGGCCAATGTGCTCTACGGCCTTCTTCAGTTTATTTATTGTTGGACATGTGAACCTTACCATCCCTAAGCGGATGCTCTACTGACTGAGATGAGGACAATAGCCGGAAAAAATTCAAATAATTAAAATTATTAATCTTCATCTAAAAAATTCAGACAAATACAATTCATATATATTATGAATGTTTTTTTTCTCCTAGTTACAAAATACAATATTTGTGTATTTACGCATTTTTTGTTGTTGTTGGTATTCTTCCGTCTACAGGAGACGATTGAGTAGTGTTTTTCTTTGTTTTTAACTACTGGGTGGGTTCATATGGAGGATGAGCTGTTGCCCAAGCAGCAAATCCCCCCTCTCCACACTGCCGCTGTGATCCAAAGGAAACGTAAGGAACCAATGCAGTTTGTCAGCCGTAGTGTCACAGGAGTTGCTGGGTAGCACTGGATTTTAGCATCACACCACCTTAAGGACTCTGGCTCCTGATTTATTTTCAGGGGTTTACTCCCCTATTAAAAGAAATTAGTGTGTAATTTTTGTATTTCATTAATAAAATATATACAACAATATTCTTTACACATTAAAAGAAATTAGTGTGTAAAGAATACATTTTGTTAATGAAAAAACCTATCTTTTTTATTGACGTTATTGTAGTTTCATTAAGTTTACAATAGATTTTTAAATAATTTACTGTGTTATGAATATTGCTAGATATATTTTGTTAATGAAAAAGCCTGTTTTTTTAATTAACAAACATTAGGATAGTCTTATTATGTTTTCAATAGATTTTTAAAGATTTTTTAAGAAGTTTATTTTTATACTTTTTCTGTTAAAAAAGAAAAATGTATATAGAATATAAATCTTACAAATATGAGAGATGGATTTAATGTGAAAATTCTCTAACAAAAACTTTTTAACACTTTGCCTACTTTAAACAGCTCACAGTGGCTCTCCCACCAAGAACTGTTTCTACACATACCACATGCAAGCAAAGTACAATAACTGATGGTTAGTTCATTACAATTGAGCAAAAAGGACAAGTATTACAATAATAATAAGACTTTAATGGGACTTTATTTGAATAGAAAGGGCCAGTTTAGTCTAGTCGGTAGAGCGTCCGACTAGGAACCACAAGGTTCCGGTTTCGATACCAGCCCTTGCCAACTCAGCGTCTAAGTAGCACAAGGATTTGTGTGGTAAAGTGATGAGATGATGGTAGGTGTGGCGCTCCACCTCAGATGCCAAAACAATCTCCTTGATATAGCGCTAGTGAAAAGGGGATAGACTCCCTCACTGTCTGGCTGATACAGACAATAAGCCACCTAACAACTTTACTTACTTTTACTATTTGAATAGAATGAGTTCTGAAGTGAATAGATAGTGAACTTTGAAATATTCCCTCATAGAGATAAAAAAAATACCAAGAAAATTTAGTACAGTTGTGGGGAAAATTTGGTTGGCAAAGAGTTAAACAGGCCACCATATTGTATTTGGTTTGATAAATTTTGTAAGACTGAAACTGTTCAGGGTTGAAAGCGCATAGGACAGCCATCTTTTATTTAACTGCTGCTTGATGATGTGTTTGAATATTTATCATCTTCATCCAGAAAATTACTTAAAAATCTATCCTCATAGACTGGCTTGTCTACAGTTACTGTTTTCAGGGCTATCAAACATGTTTATAACACCCTCTATTGACATATGTACAACTTGGACTGTCTACAACTACTATTTTCAGGATGGTAAAGCCGCCCTGTTGTCTGTGGGTAGTGATTCATGACGCTTAAGGACGGAATCCTGGTGGATGAGCAGTCCATGACATTTTGGCCCTTAGGCTAGACGGGTGGTTGGAGAGGCTCCCTCTGATCAATCGGCTGGTCACGTTAAGTGCTAGAAGACAGTGGCTGAGTGTCTTAGTATGACATTAAACAGCATCTAGTGGTGAAGTTCCAATTCTTCGCCATTACTCCCAGGTTCACTCTGAACCACTCTGGTTCAGAGTGAACCTGGGAGTAATGGCGAAGAATTGGTAGTACCTGTTAGGGTCCCATCTATAGATTAAATAGATAAAAAGAATAGTTTAAAAAATAATTTTGAATACCCATCAAGAATGAATAAAACAAAACATCTTTGGCATAAAATAACCCAACAGGGTTGGCATGCTGTAAAAACCAACCAACCAACCAACCGACCAACTAACCTACCTGTATAGACATGTACAGATTGGACTGTCTACAACTACTATTTTTCAGGATGACAAAGAAGTTAAAATAATTTAAATACAATTTGTCCAAAAGGTAGTTGCATCATTATTTAAACTAGCAAAAGAACCAAAACGCCCTCGGGGTGGTGTAAAAATGAGTTTTTGAAAGATATTGCTTGAGGTGGGTGGGAGTTAAAAAAAATTCAATGTCAGAAGGTTTGTATCATGAGTATCATCAAATTTATTAAAGGAGTAAAAAAAAAACATAAAACAATTTGAAATAAAATTTAGTTCTGTTCTCCTCAAATAAAATGTTGCGTGCATCTATTAATTATCAATTAAATAATTATTTTGAATATTTTGCACATAAATTTTACACAGAATCATAAGTATTCATTTATTTGTAAACTTTTTAGTTAACTTCTTGTTCCTAAAAAAAATAAAAAGTATGAGAATAAAAGATAATTTTAAAAATTGCTTACTCAAATTTTGAGTGCATATAACACAGGGTTGTTTTTATTTTGTATATTAATGATTTTGACTCTGAATAAAATACTCATTAATAGACTTATGCAAGCATTGAGAATATTGTGATGTAAGATGTGATGTAGTTTTGGTTACATACAAAAATACACCCAATCTCCATTATTAATAGATAATCTTTATATGCTTTAGATTTTAGTATGGCCACCTTGTGTCGTGTAAAGAATAAAAGCAAGCTAGGCTGGCACTACCAACCTAACTTGCTTTTATGGCTAATGGTTGTTAGTGTGTTTGTACTTCTGCTCTTGTTAAACTAGGTTAAGTTTAGTAATATGTTTTTCTCCCTTTGAACAAATATGATATTTGTGTATTTTTATATAACATAAATGCAGTGAGGCGTAACAGATTTTAAAATATAAATATTTTTACAACTTTTTTACTAAAATAAAAAATGGAGTGAGGAGTAACAAACTTTAAAATTAAAATAATTTAAGAAAGTTTTTTCTAAAATAAAAATGTAAGAATTTCCAAATTAATTTTTTGTTAGTTTTTCTTCATTTTCAAATGGCAATAAATTAATAATTTCTTGTTTTTAGCAAAATTCTATATGTTAATTCTTTATATCTTTTTAAAAATCTTTGAGGAAATTTTTTATGTAGTAGTCTTTTTTATTTCTTTTTTTTTAAGGAGATGCACACGCACAAAAAAAAATTATTTACCACCAAGTAGGATTTGACATAAGGCCACAAACATGGGATATCAAGCGAGGATTGAACTCACTTTTCAGTTTAAACAGAACTGTGAGACTAGCTTGCTAACCATTACACCATGATGGGCTAAGAAGAAATTTTATTTAAAGCTCCATTTTAATTCTTAAATAGATTTCTCTAACTGAACTTGAATGAAATGGAGACATTTTTATTTTTGATTTTTTCAATTCTCTGTCACAGGTTTATATTTATCAATTCTTTTATTTCTCAGTGAGTGCAAATGAGATTGCACTAAAAAACCAATAACAACTACTAACCTCAATTTGGTTGCTAATAAAAATGACTATGAGATTATGTAAGGTGGGTGTTTCAACCACTGGAGATGAAAAGGATGCATTATATATAATTTCAAATGAAATATGATCATTATATTATAAATATAATGCAATATGCATAAAAAATAGAATAGCCCATTTCATTTTTATATAATTATTGTTTAAAATGTATTAAAAATTAATTACATATGTAATATTATTTTCTTTTTTTACTGATGCTCATTATGTTGACGTTAAATGATCAATTTAATTAATTTAATTTGTTTTGAAAATGAAAATTGGTAAACATTTTGGTGTACCTAAATTATAAAAAGAGAAAGATTAACTCTAAAAATTAGAAATGTTCTAAATAACAAACATGAATTACATTAAAATAATCATCATTCATTTTTCTTTTACAAAAAAATAAAAATAGAAAGTTAGTTATAAGAATTGAAGTACAAAAAAAAAATAAAATAAAGTATTAAACCAGATGAATTATATTGCATATCGTTGTGTAATAGTAATAAGTTAGTATCAAATATGTATTGCTATTGAATAGTGTGTTTGGTCCTTGCTAGATGTCCATATTTATGTCACATCCTACCCATGGTGAATTGGTTGGGTAAATATCTACATTATTTGTACATTGCAAAAGAATTACTTATCATGATTCTGTTTAATTTTAAATTAGATTTTTACCATTTTGGTAATAATACAAAGTGCATTGTAACTTTATTTGATTATTATGAAAAAAAAAATAAACAAAACTTAATAGTAAAAAATTAAAAACCTATTTATAAACCATAAAATAATGAATTTGAATTAAAGATGAATATACATTGCATTAAATTACCCGGTTAGAGGTAATTACAATTATTGGTTAAGTTTAAGTTTAGTGTTGGAAAAAGTATTATGTAAAACCTAAGTTTTAAAAAAACAGTATGAAACATCATAAGTACTTTTTTCCCCCTCATGACTTTGGTCATTCTATCCCAAATAGGGTGAGACATGTGGACTGAAACAAAAGGTAATTTTTGTATATACCCACCCCCACCAAAAAAAAAGAAACAAACTTTTGGGCTTTAAAATCTGGAAGAATAGTTGTCTTATACATTATTGTTTACTTTTGATTTTAGGTGCCTCACGTAGTTTAATGGTTTACTAATGAGTTTGAGTCTCACTGAGTACTCCATACATCCGGCCTTGTGCCACACCTAAGCAGTGCTTAGTAATTAACTATTGTTTACTTTGATTATATTATGAAACTTTTATCTGAATTATATTTTTACTGTTACTTTTTAATTTTTAATTTTTATGGATTTAGAATATTTGTATTAGCATAATAAAATTGAAAGTTGAATTAAGAGTCAAGGATGAAATTTCAAGTTAATCTTATCTCTGCTTTCATGAGACTTGTGGTTGAAAAAATTAATGAGTTTAATGTAGAACAATAACAATTATTGAAACGCATTGAAATAGGATTAGTTACACACAGATTATTGTATTTATATAAAGCATAAGCATAGATTTATTATCATCATCATCATCATCATCATCATCGAGGTATGCTGACAGTACAGATTCCTTTGACTCTTTCTCTCTCTCTCTTACCATCAGTCCCTATTGTGACATAATGAGGATTTTTGTTTTCAATCCTTTTGGAAACTGTTCAAGTCACACTACAATTAGTATCACAGTCACCTTCATCTACCATAGCTTTTTCAGCTTCTGGCAAGATCCAAGTATTTGTCTGTATTTTCGCTTTTATTATTTACTCCTTTTGAGTTTTCACATCAGTGTTAGCTGATGGTCTTTCACTGGAGTCTGAGTGACAGCAAAGTCTCCTCAGATCTCCAGGACTCTTCTGAGTATTCTGGCAGATTGCAGCAGTGCAGTGTTCTGAATGGTTTCAATCCTTCCTCTGATATCCAAACTTTCCAACCTTTTCTATTCCTTTTGGGACTGTTCCAGTGCACCAACCACAATTGGTATCACTTTCACTTTCATATTCCATAACTTTTTCAGTTCTCTGGCAAGGTCCAGATATTTGTCCATTTTTTCATTTTCCTTTGCTTCACCTATGATCTGCTGGACTGCAAAATCCACCAGTTGACAAGTTCTTTCTTTTTGTTTAATCAAACTAGGTCTGGTCTTCTCTGGGATAGGTGATCCGTTTTTATTTCAAAGTCCCAGAGAATTTTATGTGGTCAAAATTTAATTTTTTGCATAATTCCCAGTGGATCACCTTCCCAACCCAGTCGTGTCTAGTTTTGTATCTCGTTGTGCTAGTTTGCTACATTTGCAGAGTTATATGATTTACAGTCTCATCTCTATTACACCAAAATCTACATTTACTATTTTGTTGGGTCTTATCAATTTTCGTTTTTATATAGTTTTTCCTTATGGCATTTATTATTATTATTATTATTATTATTATTATTATTATTAGTTTTTCATGCCAGTTTTAAGGGCACCAATTACAATTAATATCACCGTTACCTACCACAGCTTTTTCAGCACTCTGGTAAGATCCAAGTATTGGTCTATCTTTTTGCCTTTATCATTACTACTACTACTACTACTACTACTACTTGACACCAGTTTTAACTGATGGCTTATCACTGAAGTCAATGTGACAGCAAGTCTTTTCAAGATCTCCAGGTCTCTTCTAAGCATCCTAACTGATCTTAACAGTGCTGTGGTCTAGTTGGTCTCCATTATTCCTCTAATCTCCAAATCCACCAGTCTCATTTCTAAATCCTTGGGGACTCTTCCAAATGCACCAATTACAATTGGTACACTGTCATCTTTATGTTTCACAGCTTTTTCCAGTCTCTGGCAAAATCCAAGATATCATTATTATTGTTATATGGAATAACTTTTATTTAATGGAACATTATCAATTAAAACGGATATTATTAAGTATATTTATTACCAAACTCTGCATTATTAAAACTCTGTAATCCAAAGTAAGTATGCCCTTTATATATATTTATCCAATTTTCATTTTGGTTACAGAATTTGGTAATAGATATACCTAATAATTTTTAATTGTATCATATTCCCCTAGAAATAATAAAATCTAGGATTTTAGGTTTTAAAAAAAAAATTTTTTTGTGAAAACATTGTTGGGTGTGTACTTATTTACTGACAATTTTGTGTGTGATATACCAACTAATAGTTTTGCTTACTAGCTCATCAGGGCAAGAATCTGACTAAAAAGACTTGGAACAATCATATTTTTTATCACTAAAAACTAGTCCCACTGTAGCCCAAACAAATTAGCATACCAACCAAAACCCCCCAAAAAAAAAAACTAAAACAAATAAAATTTTTAGACTTTTATTTTCTTTTCCTATTCCTATCCTTTCCCTATATTCCATCCCAACTCTTTTACTATTTCGAATTTCTTGCAATCATATATTTCTATCCTACTGCCAGCCTCTAAATGAAAAGCCGGCATGCCAAGACCAGCTCATATCCTCCTCTTATTGTACGGATTTTGTCCCTGTGTCTTTATTCGGAGGACGGAACTTGCCCCTGTTGTTGTGAACCGCGATGTCACATATTCCATCATGAGAAAAAGTAATAAATGAAATGGGTTCGTTCGGTCTCTACTGCTGTGCATAATTCAAAGTGACGTCTCAACATTACTACTAAACCCATGAGGACTAGGGGGTCCATTTCCAATGCTACCGCTACCCTCGTTATACAGTGAATAGTAGGAATGGACACACACTTTATATATATATATAATATCTGTACCAGAAATTTATATTATATATATATATATATATATATTATATATAGTATATATATTAATCTTGTTAGCACTAATTGAGAAAATCAGTTGTTTAGTAACACAAACATCATTTTTTCTCCTCGCTCTCTCTTCTATACATCAGTCTATTTCTTTCTCTTGCAACCGTATATGCTTTCTCTTTTCAATTTCTTTCCTTCAACTTATTCCCTCTTCTTTCTGTCTTTTCTTCTTCTTCTTCTTCTTCAATCTCTTCTTCTCGGCTTTACATCTTTCTTTTTTTCTTCCAACTACACTGTGCCATAAATTTTGTTGTGTGTATAGCCATCTTGGGACAGACGATAAACTCTTACCATTTTGGTGTTATAGGACATCAAACAGTGCACAGAATTATTTGTGAATGGCACAAAACATATCCTTAAAATTCTTTCCCAGTAAGATGGAAGAGCTGGGCGCTTAACTTATCAGCAAGCATTCTCTGTATTCAATCCAAATTTATGTCACACCTTGCCAAACAAAACATATCCTGAAACAACAAATTACTGTTTTTCTTCAGTTTCCAATAGAGAAGTCATGTATTAGGTCATAGTTTTTCATCTTCACTACATTGTTTATGCTATTTTATCTCTGATGGAGTGAATAAATTGATTGAAAAACTTCTTGTTCCTGGACTGTGATGCATTTTTTGAATCTCATGTTGAGGCTCCTCCTTTGCTCCTTCAACTTCCCTCCTTTTCAACCATGAATGAATTTGATACTTCAATTGCAGATCTGCAAATATTCAAAACATAGAATTTTTGGGAATAAGGATTTCCTTTGGGTAAGTTGGTTTCAGGAGACTTTTCTTTTGACTTCTATCCTTTTCACTGTCCCACCATATACCATCACATGGTTGTTTACCATGGACTTGTTGCAAAGAGATTCCATTTTGTATTTGGACCCAAATATTTCTGATGTGCAAAATTGGCAGACGTTTCTTGTATGTACGTGTGCAACTATCAGTAAATACTCACTATTTTTTATATTTGGCAAGGTAGGCCCGATTACCTCAATTTTTTCTGTTACCATATAAATTAAATGCTACAAACATGTTAGTTATCACCTCAACATAATGCAGAAACAATGATTTTGCATTGCATTTTCAAGTTTAAATTAGGGTACACTGGATTTAAGTACATTAGTGGAGTACTCCAATGAAAACTCTGCATCTCATCTGAACAAAAATTGTAGTTCTCAGCAAAATCTCCCAGGAACAAAAACTTCAAAATCACTAATCTGCCTCCTTTCTGCTTTAAGTATCTGATGTGATTTAGCCAATTAAAATGAGTGCTAATTTATTCCAGATTGCAAAACAACTCAAATAAATGTAAAGGCTTGACAGGATCCCTTTGTGTGTCAAAGTCATCGCGTCAGTTGTAAGTCCATTGTGAGAACTCTATTGATTCAGTGTTTCAATATTTCCTTCGATGATCGTCCCAATAATTTTTATTCAAGCTGCCCTTGATGATTTTAGGAAGTCTTGGCCACCCTATGGAAATATATACTCTCTGCTACTGGTATTACAGACAATATACTTTCAAGAGACTCTTGATATGATACATTCAGTGGTTCCCAGTCAATAATTTCAATGGGTTTTGTTGGATGGTAACATACACACTATGGCATTGTGTACCTGCACTTACCAGCAAGGACACAGCATTTCAGCCTTAGACTACAAAATTTTTTTGAAAACCTCCAAGAATTGCTATCAGGTTCTGTCCCTTGATATTGCGTCTGAAGAGCTCATTTAGTTGCACAAGATGAGCTTTTCAACTGATCCAGGCAGGAAAGACTATGTAGTATTAAACATAATATCATCAGCAGAAAAGACTCGATCTTGTGCAACCATAATTGAGCTCTTCAGACCCATTCAAGGAACAGAACCTGATAGCATTCTGGAGTTTTCAAAATTTTGTAGTCTAAGGCTGAAATGCTGTGTCCTTGCTGGTAGTGCAGGTTACACATGGCCATATTGTTGTATGTACCATCCAACAAACATGAAAAAATTTACTGAACCACTGAATGTATCATTATCAAGATCTCTTGAAATATATTGCTGTTGAATACCCAGTAGCAGAGAGTATATGATCATAGGTGGCCCAAACTTTCCTAATCATCACGGTGCAGCTTGAATAAAATTTATGACCATCACTCGAAGGAAATATTGATAACACTGAATCATAGAGTTCTTCACAATTGGGAATTCAACAACTCTGACCGATTGACTTTGACAACACAAAAGGAATTCTGGTCAAGCTACATTTAGTTTAGTGTTTTGCAATTGAATAAATAGCACCTCATTCTTAATTGGCTAAATCACAATCCAGATACTTTTTAAAGCAAAGAAAGGAGGGAGATTTAGTGATTTTGAAGTTTTTGTTCCTGGGAGGATCTTTTGCTGTGAGATACTACAAAAATGTTCAAGATGAGATCCAGGTTTTCATTGGAGTACTTTCACTAATTGTACTTTAAATCCAGTGTACCCTAATTTAAACTTGAAATGCAATGCAAAATCATTGTTTCTGCATTTTATGTTGAGTGATAACTAACATGTCTGTTTAGCATTTAATTTATATGGTACAGAAAAAAATGAGGTAATCGGGCCTACCTTGCCAAATATAAAAATAGTTGAGTATTTTACTGATATTTGCACAGTTACAATTACAAGCAACGTTGCCAATTTTTGCAACCATCCAGAAATATTTGGGTTTTTCAATGTACAACAATGAATCCTTTGCCAACCAAGTCATTGGTAAACACCATGTGATGTATAGGTGGGACAGTGAAAAGGATAGAGTTCAAAAGGAAAGTCTCTGAAGATCCCATTTACTACCCAAAGCCGAATCCTTCCAAAAATCTCTTAGTTTGAGATATTGCAGATCTGCTAACTTGAAGCGTATTCAAATTCATTCTGTGTTTGAAAAAGGAGGAAGTAGAGGAAAGCCAAGGGCGAGGAGCCTCAAATGCAGATTCAAAAATGCATCACAGTCCCCAGGAACAAGAAGTTTTCATCAATTTACTTCCACAGCTCATTCATGAGATTAAAATAGCCCATAAACAATGTAGTGAAGATGAAAAAACTATGACCTAATACATGACTTCTCTCACCTTGTGTAACTGAAGTGAAACAACAGTGAAATTGTTGTTTCAGGATATGTTGTTGCAGCTGTGACAATAAAATTTGGCATTTGCATACAGAGAATTACTTGCTGATTAAGTTAATCGCGGCCCAGGCTCTTCCATCCTTATCTGGGGAAGAGAATTTCAAGGATATGTTTTGTTGCCTTCACAAATATTCTTGCCACTGTTGATGTCCCTATAACACCATATTCGCGGCTCAGAGTTTTATATTCTGTCCAAGGAATGGCCTTATCACGACACAACAAAATTTATGCATCAAGTGTTAGTTTGAAAGAAAAGAGAACGGCAAGCGAAGGTGAAGAACGGAAGCATTTGAAAGAAGAAGGAAGAAGAAGAAAAAAGAAGAAGAAGAGGATAATAGTTGAAAGGAAATGAAATGAAAAAGAGGAAATAAAAAGGGGCATTATTTTTTTTTTAACGTGTTGCAGAGAAAGGAAAAAGACTGAAATGTATAGAAGAGAGAGGAGAGAAAAAAAATGCATGTTTGTGTTACTATAACAACTGATTTTCCCATTAGTGTAACAGATTATATATATATATATATATAATATATATATAATACTATATATATAAAATTTCTGGTACAGATATATATATATATATAAAAAGTGTGTGTCCATTCCTCACTATTCCACTGTTATATCCAACGCCAAAGGTAGCGTAGGCCATCGGGAAATGGACCCCCACCTAGTCCTCATGGCGTTTCAGTAGCTTAAATGTTTGAGACGTCACTTTGAATTTATGCACAGCAGTACGAGACCCACGAACGAACCCCATTTCATTATTACTTTTTCTCATGATGGAATATGTGACACGACGCTTCACAACAAAGGGGCAAGTTCCGTCTCTCCGAATAAAAGGGACACAGATGGAACAAATTCCCGACGTCACATAATGATGGACGGGATACAGAGCTGCGCTTGGCACTGCCGGCTTGGTCATTTAGAGGCTGGCCCAGATAGTGATAGCAAATATATGATTTGCAAGAAATTCGAAATAAGTCCAAAGGAGTTGCGATGGACTGGAATATAGGAAAGGATAGGAAAGGAAAAGAAAATTTAAAAAGTCTTAAAAATTCTCTACTTTGTGTTTTAGTTCTTTTGGGGGTTTTTTTATTGGTTTTGGTTTTTTTTTGGTATGCTAATTTGTGGGCTACTAGTGGGACTAGTTTTAGTGTCATAAAATATTGATTGTTCCAAGTCTTTTAGTCAGATCTCTATGCCCCTGATGAGAGTAAGCAACAACTATTAGTTCGTATATCACATCACAAAAAATTAGTGTCAGTAAATAAGTACAACCACCCATTCACATGTTTTCACAAAAAATTTTTTTTTCAACCTAAGATCCAGGATTTTAATATTCTAGGGGAACTATGATACATTAAAAAATATTACCAGGTATTATCACTCTATTACCAAATTCTCGTAACCAAAATGAAAATTGGATAAATATATATTAAAGGGCCCCATACTTACTTTGGATTACAGGAGTTTAATAATGCCAGAGTTGGTAATAAATAATACTAATAATATCCGTTTTAATTGCATAATTGTTTCCATTAAATAAAAGTTTATTCCCATACAACAATTAATAATGATATTCTTGGATTTTGCCAGAAGACTGGAAAAAGCTGTGAAGACATTCAAAGATGACAGTGTACCAATTGTTAATTGGTGCATTTTGGAAGAGTCCCCCAAAGGATTTAGAAATGAAGACTGGTGTCTGGATTTTGGGTATTAGAGGAATTAAATGGAGACCAACCTAGACCACAGCACTGTTAAGATCAGCTTGGATGTTAAGAAAGACCCGGAGATTCTGAATCTTAGAGATCTCCTGACTTTGTCACATTGACTTCAGTCGATAACGCCATCATGTTCAAAAACTTCGGTGTCAAGTAGATAGTATAGTAGAAACAACAATATAGTCCTCACGACTTAATGATAAAGGCAAAAAAGATAGACCACATACTTGGATCTACCACAGGCAGTGCTGAAAAGCTGTTCGGTTAACGGGTAACGGTGATACTTTAATATGTAATTGGTGCCCTTAAAACTGGCGCATGTAACAACTTGTAATACTAATAATCAAAATCAGATCAATCAATAAGAATAATAAATGTCCTCATAAGGAAAAACACTACTATTAAAAACGAAATTTGATAAGACCCAACAAAATATCATAGTAAAATGTTAGACTTTGTGGTAATAGAGATGAGACATCTAAATCATATACTCTGCCAAATGTAGCAAAACTACACAACCGAGGAATTACAAAATCTAGACACGACTCGGGTTTGGGAAAGGTGATCACTGGAAATTATGCCAAAAACTTATAATTTTGACCACATAACCACCCATTCTCTGTGACTTTGAAAAAAAACGGATCACTTATCCCAGCAAAGAAACCAGACCTCAGTTGTTTGATAAACAAAAAAAGAAAGATACCTTGTTTCAACTGGTGGATTTTTGCAGTTGCAGCAGATCATAGGGTGAAGCTAAAGGAAAATGAAAAATGGACAAAAATATCTGGACCTTGCCAGAGAACGTGAAAGTTCATTCTGGAATTATTGAAAGTGACACCAGTCGACTACCAATTTGAGTTTGGCTTCGTCTACTTGGAAACAGTCCCAAAAGATAGAAAAAGGGTTTGGGAAAGTTTTGCTGATATACGAGGAGGATAAACCATTCAGAACACTGCACTGCTGCAATCTGCCCAGAATACCTCAGAAGAGTTCCTGGCTTAAATCTGAGAGGACTTGCATGTCACTCAGACTCAGTGAAAGACCATCAGCTAACACTCGATGTGAAAAACTCAAAAGGTAATAATAAAAGCGACAAATACAGACAAATACTTGGATTCTTGCCAGAGAGCTTGAAAAAGCTATGGTAGACATGAAGGTTCGATACGTGTGATACCTAATGGTACGTTTTGGATTCCTTGAAACCAGTTTCCATAAAGATTTGGAAAAACAAAAATCCTCATTTATGTCACAATAGGGACTGATGGACAGAGAGAGAGAGAAAGATTCAAAGGAATCTTGTCCCCTCCTCGATGATAGATGCATGATGATGACTGATGATATATTAAACTTCTATGCTTACTTTATATAAATACAATAATCTGTGTGTAACTAATCCTATTTCCAATGCGTTTCAATATTGTTATTGTTCTACATTAAACTCTATCTAATATTTATTTCAACCACAAGTCTCATGAAAAAGCAGAGATAAGATTAACTTGAAATTCATCCTTGACTCTTAATTTCAACTTCAATTTTAAGTTGAATGCTACATATCAAATATTCTAAATCCATAAAAATTAAAAATTAAAAATAACGAGTAAAAAAATATAATTCAGGAATACAAAGTTTTCATAATGATACATCAAAAGTAAACAATAGTTATATTTACTAAGCACTGCTTAGGTTGTGGGCACAAGGCCGGATGTATGGGGAGTACTCAGTGAGACTCAAAGCTCATTAGTAAACCATTAAACTACGTGACTGACACCCTAATCCAAAAGTAAACAGTCATTGTCATAACAAACTATTCTTCCAGATTTTCAACCCCAAAAGTTGTTTTCTTTTTTTTTTGGGGGGTGGATAGGGGTTATATACAAAAATTACCTTTGTTTCAGTCCACATGTCTCCACCCTATGGGATAGACATGACCAAAAATTCATGAGGGGGAAAAGTACTTATGATGTTCCATACTTTTTTTTAAACTTTAGGTTTTACATTATACTTTTTCTCAAATCACTAAAACTAACTTAACCCATAATTCGTAATTAACCTCTAACGCGGTAATTAATGCAACGTATATTCATCTTTAATTCAAATTCATTTATTTTTATGTTTAAATTAGGTTTTTAATTTCCTATTACTATTAACTTTTTTTTTTTTTTTTTCTTTTTCATAAAATCAAATAAAATGGGTTACAATTGCACTTTGTCCACTTACTTTACCACACTGGTCTAAACAAATACATCTACAGTCCAATAAATTAACACAGAAATCATCGAATAAGTAATTCTTTTGTGCAAATGTACAAATAATGTATGACTTATTTACCCAAACCAATCATTCACCGCATGGCGTAGGATGTGACATAAAATATGAACATTTCTTAGCAAGGACCAAACCACATATTCAATAGCAATACATATTATACCTCTAACTTATTACTATTACACATACGTCATATGCCGAGACCGCTGTTAATTCACGCTCTATCTGGTTTCAATACTTTATTTTTTTTTTTTTTATGTACTTCAATCCTCTTACTATTAACTAACTTTCTATTTTATTTTTTGTAAAAGAAAAATGAATGATGATTATTTAATGTAAATTCATGTTTGTTATTTAGACAACATTTTTCTAATTTTTAGAGTAATCCTTTCTCTTTTTTACTATTAATGGTACCACAAAATGTTGCCAATTTTCATTTTTTCAAAACAAATTAAACAATAATTAAATTGATCATCTTAACGTCAACATAATGAAGCATCATCTAAAACAAAGCAAAAATAAATATACATATGTTAAATTGAAATTAATACATTTTTAAACTAATAAATTATACATAAAAATGAAATGGAGGTATTCTATTCTTTATGCGACATATTGCATCATATATATTAATAACTATAATGTATCCATATTTTATTTGAAATATCTATATAAATGCATCCTTTCATCTCCCAGTGGTTGAAACACCCAGGTTACATAATCTCCATAGTCATTTTTATTATCAACCAAATTGAGGTTAGCTAGTTCGTTATTCGGCTTTTTGTCGCATCTCATTTCGCACTCACTGAGAAATAAAGAATTGATTAATATAAACCTGTGAACAGAGAATGAACAAAATCAAAAATAAATAATGATCTCCCTTCATCTCAAGACTTTCCAGTTAGAGCAACTCTACGACTATATATTTCTAAGGAATCAACAACCATGGGCAGCTTAAAAAAAATTATTTTCTAAGCCATCATGCCTGATGTAACTGCCTAGCTCAAGCTAGCTCCTCACAGCTTACTTGTTTAAAACTGCAAATGACGAGTTCAATCCCTCAGCTTTGACAATCCCACTGTTTGTGCGCCCTTATGCTCTACATCTCTACTTCACCACACAATTACCACTAATCTTGTGGTATGGATCACATAATCAATTCTTTTCTTCGTCGCGCTGTGCCATCTCCTTACACACATAACACAATGACAATACAACACAGTACCATACTACTCACGATACCATCAAAATCATGCCTCATAAAGAACCTGTTCTATAAAAAAAACGATGAATCAAGATGATAACGTGTACTTCAGCCAATACTTTGCTTAAACAAGAAAATACTATCTTCAACTTTCATATGCACCAATTCGAAACTGAATGACAAAACAACAAATATAACATTAATTCTGAACATCATTCTTACATTCTTTATTTTAGACACTAAACTAACTATTTTTTTAATATATTTACTTCAAATCTTATAACGAGCATTGTCCACTCCTCACCCACTTTTTCTCTCTATTTTAGTCTTTCAGAAACCCTGTTGCTATATAACAGTATCTTATATCTTCTAAAGCTCTCCGATACTCTGTTATGCCTCAACGTGCATTACTGTTATATAAAAAAATACACCAAATATCATATGTGCAAAGGAGAAAAATACAATATTACTAAACTTAACCTAGCATTCACACCAAGAGCAGGAAGTACAAACACACTATCACAACATTTACGCCAATAAACAGGCAAGGTTACGAGTGGTACCACAGTGCCAGCGCCTACGCTAGCTTCCTTCTTATTCCTTTTACAGACACACACGCGCTGGCACTCATACTTCATAATAATTCCTACAAGCCATCTCATAAAGATTACTCTCATGTTTCAATAAAATGAGTAGCATGCCTGTGGTACTTAATTCTGTATGTAACCACAACTAAACTTCACATTCCATCCTATCAGACACATGTCACTTGCTTCATCCATGCTCGCCAATACAGCTCTATTGTATATGCTTAGGATCCTCTAGTAACACTTTACATCACCCGACGTCTCCGTCCCTCACCCCGCCAGCATTCTCGTGCTCCCATCTGTTCTCGGTGACCACTGCCGACCACACCCGTCTTCTCAAACGACCTCACTACCTGCCACACACCTATAGAACTACAAAAAGAAAAAAAACCCTCTCGCCTCAAAATCGATAAAACATCAAGGATACTCACGACTCCATGATGCAGAATTACCCAATCTTCATCATCCTGCTCACTATATATCAGTTCAAATCTCTTCGCCGCCTCCCCCTCGACCGTGAATACATAACATTACAAACTGAGTATTTTATTTCAGAGTCAATCATTACATCAATATACACCAAATAGAAAAACAACCTCCTGTTACTACTGACATCCTCAAAATGATACTTGAGTACAGCATATTTTCTCTTAAAATCGTATCTTTTCATTCCTAACCATACTTTTTATTCTTCTTTAGGAATCAAGAATTCAACGTAAAAAGTTTCAAATAAATAAACTACTTTATCATCCCTTTGGTAAACTTATATTGTCTGTCTGAATCATATTATTCAATACACTAATATTTTTAAATTAATAATTTATATACGAGTGTGTTGCCAACATTTTATTTGCAGGATGAACAGAACGTAAAATTTCATATTTCTAATAGCTTTCATGTTTTTTTTACTCCTTTAATAATTCTGCATTGAATACTCATGATACAAACCTTCCTGACATTGAATTTTTTTTAACTCCCAACCCACCTTCAAGCAATATCTTCACAAAACTCATTTTTACCACCTACCCTCAGAGTGGCGTTCTTTGGTCTCTTTTTGCTAGTTTAAAATAATTGTCATTGCAACTACACTATGGACACAATGTATTTAACAGTATTTTAACTCTTTTGTCATCCCTGAAAAATCAGATGCTCGTAGACAGTTCCACATCTGCTACATGTGTCGTACTACAGGTATAGTTAGTTGCGGATCGGTTGGGCTTGGTTGGCCTGCTTTCAAGGTTGGCCTTTACCACGACCATAGTCCAACCCCCTGTCTGGCGCTTCTATTTTAGCAAAGATGGTTTTGTTTTTATTCATTTCTTCATGCGCGGCTATTCAAAATTTTTTTTTTCAAACTACCTACTCCTCTCTTATCTATTCCACACCGTATAGATGGCACCCCCTAACATCGGTTACTACACCACTCTGTTTCAGCGGGTGAACCTGGGACATCGTTAATGGCGCCGAAGAATGAACTTCACCCACAAGAATGCCTGGTTTTCAATGTCATATCTAAGACATCACTACTAGCGTCACTAGTCTTCTAAGCACTTAAATAGCTGACCAGTCGACGATCAGAGGGCCAGCCTCTCTTGACCACCCGTCTAGCCCTCCAGAGGCCAACAAAATTCAGCACCTGCTCACCTTCTCTTCCTTATGATGCATCCTTATTGAACACTAATCCCACACCTGACAATCCACAGCTGCGCTGCGTTATCAGACCATCTTAGCACAACAAGTATGTAGTCCGTCGATACACTAATGATCCAAGCTTCTTGTAACATATGCTCTAATTCAAGAGAGGGTGTCATCGACTAACACACACCAGTCTGTATATGATTAGCCCTGACAACAACACGCTCTTAGAAGCTAGTAGATCAAGCTCAGCTCATATCGAGTGATCAGATTGTTAAGCGTAATTTCTGGTATGACGATGATAAAATATTGTCAATAAACCATCCATCATCAAGCTACGCACGTCAATACAAAGATGGCGACACTCAATGCCTAATGCGCTTTCAACACCTCAACAAAGTTTCAGTCCTTAACAAAAATTTTATCACAACCACCAATAATACATATGTATCGGTGCCTGTTTAAAGAATACTCTTTGCCAACCCAAACTTTCCCCCAGCAACTGTACCCTTCAAAAGTTTCTTGGTATCTATTTCTTTCTCATAGAGCCGAGCTCACCCTCCTGGGCGCAACCTCATTCAAATGCTTCACTATCTTATTCCACTTCAGACATTCCTATTCTATTATCAAATAGTAAAACGTATCAGATAACAAGTCTGTAGGTCTAGAGCTCCTTATATGTCTGGTTACTCACGCCATGACAGCGCTGACAGGGGTATGACTCTATCCACCTTTCCTTCCTCATACTATTAGCCGCTGCCTACGCATCCAAGGAAGCATTCTCGTCTCTGCATCTGAAGGCTCGCGCGAAGCGCCAAATCGCGCCCTACCATATCTCATCAACACTCTTTACACACATCACAAATCCCTTGTGCCTACTTCAGACGACTCGAGTGGCCAAAGGCGCTTTGGGTATCGACAACCAGGCGAAACCTTTGTGCCGTCCTTAGTTCGGCCGATATTCATCTCTACAGGACGCCTCTTCCTACTCCGGACATATATGACTACAATCGGCCCTTTCCTATTCACTCAATCAACCAGTCCCCCATTACAGAGTTCTTAATTCTATTATATGTAACTACTCTGTCCTTTTGACTCCAGTATGTATATTGAATCTACACTATCAAGCTATAAATTGTATACTTATTGCTTGCACTGTGATCATGATGTTAGATCAATAGCTATTCTCTGCTGTGGGAGTGAGCCACTGTGATACTGTTAAAGTTATGCAAAGTACCATACACGTGACTCTCACATATTCCATGTTGTTCAAATAGTGTCTTTGTTAAGAGACATTTTCCACAATCCTAAAACACTCATCTCCTCATCATTGTCATAAGATTTAGATCATTCCCATCCCATATACATCTTTTCTTTCTCTTCTAACAGAAAAAACAGGATACTAATCAAAACTATGTCTTTAATAAAACATTTCACAGAAATAACTACTGCGAAAAACGAATTCAATCCATACAGACTATCCGCTCCTATATGTTCCGTTAATTAATAAAACAGGCCTGATCATTCTTCATTACAACTATATTATAAATATAACTCATAGCTCAAATCCATATAAAACTAGATAATGAAGATTATTTTAAAAATTCTATTGTAAACATTAATGAAACTACAATACGTCAATAAAAAAAAAGATAGGTTTTTTCATTAAACAAAATGTATTTTTACACAATTAATTTCTTTTTAATGTCGTAAAGAATATTGTTGTATACATTTTATTAATGAAATACAAAAAATCATACACACTAATTTCTTTAATAGGGGAGTAAACCCCTGGAAAAAATTCAGGAGCCGGAGTCCCTAAGCTGCGTGTGATTGCCTAAAATTCCAGTGCGACCCAGCAACTCCGTGACACTACGGCTGACAAACCTTGCACTTGGTTCCTACTTTCTTTGGCATCACAGCGGCAGGTGAGAGGGGGGATTTGCTGCTTGGGCAACAGCTCATCCTCCATATGAACCCACCCAGTGTTTAAAAACAAACAGCAAAACACTACTCATCGTCTCCTGTAGACGGAAGAATACCAACAACAACAAAAAATGCGCTAAAATACACAAAATATTGTATTTTTTAACTAGGGAGAAAAAAAAACATCATAAATATTATTATGAATTGTATTTCGTTCTGAATTTGTTTAGATGAAGATTTAATAATTTTAATTATTTGAATTTTTCCGGGCTATTGTCCTCATCTCAGTCAGTAAGAGCATCCGCTTAGGGATGGTAAGGTTCACATGTCCAACAATAAAATAACTGAAGAAGGCCGTAGAAAGCACATTGGCCGAATTTGTGTAAATAACAATAAAGACGAGGACAATATCCAAATTAATCAAATCTCAAGCTTCAATCTCAAAAATTCAGTCAGTTTTCTGTTGTCTTCTCCACATGAAACTTGAATGATTGATCGACTCGATTGATTTTAATTGTTATGATCTAGTTAGATTTTGCAGCAACATTGCTTCCTTCTTAATTATTTGTTTATTGTAAAAATCCCTTCTCCATAAGACACATCCTTCCTTCTTTTATTTATCTTTTTTACATAAAATCTCTCCCAAATCCCATAGATATTCAACCAGAAAATCTTGCGTAGATCTAGATCAAACTATTTGGCAATCCATTGAGGATTGACGACAAAAAACAAACTCTTACTTAATTATTGACTTTTCTTATATTCTAAATTTCATTTTATTTTCTCATCGAAGAATAATTAAAGTTCCAATTACCGTCGAAACTGGGAAGACAAGGCAACAAAACGGTTTGTAACTTAATACAAGCCCGAATAGTCACCAAAGTCTACTTGCAGAATGACGGTGCGGATAACTATAAGACTCCACAAATTAATTCAAATCAATCAGTCAGCAGCCAATCAGAACTCAAGGAATGGAATCACCCAAATCACCCAAATTCATGAATGGTCATCTTGATTATCTATATATACCCAACGTTTGCGACCACTGCCTGGTATTTCAAACCAACAATAGACTTACTGACCTCAATACATCAAATTCACCAAACAGTTCCTTTAAAATTCAGACTAAAAAGTGAACCAATAAAAAATGTAACAACAGTTTTTAAGCCGTGTGCATCAAAATAAACATTTAGCAAAAGCGGCCAAAACCAGTTTGGTTTGGAATTGATAAATAGATAAAAATAATGTCAGTTGAACTTGAGGAAAAATTATTCTTTATCCTCAACTAAGAGATTTAATTAATGTTCATGTAGGACAAAATTAAAGTTGGTATTTACCCAACTTGTTCATTACAAGTAGAGTGACACAAGGTTGAATGTATGGGGCATCCAGCAACGATCAAACTTGTTAGTCAATAGTAATAGACCTGCAAGACCAGCTTACTAACCATTATATCAGGATGGTATACCCTAAATACCCAACCCATTCACCAGGGATAGGATGTGACACAAGGTCACAAGTATGGAGCATTCCAGTGAGGATTCTTTACCCAAGTTGTATGTATGGGGCATCCAGCAAGGATTGAAATCACTATTCAGTAGTAATGGATCTGCGAGGACTAGCTTGTTAACCATTATACTGCAATGGGATGCCTCTGCAGGACCCAAAATTATCCTCATAGAACCCCAGGAATATCATATCACTAAAAAGCCGAGAAATATAAAAAGTTTTGTTTCTTTTGCAGCGGTAGCACTCAACATGTTTTTTTTATTTGGGTCGCTTGGTGTGGGGAGAGGCGTAGGGGATATAATGGTGAAGGACCCAAAATTCCTATAGATCTGAAGAATATCATATCACTATTGACTTCTCCATGCACATCAAAAAGATGTGTTTTACAAAAAGGTTTTCATGACAATTGTTTAACCTTTAGAATAATGAACCTCCAACCGATGTGACTCTGGACTTTTAGTTGAAAAATAGCTGAAAATGTCAATTGTTCCACCATCTTTACTTTCTTATTATACAATACAATTCTATTCTTCTTTTTTAAAAAAAAAAAAACATCACAAAAAATGTGGGGTGTTTTTTGATAAGGCAGGAACGGATATAATTGCATTTCTGTTAACTTCAAGGGGAAAATTGATTTGATATACAAGGAAATTGATTTATAAACTTTAGGTCACACAAGGACTTATTTATAGATTTTGTATCTGCCTATGGTAAACACTGACAGATTGTAAATAATATTTTTGAATCTAGTTATCTAGAAGCAAGCATAACTTCAAGGTTTCAAAAATATTCTTGTTTTTATTTGTTTCTTTGTTTAATTGGCATATCAACATTTCTTGCCGCGTTATTTAATGCCCAAACCTCTTTGTAGAGGAACAGTAAAGTAAAAAGTAATGGCCTATTGTTGTATCAGCCAGACAGTGAGGGAGTCTATACTCATTTCACTAGCACTAGACTAAGGAGCATTATTTGCTGAGGTTAGAGTGCTACATCTACCATCAGCTCCCCATTTAACACACAAGATTAACTGAGTTGGCAGAACAGTATCAAACCCAGAATTTTTGCGATTCCTATGTGAAATGCTTCTACCAACTGAGCTAAGCCTGGGTTTATATGGTACTTTTTACCCATAGCTGGATGTATTAGACTGAAAGTGAATGTTAATAAAGGCCTGACTGGAGTTTGAACTCACTTAGCTCAGTTGGACTAGAACGTCTGCCTGGGAACCATAGGTCCTGGTTCTACCAGCCCTCGCCAACTCAGCTAGCTCATGAGTAGCTCAGCAATCTGTGTGGTAAAGTGAGGAGATGATAGTTAAGTCTGGCCACCTCCACCCTCAATGCTTAAAAAACTATTTTCCTTCGTATTAGTGCTATTGAAAGTGGGATAGACTCCCTTCACTGCCTGGCTGATGCCAACAATAGGCCACTCTTGAACTTTACTATGTGATACACAGTCAAAGTATGTTTTATATTTACCAACCCCTCCACATGACAGCTGTGACACAAGGTCAATTTTCTTAAGCAATGTTAACCAGGCTGAATTCAGAGTTCTCCTTCTCCTAGACAGGTTGCCTAACCAAGTTTGAGCATTTCGTCTGAAACCTTACTATTTACCCATAGCTGGAGGGAGGAATTAGGCTATTTAGCGTTATGTGAATGCAAACAGCCTTGACTAGAATTATAACCATTATTGCCATGTCCCTCCAATATGTTAGCCACAGGCACTCCACCTTCCACCACCTTGTTTATGAGGTGAAAATTTTAAAAATGTCATTGATTAAAGGAGCGATAGTAATATTATAAAAGAATAAAATTGGCGTTTTAATTGACAAATTGTTAACCAAAGAAAAACTACTTATCATTCCAAAACAATATTTGATTAAATTTCCATTTTAAATTAACGAAAATACTTTGGGATAGATGTTAATGAAATTCCTTATTACAGTAATCAAATAAAGTAATGAGATATTAAATATTTTTCCACTGCAATTTATTTGGCACTTCTCAGCTAAATTCCATATATTGGTCAGAACCTATTCTAAAATAACATCTCATATTAATACGCGTGTTCCTAAATTGTCTTGTCCCATCATTGGTTTGTTTCTTTTATGCGCATATCAACCTCAATGGGTCATTCAATACCAGCAAAGTTTTAAAAGACCTATAGAGATAGTTTGGAAGAAAACATTTTTAAACTCAAATCTTTTTAATAAAACAAATTTCTATTTAAACCCATAGATGGCGACCCTAACATGTACTACCATCCAGATCAAGTTGACCTGAGAGCAATAGTGATGAAGGGTTGCTCCACATTCCCAAGACCTCCAGAATGAACCTTCACATCAGATAGAGGTTAACGTCATACCCAGGATAATAAGACTCTCCATATTCTAGTACATAAGATAAAAAGGGTTGGGAATTGTCATAAGGGCCAATGATTTGAGATAACTGCCCATCTAGCCTAAATAAAGGCCAAGTGGAACTGCTCAGCTACCAGGGGTTCCCATCCTTAAGCATATGGGTCTCCACCATGGCCAACAGGTAAGCCCCTTTGTGAGGGGGGGGTCCTTTACCCTTCTGGCAAAGATGCAGTTGATGATTCTGAAAGCCCCAACCAACAGGGCCTTTTTTTTTTTTTTTAATGAATATATAGATTTTCCCGTGTTTAAGTTTAATAAAATGTTGGTACCAATTTCAGCAACTCTGGATGCTTTATACTGAGAGTTGCTGATGGTAGACAGACCAAACTTGGACTGTGAAATGTTTAGCTCACCGATACTCTCAATTACTACTCACCAGAGTGGAGCTGTGAGTAATGGACAATTGAAGGTGAGCACCAGAACTGGTGCTTCCAACATCAGATGTAATTTAGTGTCATACTCAGGACCTCCTCCCTTTCTGAAGGCGAGGACGTCCTTACCTCTCTGCAAAGATACTTCAGGTTAGAGTGAAGCTGGAGCAATTGGCAATGAAGAGGTAATCACATTCCCTAGAACTGGCAGCCTCACCATCAAATACAGTTTAGTGTCATAGCCTTTTCCTTTTTTTTTGGGGGGGGGTATACAGGCCGAGTGTATTCTAAGTTTTGCTGACAAGGACAAAATGAGGTGGGTGTTTAAGAGAATTTAAATTTTTAAAATTTAATCTTTTCAAATGGGCATGAGTAAGCAAAGATAAAATATAGATAAATAATGGAGATTATGTAACTGTCTGTCTGTAACTGAAAAACTATGTCACCATTGACGTAAAATTTTCTTTTTTTATCTAAGTTAATTTCAATGATTATGAATAGTCACCATCTTAAGTTCTAATCTTAATTAGCCATCTTGTTTCCCCTATTAACAATGTCTGTATTAAAGTGTAGCGGAGTTAGATTTCCGCAAAACTGCGCAATAAATATTGACTGTAAAAAAAAAATTAGTAGTCGGTACTATTGGTTAACCTGATAACAAAATGTGCCTGTGTAGGATAGTTAACCATTTAAAATCGCGGAAAATGTGTTAATGATATCTCTAAGAAATAAGATTTACATGGTATTATGGCGGATTAATTTGGTATGAATGATTTTAACAAAACTGGTGTTTATAAATAATTATTGCGGTGTTACTGATTTCTTAATACTATCATTTAGTCTCAAACATATTAATAGCAATCCATAATAATCTTATACATATTCAAATAACACATCGGCAGTGCTGGAATAGTAATGCACACTCATGAGAGTCTAAAAAATAAAACAATTACACGTAACAAAATAATTATAACAAGATATACACCCAATATAATCTATTGACCATTTCTTGCTTTTTGCTGCAAAAATTATGCAAGATTCTTTCGCATCTTAGATATATTCGCAAAATATTTAAAACATCCAAACTTATACATACGAATATAGCATTGTAAATTCTACTTTAGAATTCCAACATTTTTAAAATCTCAAAAATAACCATGAATCAATAAACACCGACCTCCTTCTTACCATCTCTCTCTTTT
>CM042155.1:46251142-46314202 GCA_023376005.1 Doryteuthis pealeii
CCGTTTTCACAGGTGAGAGGGCACAGATACACTCATCTAAAACTTATTATATGAGTTTTTAATCATTTTAAGCAAATTAAAAAATTGTTTTTAGTACACACATTTATGTTACCATATAGGTAACTCCGCTGGGCACATTATAAAAAGGTGTTATCATTAAAGGTTTCCAAGTTGTTTATATAGAGGGAAATAATGGGCTCTTGTGTGGTTTGGTAAACAGATCGTTGAAATAACGAGTGCTGTATGTATGCAGTCAGATTTTGCTCACAGGTAATAACAACTACAAGCCATCTTTTACCTACATTGGGCATAATTCTCGGCAAGTCATTAGTTAGGATATAGACGATAGGTTATAGAGACACAGGAAAATTTGGCTTTCTCCTATCCCTCCTACTTCTTTGATACAAATTTGATTTGGGTCCCAAGCCTTAGCTACATGTTAATCATAATCCGCCGGTCCCACAGACTCCCTACTCGCAGAACCACTTAGCACTATCCTAATCACGCTTCCTGTCGCCGCCCTTAACCGCATCCAGTCTGAAATCAGAAAAGACATGGGATTAGTTTAAGTAATTTTACCTCTGAAAGATATGCTTATCCCCAGAGTTTGTCTGAATCTTCAAACTTTTCATAAATCAGACTTAGATTGTATACATTCACATTTTGGGTTAGGAATGTAGGGTAATACCATGAATAAAATCATCTCGCCATGTTACACCATATTCTTCAATTTTTCCAGACATTTTTTTTAGGTGTTGCACATATTTAGTTTAAGACAATCCTCAAAATTGCGGTCGGTGACCAATTTCATTTCTTTTTTCTTTGAATGATTTCTGACATGGAATTTACTATGGCAACAGTCTTGGTTGACTTAAATAAAATATTCCCGTTCACCATATTGCAACCTCTCTGTAAATCTTTCCTAGGTCCTACCTTTTAGTGCGCTTTTATTTATACCTCACAAATACTATAATTTTTTTCCTTTATGTTGTGGAAAAAAAACAGTCCTGAATTTTTCTTCACTTAATGCTAGGCTTCTAAATCTATTCTTCTGCCGATCTTAAAGACAGTCCATCAAAGATATTTTTGTTATGTTTCTTTACTACCTGTAATAAATTTCTGCATCCATGTGTCCTTAAACTTCAATGCGTACCACAAATCTTTAACAATTAGTAACATGATTGAGTATTTTATTTCCTTTATGAAAGTGAGCCAAAATATTAAACCCTCCATGTCTTATTTGACATGTCTTATTTCAGAAATGCTTATATTTTGTCCTGACAACAAAAAGTGGTTCGACTGAGGTAGTTGCGTTTTCAAGTTTATCCACTTGTAGTGGTTACAATTCTGCGTGATATTCTTTCTAGATAATTATTCTTCTGCTTTCAGATATATTCCTGAAAATTTTCTCCCTTTTGTTTTTGGACTTTCAATCAGTTTTGGTTTCTTTTCCTCCCTTTTCACTTTACTGATTTGTTTATAACTTCCTCACTTCTTTCTAAGTGGGTCTTATTGAATTCCTCAAGTCTGTGTGTGCAAACGTTCTAATGGATCATGAAGAATTCAATAATCAATCGATCCTGAAATCTTAAACAAATTAATATATAGTAGAAAGATATAAATAAAAACAAATTTACTCTCTTGTAAATGTTGTGACACCATTCTCCAGAGATGTGTGCAAGTTGAAACATAAGTTTTTGTGTGTTTTTCTTTCTTCTCTCTCTCTCTCTCTCCAAGGGGGGGGGGGGTGGGGCGACAACCCTTTTTTTTCCAAAAAGATTTTTTTTTTCTCCTTTTTTTTATTCAGTTTTGAGGTCATTTTTGTCTTACCTTCTTAGAAAATGTACCCGTTTTAAAACACTTTATGACGAGAGAACGGAAAAGGAAAAAGAGCAAGACATTGTCTTGCCTGCCGGGATTCAAACCCGCGTCCTCCGCATATGCAAAATAAATGCTGAGTTTAGGCACTGGATGGACGTGATGTTCGGACTGATGTGCCCGGGATGTTGGGTTGGGTTAATTATGCCCATAAAATAAACCAAGCGAGTGGCAGCCTGGCCTGGACAAGCAAGAAAGAGACAGAAGCATCGGCCTACGTTGAGACGGCAGTCAGGAAAAAGATTATTTGAGACGGAATTCAACTGTCTGCGGTCGAAAAGATGATTGACTCACGAATATCTATTTTTTCCCCCCTCTATTTTTCTCCCCACTTCTATTTTTTCCCCCTTCTATAGTATCTTGTTCATACAATATATTAGCGGTACTTATTTAAAATTAAACCAGTTTCAAAAATCAACTGCCTGTCAGCTGAGGCTGTAAAATATATTTGACTGAACACTCTGAGAGAGTGTAAGAAACCCCACTTCCCAGATGGAGCCACCTGCTGTGACCATGGAGTTTGGTGTCCTTTGATGGCATAGGGATGGAATTCCTGATGGCCTGAGCACCATGACATGCAAACACCTCCACTTGTGGCCCTTACTAGCTTGATGGGGGTGATGATAGGCCCCTCCAATTAATTGGCTGGTTATATTCAACCCTCAGCACTATATGATTGTTATCCCAACTGTATTGGTCCTATATGGCACCCCCACCTCTTTTTGTCATATATTGCTAATAGAAGGCAGTAGCTGAAGGTCTTATTGTCTTGGAATATAACATTAAACTTTATCTAGAGTGGTGACATTTTCCAATTCTGGGACTTTGTGCGGATATGTGGACTATCCCTTTTTTGCCATTACTCCCTGTATCCACCCTAACTACAGAGTGATAGTACCTGTTAGAGTTCTCATCTATAGGTTAAATAGATGAAAAAATGAGCACGCGTTCCTTGGTTCCCCGGCCGTGGGGAAAGTTGGATTTTAAAAAATGTTTGGGTAATTGAAGTGTTTTTGAATAAAAGAAATGCAGTCCATACGCCACACAAGCAATGCATAAAACAAACCTATCACGCCACATAATTCAAAGTGTATGGCTTCCAACAAGGGTGACAAGTTGTTAAAATCAGACTCAACTACGTCATCATACCAAAAATTGAAAATAAATTGAAATCTTTTTTTAATTGGATTTCCAGCCCCACCCCCCATAGAACACTCTCTCTATTTTTTAATACGTAAACTACCCTGTCATGTTTATAACAACACTATGAATAGAAATGTTATCTATATGTGCTGTTATAAGTTTTAATGTTTATTTTTTTATCAAATAATATTTTCTTGGTTTAACAAAATTTGGAATCTAAAATGTTTTTAGTGAACTTATTAACTTATTAATGTAGTTGAAATTATTTAAAATTACTATCAACTTAAATACAAAGCCAAAAAAAAATTGATATCCGAGTGACAGCTTGTAACTTTTAGAAACCTTGTAAAGATTAAGGTAAGTAAAGATGCTACTGTATATATAACAGTGTTTGTGCATTTTACCCTTCAACTAATATCATTATAATGTTATAATAAGTTATTTACTATAGGTTTATCTTTAGCATATGTGTGGCACTCAACGGCCAGATATATTTGCAGAACAACTCAACATCAATGGGTCTGTTATCTAGTTTGCTAACCAATACACCTTATATTTACCATATAAATCATTGAATGTAACAATTATATAATGATTTTTCCAGCCTCGATTGATTATATTGGACAAATGTTTCCATAAAAAAAGGTCAACTGTACCTGTGAATTCTTTTCACATTTTAACATAAAAGACAAAAGATATTACGAGGTGTGAGTCAAAAAGAATTGCATTTTCTTTCTACTTCATGCGAAGTTTTTTTTGTATAAAACTCAGGCATACGGTGTGAGACCCTTAGTGAGGGTCAAAGCAGAATCTGCTCCGTAGTAAACCCAACTTTCAAATTGAAAATGTTCTCCTTCTGCATAGGACACCGCTCAACCACACACATAGCATCAGGAGACTCTAGGAGAAAAATGAACCTCATTTCAGGTGGAACAACATAACATACTCCATCCTCCCCAGATTTAGCGCTTCAGACTATTTTTCAGAGCATGAAAGAGTGTTTGAGAGGCAAACATATATCAGTGACGAGGAAGTGAAATCTGTAATGAAGGAAGGCTCAAAGAACAGTCACAGAATTTAACTCATTATTATATAACATGCTCTAATTTGAAGGTGGAACATTGCTTAATGAGAGGACAGTGACTATGTGGAGGAATAGGGATGTGATTGCAGCAAGAGGACCAGCTTTATTTATTTATATGATTATGCTGATTCTGTGTTCACGGTAATTCACTGTCCTAGAATCAGTTGAAGTATGGCTTACTCGTTGATGTCACCCCTATGAACTTGTCTTACTTAAAATTAATTATTTTGCAATAGCTCTTAAGTAACATATCAAATGTACATAAAATTGAATTATCTACTGGTGTATATCCCAGGTCTTGCTAGTAATTTAGGAAGCCTTACTGTCTAGTATAATATCGGTATCTAATAAAATATGACTTGAGCATTGTTTAATCCGAATCTGGGATTAACCAATTTAGATAAAAACAAACAATGTTTAAATTGAATTAATACTATTAAGGTAGCTATTGAAATTTAAAATAAAAATTCTCTACAAAACTATGTATTGAAGATTGTCTTGCGTCAAACTTTCTAAGTAAGAAAAGACTTGGCTTTCTTTCCAAAAATTGAGGTGTTGGGAGACCTAATAGAATGTGGTCTCCTCCTTTTTACATTAAGGATGAGGCCTCTCCAATATCACATGTTCTTTGTATGTGACTGATAAGCTAACCTAGAATCTTTCCTGTTTATGTCGAAAACAATCGTTTAGAAGCAACAGACCGTTAGTCATTTTGTCATCCTCACCAGTGTTGTCGTACCCAGGACCTTCTGAAGAATAGTAAGGGGTTTCCACCCGATTTTGTATGTTTTAACTCTTTATTCTATTTTCCTTTGAACACCTTGTTGATCTTCTTTGTGGTTTGGACAGTGAACTGGTTCCTTTACGTTGAGTATGTATTTAGAGCTCTTATTTATATAATATATATGTTCCTTATATGCCTTCTCCTCACCTCCTACACTACCCTATTACTCTCACTAGAAAGATCCTAATCTGGGGCAAATCCTTGTCTAGTCGATCTATTGTATAAGAATACTATAAAGCTAAGGATTGAAGGTGGAGTTCATCAACCAAAAAGAAGTATAGCTAACCATCCTCTGCAACTTTGCACGTCCGAGAGCCCCTATGAGCTCGAATTGCATACGAAAAAGTACCTGACAGTCTCGTGTGTTATCCTAATCTGTGCCTCCCCTCTGTTTAGACCTCACAGACAAACGTGTGCCGTGCGCCCTACTAACGCCTTCCCACTCTCACGGAGTATGATTATCAGCTAGTTCCAATTCACGTTCTCGAACCTCTCTAACTCGGTTGAAGTATACAACTAACCAACCCCCTCTCTCCGTTGACTGACGTGTGCCTTCCACGCTCTCACCCTCCTGCCCCATCCCTAGTCAGGACACGTACACAAGGTCCCACGCTACGTGTCTCTCTCACGATCGGCTATTTCAATAAAAACAGTCCACACTCTCTCCCCCTAATCATCCCTATGTGGATTGGATCACGCTCAGGCCTCCCCACCCCATATGACATTCGCTTATCCCTTATTTCTACTAGTGTGTGTCATACTCAATACAACCGATCTTGGACAACTGCTCTACTCGGGGTAGTCATGGCTGAGTTTGTTCCCACACACTCACTCACACACTTCAATAGTTACCAAATATCAATTAATTGAACATATATATACCCCGAATTTTCCTTGTGAATTTCAGGGAAATTTCATTTGCAATTCAGTGTAAACGTGCACCTTGTCATCAAGTCAGCTTAATAAATTCCTTATTTGCGAAATGAATTATTTTTTTTTCCCTGAAAAGTTCGCTCTAAACCGCCTCAATATATATTATGTAGCAGTGTGAGTGTTCTCTCTCTCATCCCCTCGTATTCCATACCTGCATCGATTGGAAAAACTAATCTAATTAGTTTTGATGATATTGTAGATACAGTTAAAGGCAGTCCTGGGTTAGATGGTAAATGATGCAATTAGTCTGAGACCCAGGAAATTCAATCTCGACAAAACTTATTAGCAATGTGAGAGTGAGTGTGGGATATTGTTCGAAGCAACATATTTTATACGGTATACACGACACACATCACAATTATATACATCATCAGATAGGTTATGTTGTCCTAGTGTCCCTGATGTCATAAAATATCTAAAAGTACACAGTAGATATCGTTATTCGACATTCAAAGACGGTCACACCTCTAAGTGGACACATTTTCCATTAACAAATCTTTAATGCATTGACACAACCTAATCTATATGAGTTCTCCTCGCCTTATCGGCTGTAAGTTGGCAATCTCTCTCACTCTCTCTCATACTATTCCATAGCAACATTCACAAAACGCTTCTCTGAGACTTAGATGACATAACAATTGGGATAATATGCTCAACTCTAACAAGAATATAATCCTGTTTTTTAAAAAAAAATTATTAGGTGTATTTCTATTATATTTAATCCTCCCACAATTTTTCAAACTAACTGTCAATGAAATTTGACCAGTTTTGTGTTAACTGAAAAATTTAATTTTTTCTAGATGGATGAACTGAGACTATACATTTTACCGATTATCTCCTTTTTAGAACCCAATACAATGGAATGGGCGTCACAAAAAAGGGCGGCTTACGCTTACCCTCTTCACAGCTTAATAAACTAAAAACCCTACCAAGTAGTAACGGAATCGTTTAGTTGGGACATAACACTTTCCCAGGGGTCCAATTCATGTCAAAATCTGGGGTTCCGCGGACTCACCTAAATTCTAAAACAGCATACTCACCATGTACTGCATATACTACCTAGTATATTAGTATACAAGGCACACAAAATATACGGATGTTGGCTGTGCATTAAAATAGTCATGGATTTGATTTTGTTTTAATTGCATGTCAACCCCGTTCTAGGTTATTTATGCCTAGAGATTAGAATCTCGTCAATTGTACATATTTCATATTTACTACTTTTTTTATTTGCCATGGTTTTGCGATATTCAAAGTAGTTCTAGTAATATTAAAATTAAAGTATGCCAATCTATATTGGACCCAGGAAAAATGGGGACCTCTCAGGTATGTACACTGGTCAGAGTGGGACTCTGGGAAGTTATGATTAGCACATGAAAGGCTACTCCACACTTCCCCAGAACTTGAGAGCCTCACGTCCTAGATATAGTTCTCCAGGTCTAACAGCACACCTCCCTCTTTGCTGGACTCTCACCGGGAGCGTATCTTCAGCGGGGTACACAATATTCATATAATAATAATATATAATTGCTCCTAACAGCATAATATCTAAGCCCCACTTACTGAGCCAACCAAAAACCTTATAGATGATTAATGTTGTTGGACATCTATTGCTATGCTCAACCCAACATCCTGAGTTCGATATATGCTATGTGTGAGAGTGAGAGAGTATTGTATACAGTTCCAGATTATTCTCTTTGAATGGGAAAGAAAGAAATAGAAATGAAAAGGAAAAATAGAATAATGATAAATAGGGTATAAATGAATGAAGGAAAGATAAATTATAGAAAATATATATATATATATATTAGCGCCACAAATACCATTGAGCAAGAAAAAATAGTAAAATAGGAATGAAAGGAATGGAAAAAGAATTGGAAAGCGCAAGAAGATAATAAAAAGAAAAAAGAAAAAGAGAAAGAAAGAAAGGGAAAGAAAAAAAATCAACTAAAGGAAAAGAAAGAAGAAAAGGAAGCGATGGTACGGTGTGTCCATTCCACTCAGGTGCAAAACAAATCTCCTTTAGTCTCAGCACTAGTGAAAAGGGGATAGGACTCCTTCCGCTGTCTGGCTGATACCAAATTAGGTCACCCTGTTGACTCTACTCTTTTACTCGTTTACTAAACCTAAATGTGACAATATGAAATGAATTAATCAAAAGAAGACACACCTTTGTTCACAATTTTCATTTATGTAGGGGGAATAACAAAATTTGTGTAAATTTTCTCATGATCCATTTTAAATTTGGTATGCATGTTAATCCAATTGTATGAAAATAAAAATATTATTTTTTAGAAGATTCAAATAATGAACAGAAGAGTGTGTTGCCCCATAGTTTGAAAACCTCTGGGTATCGTGTTCTTTCGATTCTCCACACCCTATAAAAAAGAAATGACTTATATAAAAATAAAATAATAATGAAAATATGGATACCAGGTGCTCAGCGTTGGCTGCAGGTGCAGCAAAACTATTCAAACGTCATCTCACACTCACAGAAACTAATGTATTAAGTGTCCAGAACCACACTTTACAGTAACGAGAGTTATAATGTGATATATATGTGTGTATTTTTTATCTATTATTATAGTCTTATCTTTGTATTTCCCTTGATATATATAGATTCTAAATTATCAATTATTTATCTAATTACTTTTGTACATAAATTAATTGCTAAACTCTTTTTTCTAAAGGATTTCGTTTGATTTTCTATGTATGACTACATCCTGTGATTTACAGACCAGATAAGACTGTTGAAACCTACTAATTTTAGAGATGACTTAATAGGTTACGACCTAATTTACGGTTTATGGCGCTCTCTCACAAACTCACTCTCACCTTATCTCTACTCACCCAGTGTACTTCATCACTCTCTCTCTGAGGGTTACTTACTCACCAACACTCACTCACACCACACTACTAGCACTCTCTCTCTCCTCATTTTTTAGCATATCAGTGGGTATATATAAAACTAGAAGCGGCTACTCATCATCATCTCTGGGTTAAGAAGGAGCTCTCTCTCTCACTCTCATCTCACTCTCTCTTTCCATTCGAGTGTGTGTGCTGTGTGAGTCAGTGTAATGTTATAATTATTCTCTCTCTGCAAACTCTCTCTCACTCTACACAAGTCTTACAAGAATCTAATTCTTTTCTATATTTGTCACATAGTAAATTCTTATGACCAACTCTGATGGTCACTATTCTCTGTCAGTCACTATCCACATTGATTATTTGTCGTTAATTGTTTTTATTTTGTAGGCTTCATATGTACTACTACCATACTATTTCGTACTTATAATGTATATGTTACATAGGTACCTTCGTTATCTAATCTCTCTCTCTCTCAACCTCGTGAATATATAGAGCTACATCTATAGCAACACTTCACGTAACAGAATACATATTTCGATTAAGCGTGCTAGTTGTTGAAGATTGATATGTTATACTAATTTAATCGCATCATACTATAGTTACAATCTTTATTCCTCTTAGACGATATGCCTTATAACAATATTTCACCGGTGATTCTCTAAAATCTGATATTACACGCAAAATATTTTATCGAATTAATTTTAGGTTAACACTATCATAGCCGGTCCATACTATTTGTTTCATACCAAGTGACCATTATATTTTATGGCAGTTTTAGCAGGAAACTATCTATAATCCGCTACACTTTAATACAGACATTTAATAAAACAAGATGCTAATTAAGATTAGAATTAGATATGGTGACTATTTCATAATCATTGAGAATATAACTTAGATAAAAAAGAAATGATTACGTCAATGTGACATAGTTTCAGTTACAGACAGACAGTTACATAATCTCCATTATTTATCTATATTTATCTTTGCTTACTCATCCCATGAAAGATTAAATTTAAAAGTTTAAATTCTCTTTAAAACCCACCTCATTTTAGTCCTGTCAGCAAAACTTAGAATACACTCCCTGTATACCCCCCCCCGAAAAAAAAAAGGAAAGGCTATGACACTAAACTGTTATTGATGGTGAGGCTCCAGTTCTAGGGAATGTGGATTACCTCTTCATGCCATTGCTCCCAGCTTCACTCTAACCTGAAGTATCTCTTTGCAGAGAGGTAAAAGGACGTCCTCCCTTCAGAAAGGGAGGAGGTCCTGAGTATGACACTAAATTACATCTTGATGTTGAAGCACCAGTTCTGGTGCTCACCTTCATTGTCATTACTCCCAGCTCCACTCTGTGAGTAGTTAATTGGGAGAGTATCAGGTGGCTAAACATTTCACAGCCAGTTTGTCTGTCACCATCACAACCTCAGTAAAAGGCATCCAGAGTTGGCTGATTGTACCAACATTTATTAAACTTTAAACACGCGAAATCTAATATATTCATCTAAAAAAAAAAAAAAAGGCCCTGTTGATGGCTTGGGGCTTCAGAATACATCAACTGCATCTTTGCAGAAGGGTAAGACCCCCCGCCCCCTTCTCTACAAAGGGGCTACCTGTTGGCCATGGGTGGAGACCCATGATGCTTAAGGATGGAAACCCCTGTAGCTGAGCAGTCCACTTTGGCCTTTATTTAGGCTAGATGGGCAGTTATCTTCAATCAATTGGCCCTATTGACAATTCCCAACCCTTTTTATCATATATGTACTAGAATATGGAGAGTCTTATTATCCTGGGTATATGACGTTAAACTCTATCTGATGGTGAGGTTCCAGTTCTGGAGGTCTGAGGGAATGTGGAGCACCCCTTCATCCATATGCTCTCAGGTCAACTCTGATCTGGAGTTGGTAGTACATGTTAGGGTCCCATCTATGGGTTAAATAGAATTTGTTTATATAAAAGATTGAGTTTAAAAATGTTTTCTTCCAAACTATCTCTATAGGTCTTTTAAAACTTTGCTGGGTATTGAATGACCCATTGAGGTTGATATTGCATCAAAAAGAAAACAAACCATGATGGACAGACAATTTAGGAACACGCGTATTAATATAGAGATGTTATTTTAGAATAGGTTCTGACCATATATGGAATTAGCTGAGAAGTGCCAAATAATTGCAGTTGGAAAATATTTTAATATCTCATTACTTTAATTTGATACTGTAATAAGGAATTTCATAACATCTATCCCAAAAGTATTTTCGTTTAATTTAAATGGAATTTAATCAAATATTGTTTGGAATGATAAAGTAGTTTTCTTTGTTAACAATTTGTCAATTAAACCCAATTTTATTCTTTTATAATATACTATCCTCCTTTAATCAATGACATTTAAAATTTTCACCTCATAAACAAGGTGGTGGAAGGTGGGAGTGCCTGTGGCTAACATATTGGAGGGACATGGCATAATGGTTATAATTCTAGTCAAGGCTGTTTGCATTTCACATACCGCTAATAGCCTAATTCTCCCTCCAGCTATGGGTAAATAGTAAGGCAGACTGAACTCTTCAAACTTGGTTAGGCAACCTGTCTAGGAGAAGGAGAACTCTGAATTCAAGCCTGTTAAACATTGCTTAAGAAATTGACCTTGTGTCACATCCTGCTCATGTGGAGGGGTTGGTAAATATAAACATACTTGACTGTGGTATCATAGTAAAGTTCACAGAGTGGCCTATTGTTGGCATCAGCCAGGCAGTGAGGGAGTCTATCCCCCTTTCACTAGCACTATACCGAGGAAAATGTTTTTTAGCATCTGAGGTGGAGTGCCAGACCTACTATCATCTCCTCACTTTACCACACAGATTGCTGAGCTACTCATGAGCTAGCTGAGTTGGCGAGGGCTGGTATCGAACCAGGGACCTTATGGTTCCCAGGCAGACGTTCTACCAACTGAGCTAAGTGAGTTCAAACTCCAGTCAGGCTATTACATTCACTTTCAGTCTAATACATCCAGCTATGGGTAAAAAAGTACCACTATACCGGCTTAGCTCAGTTGGTAGAGCATTCACATAGGAATCGCAAAATTCTGGGTTTGATACTGGTTCTTGCCAACTCAGTTAATCTTGTGTGTTAAATGGGGAGCTGATGGTAGATGTAGCACTCTACCTCAGCAAAATAATCTCCTTAGTCTAGTGCTAGTGAAATGAGTATAGACTCCCTCACTGTCTGGCTGATACCAACAATAGGCCATTACTTTTACTTTACTGTTCCTCTACAAAGATGGCTTTGGCATTAAATAACCCAAGAATGTTGATATGCCATTAAACAAAGAAACCAAAATAAAAACAAGATATTTTTGAAACCTTGAAAGTTATCTTGCTTCTAGACCTAACCTAGATTCAAAATATTATTTAACAATCTGTCAAAGTGTTACATAGCAGAATACAAAATCTATAAATACAGTCCTTGTGTGACCTAAGTTTATAAATCAATTTCCTTGTATATCAAATCAATTTCCCCCATTGAAGTTAACAGAAATGCAATTAATCCGTTCCTGCCTTATCAAAAACACCCACATTTTTTTGTGATGTTTTTTTTTTTTAAATAAGAAGAATAGAATTGTATTGTATAATAAGAAAGTAAAGATGGTGGAACAATTGAACATTTTCAGCTATTTTTCAACTAAAAGTCCAGAGTCACATCGGTTGGAGGTTCATTATTCTAAAGGTTAAACAATTGTCATGAAACCTTTTTGTAAAACACATCTTTTTGATGTGCATGGAGAAGTCATTAGTGATATGATATTCTTCAGATCTATAGGAATTTTGGGTCTTTCACCATTATATCCCCCTCCCCCTCTCCCCACACCAAGCGACCCAAATAAAAAAAAACATGTTGAGTGCTACCGCTGCAAAAGAAACAAAACTTTTTATATTTCTCGGCTTTTTTAGTGATATGATATTCCTGGGGTCTATGAGGATAATTTTGGGTCCTGCAGAGCATCCCATTGCAGTATAATGGTTAACAAGCTAGTCTCGCAGATCCATTACTACTGAATAGTGATTTCAATCCTTGCTGGATGCCCCATACATACAACCTTGGGTAAGAATCCTCACTGGATGCTCCATACTTGTGACCTTGTGTCACATCCTACCCCTGGTGAATGGGTTGGGTATTTAGGGTATACCATCCTGATATAATGGTTAGTAAGCTGGTCTTGCAGGTCTATTACTATTGACTAACAAGTTTGATCGTTGCTGGATGCCCCATACATTCAACCTTGTGTCACATCCTACTTGTAATGAACAAGTTGGGTAAATACCAACTTATTTTGTCCTACATGTAACATTAATTAAATCTCTAGTTGAGGATAAAGAATGAATTTTCTCAAGTTCAACTGACATTATTTTATCTATTTATCAATTCCAACCAAACTGGTTTTGGCCTTTTGCTAAATGTTATTTTGATGCACACGGCTTAAAACGTGTTGTTACATTTTTTATTGTTCACTTTTTAGTCTGACTTTATAAAGGAACTGTTTGGTGAATTTGATGATATTGAGGTCAGTAAGTCTATTGTTGGTTTGAATAACAGCAGTGTCCAAGACAGTTGGTATATATAGAAATCAAGAATGATCCATTCATGAATTTGGGTGATTTGGGTGATTCCATTCCTTGAGTTCTGATTGGCTGCCTGACTGATTGATTTGAATTAATTTGTGGAGTCTTATAGTTATCCCGTCATTCTGCAGTAGACTTTGTGACTATTCGGGCTTGTATTAAGTTACAACCGTTTGTTGCCTTGTCTTCCCAGTTCGACGGTAATTGGAACTTTAATTATTCTTCAGATGAGAAAATAAAATGAAATAGAATATAAGAAATCAATAATTAGTAAGAGTTTGTTTGTCTGTCAATCCTCAATGGATTGCCAAATAGTTTGATCTAGATCTACCAAATTTTCTGGTTTGAATATCTATGGGAATTTGGGAGAGATTTTACTGTAAAAAAGATAAAATAAAAGAGAGAAGGATGTTCTTATGGAGAAGGGATTTTTAACAATAAACAATAATTAGAAGGAAGCAATGTTGCTGCAAAATCTAACTAATCATACAAAATTTAAAATCAATCGATCGATCAATCATTCAAGTTTCATGTGAGAAGACAACAGAAAACTGACTGAATTTTTGAGATGAAGCTTGATGATTTGTATTATTTGGACTATTGTCCTCGTCTTTATTGTTATTTACACAACATTCGGCCAATGTGCTCTACGGCCTTCTTCAGTTATTTATTGTTGGACATGTGAACCTTACCATCCCTAAGCGGATGCTCTACTGACTGAGATGAGGACAATAGCCGGAAAAAATTCAAATAATTAAAATTATTAATCTTCATCTAAAAAATTCAGACAAATACAATTCATATATATTTATGAATGTTTTTTTTTCTCCTAGTTAACAAATACAATATTTGTGTATTTACGCATTTTTTGTTGTTGTTGGTATTCTTCCGTCTACAGGAGACGATTGAGTAGTGTTTTCTTTTGTTTTTAACTACTGGGTGGGTTCATATGGAGGATGAGCTGTTGCCCAAGCAGCAAATCCCCCCTCTCCACACTGCCGCTGTGATCCAAAGGAAAGGTAAGGAACCAATGCAGTTTGTCAGCCGTAGTGTCACAGGAGTTGCTGGGTAGCACTGGATTTTAGCATCACACCACCTTAGGGACTCCGGCTCCTGATTTATTTTCAGGGGTTTACTCCCCTATTAAAAGAAATTAGTGTGTAATTTTTGTATTTCATTAATAAAATGTATACAACAATATTCTTTACACATTAAAAGAAATTAATGTGTAAAAAATACATTTTGTTAATGAAAAAAACCTATCTTTTTTATTGACGTTATTGTAGTTTCATTAAGTTTACAATAGATTTTTAAATAATTTACTGTGTTATGAATATTGCTAGATATATTTTGTTAATGAAAAAGCCTGTTTTTTTAATTAACAACATTAGGATAGTCTTATTATGTTTTCAATAGATTTTTAAAGATTTTTTAAAGAAGTTTTATTTTATACTTTTTCTGTTAAAAAAGAAAAATGTATATAGAATATAAATCTTACAAATATGAGAGATGGATTTAATGTGAAAATTCTCTAACAAAACACTTTTAACACTTTGCCTACTTTAAACAGTTCACAGTGGCTCTCCCACCAAGAACTGTTTCTACACATACCACATGCAAGCAAAGTACAATAACTGATAGTTAGTTCATTACAATTGAGCAAAAGGACAAGTATTACAATAATAATAAGACTTTAATGGGACTTTATTTGAATAGAAAGGGCCAGTTTAGTCTAGTCGGTAGAGCGTCCGACTAGGAACCACAAGGTTCCGGTTTCGATACCAGCCCTTGCCAACTCAGCGTCTAAGTAGCACAAGGATTTGTGTGGTAAAGTGATGAGATGATGGTAGGTGTGGCGCTCCACCTCAGATGCCAAAACAATCTCCTTGATCTAGCGCTAGTGAAAAGGGGATAGACTCCCTCGCTGTCTGGCTGATACAGACAATAAGCCACCTAACAACTTTACTTACTTTTACTATTTGAATAGAATGAGTTCTGAAGTGAATAGATAGTGAACTTTGAAATATTCCCTCATAGAGATAAAAAAATACCAAGAAAATTTAGTACAGTTGTGGGGGAAATTTGGTTGGCAAAGAGTTAAACAGGCCACCATATTGTATTTGGTTTGATAAATTTTGTAAGACTGAAACTGTTCAGGGTTGAAAGCGCATAGGACAGCCATCTTTTATTAACTGCTGCTTGATGATGTGTTTGAATATTTATCATCTTCATCCAGAAAATTACTTAAAAATCTATCCTCATAGACTGGCTTGTCTACAGTTACTGTTTTCAGGGCTATCAAACATGTTTATAACACCCTCTATTGACATATGTACAACTTGGACTGTCTACAACTACTATTTTCAGGATGGTAAAGCCGCCCTGTTGTCTGTGGGTAGTGATTCATGATGCTTAAGGACGGAATCCTGGTGGATGAGCAGTCCATGACATTTTGGCCCTTAGGCTAGACGGGTGGTCAGAGAGGCTCCCTCTGATCAATCGGATGGTCACATTAAGTGCTAGAAGACAGTGACTGAGTGTCTTAGTATGACATTAAACAGCATCTAGTGGTGAAGTTCCAATTCTTCGCCATTACTCCCAGGTTCACCCTGAACCAGAGTGGTAGTACCTGTTAGGGTCCCATCTATAGGTTGAATAGATAAAAAGAATAGTTTAAAAAAATTTTGAATACCCATCAAGAATGAATAAAACAAAAACATCTTTGGCATAAAATAACCCAACAGGGTTGGCATGCTGTAAAAGCCAACCAACCAACCAACCAACCAACCGACCGACCAACTAACTTACCTGTATAGACATGTACAGATTGGACTGTCTACAACTACTATTTTTCAGGATGACAAAGAAGTTAAAATAGTTTAAATACAATTTGTCCAAAAGGTAGTTGCATCATTATTTAAACTAGCAAAAGAACCAAAACGCCCTCGGGGTGGTGTAAAAATGAGTTTTTGAAAGATATTGCTTGAGGTGGGTGGGAGTTAAAAAAAATTCAATGTCAGAAGGTTTGTATCATGAGTATCATCAAATTTATTAAAGGAGTAAAAAAAAACATAAAACAATTAGAAATAAAATTTAGTTCTGTTCTCCTCAAATAAAATGTTGCACACACCTATTAATTATTAATTAAATAATTATTTTGAATATTTTACACATAAATTTTACACAAAATGATAAGTATTTATTTATTTGTAAACTTTTTAGTTAACTTCTTGTTCCTAAAAAAAATAAAAAGTATGAGAATAAAAGATAATTTTAAAAATTGCTTACTCAAATTTTGAGTGCATATAACACAGGGTTGTTTTTATTTTGTATATTAATGATTTTGACTCTGAATAAAATACTCATTAATAGACTTATGCAAGCATTGAGAATATTGTGATGGAAGATGTGATGTAGTTTTGGTTACATACAAAAATACACCCAATCTCCATTATTAATAGATAATCTTTTATATGCTTTAGATTTTAGTATGGCCACCTTGTGTCGTGTAAAGAATAAAAGCAAGCTAGGCTGGCACTACCAACCTAACTTGCTTTTATGGCTAATGGTTGTTAGTGTGTTTGTACTTCTGCTCTTGTTAAACTAGGTTAAGTTTAGTAATATGTTTTTCTCCCTTTGAACAAATATGATATTTGTGTATTTTTATATAACATAAATGCAGTGAGGCATAACAGACTTTAAAATATAAATATTTTTACAACTTTTTTACTAAAATAAAAAATGGAGTGAGGAGTAACAAACTTTAAAATTAAAATAATTAAAAAAAGTTTTTTCTAAAATAAAAATGTAAGAATTTTCAAATTAATTTTTTGTTAGTTTTTCTTCATTTTCAAATGGCAATAAATTAATAATTTCTTGTTTTTAGCAAAATTCTATACGTTAATTCTTTATATCTTTTTAAAAATCTTTGAGGAAATTTTTTATGTAGTAGTCTTTTTTATTTCTTTTTTTTTAAGGAGATGCACACGCACAAAAAAAAATTATTTACCACCAAGTAGGATTTGACATAAGGCCACAAACATGGGATATCAAGCGAGGATTGAACTCACTTTTCAGTTTAAACAGAACTGTGAGACTAGCTTGCTAACCATTACACCATGATGGGCTAAGAAGAAATTTTATTTAAAGCTCCATTTTTAATTCTTAAATAGATTTCTCTAACTGAACTTGAATGAAATGGAGACATTTTTATTTTTGATTTTTTCAATTCTCTGTCACAGGTTTATATTTATCAATTCTTTTATTTCTCAGTGAGTGCAAATGAGATTGCACTAAAAAACCAATAACAACTACTAACCTCAATTTGGTTGCTAATAAAAATGACTATGAGATTATGTAACTGGGTGTTTCAACCACTGGAGATGAAAAGGATGCATTATATATAATTTCAAATAAAATATGATCATTATATTATAAATATAATGCAATATGCATAAAAAATAGAATAGCCCATTTCATTTTTATATAATTATTGTTTAAAATGTATTAAAAATTAATTACATATGTAATATTATTTTTCTTTTTTTACTGATGCTCATTATGTTGACGTTAAATGATCAATTTAATTAATTTAATTTGTTTTGAAAATGAAAATTGGCAAACATTTTGGTGGTACCTAAATTATAAAAAGAGAAAGATTAACTCTAAAAATTAGAAATGTTCTAAATAACAAACATGAATTACATTAAAATAATCATCATTCATTTTTCTTTTACAAAAAAATAAAAATAGAAAGTTAGTTATAAGAATTGAAGTACAAAAAAAAAAAAAAATAAAGTATTAAACCAGATGAATTATATTGCATATCGTTGTGTAATAGTAATAAGTTAGTATCAAATATGTATTGCTATTGAATAGTGTGTTTGGTCCTTGCTAGATGTTCATATTTATGTCACATCCTACCCATGGTGAATTGGTTGGGTAAATATCTACATTATTTTGTACATTGCAAAAGAATTACTTATCATGATTCTGTTTAATTTTAAATTAGATTTTTACCATTTTGGTAATAATACAAAGTGCATTGTAACCCATTTTATTTGATTTTATGAAAAAAAAAAAAAAAAAAAAAAGTTAATAGTAAAAAATTAAAAACCTATTTATAAACCATAAAATAATGAATTTGAATTAAAGATGAATATACGTTGCATTAAATTACCCGCTTAGAGGTAATTACAATTATTGGTTAAGTTTAAGTTTAGTGTTGGAAAAAGTATTATGTAAAACCTAAGTTTAAAAAAACAGTATGGAACATCATAAGTACTTTTTCCCCCCTCATGATTTTGGTCATTCTATCCCAAATAGGGTGAGACATGTGGACTGAAACAAAAGGTAATTTTTGTATATAACCCCTTCCACCCCCCAAAAAAAAAAGAAACAAACTTTTGGGCTTTAAAATCTGGAAGAATAGTTTGTCTTATACATTATTGTTTACTTTTGATTTTAGGTGCCTCACGTAGTTTAATGGTTTACTAATGAGTTTGAGTCTCACTGAGTACTCCATACATCCGGCCTTGTGCCACACCTAAGCAGTGCTTAGTAAATAACTATTGTTTACTTTTGATTATATTATGAAACTTTTATTCTGAATTATATTTTTTTACTGTTACTTTTTAATTTTTAATTTTTATGGATTTAGAATATTTGATTATTAGCATTCAATTAAAATTGAAAGTTGAATTAAGAGTCAAGGATGAATTTCAAGTTAATCTTATCTCTGCTTTTCATGAGACTTGTGGTTGAAAAATTAATGAGTTTAATGTAGAACAATAACAATTATTGAAACGCATTGAAATAGGATTAGTTACACACAGATTATTGTATTTATATAAAGCATAAGCATAGAATTTATATTATCATCATCATCATCATCATCATCATCATCGAGGTATGCTGACAGTACAGATTCCTTTGACTCTTTCTCTCTCTCTCTTACCATCAGTCCCTATTGTGACATAATGAGGATTTTTGTTTTCAATCCTTTTGGAAACTGTTTCAAGGGAATCAACTACCAATTAGTATCACAGTCACCTTCATCTACCATAGCTTTTTCAGCTCTTTGGCAAGATCCAAGTATTTGTCTGTATTTTCGCTTTTATTATTTACTCCTTTTGAGTTTTCACATCAGTGTTAGCTGATGGTCTTTCACTGGAGTCTGAGTGACAGCAAGTCTCCTCAGATCTCCAGGACTCTTCTGAGTATTCTGGCAGATTGCAGCAGTGCAGTGTTCTGAATGGTTTCAATCCTTCCTCTGATATCCAAACTTTCCAAACCCTTTTCTAATCCTTTTGGGACTGTTCCAAGTGCACCAACCACAATTGGTATCACTTTCACTTTCATATTCCATAACTTTTTCAGTTCTCTGGCAAGGTCCAGATATTTGTCCATTTTTTCATTTTCCTTTAGCTTCACCCTATGATCTGCTGGCACTGCAAAATCCACCAGTTGACAAGTTCTTTCTTTTTTGTTATCAACACTAGGTCTGGTCTTCTTGCTGGGATAAGGTGATCCGTTTTTATTTCAAAGTCCCAGAGAATTTTATGTGGTCAAAATTTAATTTTTTGCATAATTCCCAGTGGATCACCTTCCCAACCCAGTCGTGTCTAGTTTTGTATTCTCGTTGTGCTAGTTTGCTACATTTGCAGAGTATATGATTTACAGTCTCATCTCTATTACCACAAAGTCTACATTTACTATTTTGTTGGGTCTTATCAATTTTCGTTTTTATATAGTTTTTCCTTATGGCATTTATTATTATTATTATTATTATTATTATTATTATTACAAGTTTTTCATGCCAGTTTTAAGGGCACCAATTACAATTAATATCACCGTTACCTACCACAGCTTTTTCAGCACTCTGGTAAGATCCAAGTATTGGTCTATCTTTTTGCCTTTATCATTACTACTACTACTACTACTACTACTACTTGACACCAGTTTTAACTGATGGCTTATCACTGAAGTCAATGTGACAGCAAGTCTTTTCAGATCTCCAGGTCTCTTCTAAGCATCCAAACTGATCTTAACAGTGCTGTGGTCTAGTTGGTCTCCATTATTCCTCTAATCTCCAAATCCACCAGTCTCATTTCTAAATCCTTGGGGACTCTTCCAAATGCACCAATTACAATTGGTACACTGTCATCTTTATGTTTCACAGCTTTTTCCAGTCTCTGGCAAAATCCAAGATATCATTATTATTGTTATATGGAATAACTTTTATTTAATGGAACATTATGCAATTAAAACGGATATTATTAAGTATTATTTATTACCAAACTCTGCATTATTAAAACTCTGTAATCCAAAGTAAGTATGCCCTTTATATATATTTATCCAATTTTCATTTTGGTTACAGAATTTGGTAATAGATAATACCTAATAATTTTTAATTGTATCATATTCCCCTAGAAATAATAAAATCCTAGGATCTTAGGTTTAAAAAAAAAAAAATTTTTTTGTGAAAACATTGTTGGGTGTGTACTTATTTACTGACAATTTTGTGTGTGATATACCAACTAATAGTTTTGCTTACTAGCTCATCAGGGCAAGAATCTGACTAAAAAGACTTGGAACAATCATATTTTTATCACTAAAACTAGTCCCACTGTAGCCCAAACAAATTAGCATACCAAAAAAAAAACCAAAACCAAAAAAAAAAACCCCCAAAAACTAAAACAAATAAAATTTTTAGACTTTTTATTTTCTTTTCCTATTCCTATCCTTTCCCTATATTCCATCCCAACTCTTTTACTTATTTCGATTTCTTGCAATCATATATTCTATCACTACTGCCAGCCTCTAAATGAAAAGCCGGCATGCCAAAGACAGCTCATATCCTCCTCCTTATTGTACGGATTTGTCCCTGTGTCTTTATTCGGAGGACGGAACTTGCCCCTGTTGTTGTGAACCGCGATGTCACATATTCCATCATGAGAAAAGTAATAAATGAAATGGGTTCGGTTCGGTCTCTACTGCTGTGCATAATTCAAAGTGACGTCTCAACATTACTACTAAACCCATGAGGACTAGGTGGGGTCCATTTCCGATGCTACCGCTACCCTCGTTATACAGTGAATAGTAGGAATGGACACACACTTTTATATATATATATATATATCTGTATATATATATATATATATATATATATATATATATATATATATATATAATCTGTTAGCACTAATGAGAAAATCAGTTGTTATAGTAACACAACATCATTTTTTTTCTCTCCTCTCTCTTCTATACATCAGTCTTTTTCTTTCTCTGCAACACGTTATATGCTTTTTCTCTTTTTTCAATTTCTTTCCTTTTCAACTTATTCCCTCTTCTTCTTCTTTTTCTTCTTCTTCTTCTTCTTTCAATCTTCTTCTTCCTCGCTTGCCTTCTTTCTTTTCTTTCCAACTTATTCCCTATTCATTCTCTTCTTCTTCTTCTTCTTCTTCTTCTTCTTCTTCTTCTTCTTCTTCTTCTTCTTCCTCTCCCATGCTTACCTTCTTTCTTTCCTTTATTTGAATATTTCAAAAACATTTTTTTTTGTCTCCTGCATTTTCAACTTGTTAATACAAACAATGTTTCAACTTTAGACAAAAGCAAAAATTCTGATGAACACAAAAATCATCATCAGCATCATGATATGCTGGCAGCATAGATTCCTTTGATTTTCTCTCACCATCTGTCCCTGTCAGTCATTGCTCTTGGCAAGTTCTCTAGACAGCAACCAGTGTTTGCACAGAGCTGATGGATGTAAGTCTTTGCTGGTTGGCCAACATTGATGTGTCCACTTGTAGTAGTCCATCAGAGAATGTTGCTTATGAGTTTGTCCTTACTTCTCCAGCAGTGCCCAGCATGTCTCACTTGGATGGGTTGTAAGTAGCCATACAGCTGATATTTAGTAGTTTTGTAGGGTACTGCTTCCAGGATTTGTTGAAAACAGCATGCAGCATTCTTGTGTAGTTCCCATCTAGTTTTTTCTTCAGATATTTTGTTAAAGTCGAAGTGGTGCAACCATACAGTAATACTGACACGGCTATAGCGTGGAAGAATTCCTGTTTTATCAAAAATTCTGCTCATGGTAGAGTTGTTGGATAAATATATAAATTGCAAGATTATTTTTGAGTTCACCCTTCTTCCTTTTTATTTTATCAGCTAGGTCTTTGATAAAACAAAACGGGAATTCTTCCAAGCTATAATCGTGTTAGTATTATTGTAGGGTTGCACCACTTTGACTTTAATAAAACGCCTAAGGAAAAAGTGAGATGGGAACTACATAATGATGCTGCTTGCTTTTTTGAACCAATCCTGGAAACAGTACACTACAAATAACAGCAGTTGTATGGCCACTTACCTCCATCTCACAAACCATCCAAGAAAGAGCAGGACATGCTGGGCACTGCTGGAAAAGTAAAGACAAACTCAGAAGTGATGTGCTCCTATGGACTCCTACACATGGACAAACCAGTGTTAGCTGACCAGGTAAGACTTATATTCATCAGCTCTGTCTGAACACTGGATGTCATCTAGAGGACTTACCAAGAGTGATGGCTGATAGGGATAGATGACAAGAGAGAGTCAAAGGAATCCATGCTTTAGGTAAATCATGATGATAGCAGTTACATATACATATATATATATATATATATATATATATATATGTTGAAAAAATAAATAAAGGAAAGAAAGTATAGAATGGATAAAATAGGATATTTTAATCAATTTTACTTACACGTGTTTCGGTCAGGAGTTTATCCAAGTGAACATTATTCAAACTATTATCATTTTTAAATAACCAAATGAAATGAAATAATAATGATAGAAAAAATGTAGAAATGTTCCGCACACAAAAAAAATTTGATTTTCATCAGAGTAAATCCTTATTTGAAATGAAATTCGTTGGAAAAAGCGGAGAATTTTTGAAATGTTCGAAAAAATATATCTATCTATCTATCTATCTATCTATCTATCTATATATATATATATATATATATATATATATATATATGAGGGTGGGCTGAAAAGTTTATATGATGATGTCATATCTGTTTTTGACTTTTATGACCAAAAGAGATTAAAGGGAATCGGTGCTATTGAAAAAACTTGATGATGATTATGATTGATTTCACAATGTCAGGAGCCAGTTTAATTCAGTGTGCTAGAGCATCAGCCTATGAATCACAAGGTTCTGAGTTCAATACCAAACCTAGCCGGCCGCCCTGTCGGCTGGGGCATCAGAATGCACCGACTGCACCTCTGCAGAGGGGTAAGACTCCCCCAATCTGTTAGCCATGGGTAGCGACCTGTGATGCTTAAGGATAGAGCCCAGGTCAATGGGCAGTTCATGACTTGCAATACTCCACTTTGGCACTATCTTGGGCTACATGGGCGGTCAGAGAGGCCCCTTCCAATCAATCGGCTGGTTACGTCAAGCCCTAGCACCTATATGATTTTCCCAACCCTATTGCCCTTATGGCAAACCCCAACCCCTTTTTATCATATGGGTGCTAGAAGGCGGTGATTGAGGGTCTACATGTCCTGGGAATGACGTTAAACTCTATCTGATGATGAGGTTCAAGTTTTGGAGGTTTGAGGAATGTGGAGCACCCCTTCATCACCATTGCTCCCTGGTCCACTCTGACCCGGAGTGGTAGTACCTGTTAGGGTCCCATCTATGGGTTGAATAGAAAACATGAGGTTATAAACAAAATTGTATTATCCATTCAAAATGAAATTATTTCAAAACTTTGTCAGCATTAAACATTTTTTTACCAATAGAAGTATTCGGCATAAAATAACCCAAGGGGTTGACATGCCGTAAAAAACCAACCAACCAACCAACCAAACCTAGCTGACTCAGCACATAAATTCAAGTTTAGTGTTGGAAAAAGAAATTATGCAAAATGTAAGACAGTATCAAACATCAAAAGTACTTTTTCCCTTAACTTAAATGTTTTTAGTAAGATCTGATAGGTGCAGCAAAGCAGCATGTGGGAGCTGACAGTAGGTGTGGCGCTTCACTTCAAAGTTTATTTTGTTTAAGGTAGGTTTTTTTGGTTTTTTTTTACCTTAAACAAAATAAACTTTGAAATAAGTCAACATGTTCTCAAATGCTTATAATTTTCTGCCTATCCTCCTTCCACTATACCCCTCCCCTTCTCACAACTTGTGCCCCCCCCTCCCACAAAAAAAATCACTACTGCATCGCTCGCTCGAACCACTACCATTCCTACAACCTCCCATTACCAATATATATATATATATATATATATGTATATATATATATATATATATATAAAAAAAAAAAATACTATTTTATTGATATAAAAATGAGTTGTTAATGTTAAGAAAATTCATAAGAATGTTTGTCTGAAAAGAAATGTCCTCTTTTTTAACCTCTTGAAAAAGGAAAAATGTTTTTGTAAGTTTGCGAAATTCCTGTGTTATTAAATTCTGTTCTAACAATTCTATATTCATTCATAAGCATACAAAGACGTTAGTTTAATTGGCATTTTTGCAGACGGATTTGATTTCAGTTAAAAGTCTGAATATGATTTTCATTTCAGCTGTTCATTTTAGTGATATTTTTTAGCTCACTTCATATCACAAACTTTTAATCACATAAAAATATTGACAAATTATTAACTAAAAATGATAGTGATTGGTTGGCTGGTTGATGGATTTTAAAGGCATATCAACCTGTCTGCAGTTATTTTAAGCCTAGATGTGTTGTGGCAGCATTCGCCCAGGCTTGGTTAAGCCGGCTCTATCTATAGATTGTATATATCATCATGTGGTCTTGCTAGCAGCACAGATATCCATGACTCTCTCGATGACTGTCCCTATTGGTCATTGCCCCTGGGACGTCCTCTATATGTTTATCATTATTTATTAATTAAAACTCTGTAATCAAAAATATGAATATGTAGCAGTCCAAAATGAGTATGGTCTTATATATATATATATATATATTTATGACCACTCATGGTGGTTACTGTCATAGGAAATGTACACAGAGACTCAAATCCTGGATGAGGCTGTTTACATTTCCCATATCTAATAATCTTGCAAAAGGTATGAACCCAACTATTCTCCCTCCAGCTATGGGTAAAATTGTATAGCAGACTTGGCTCTAGTCTAAGAGAAGGAAACATCTGAATTCAAACGTTAAACTCTGTATAAAAATTGACCTTGTGTTGCATTCTGCTCGTGCAGAGGAGTTAGGTAAATGCATAAAGTAAGTCTACTGAGTGGCTTATTGTTGGTATCAGCCGAACAGCGAGGGAGTCTATCCTCTTTTCGCTTGTGCTAGACCAGATATGCTTATGTAGAGCACCACACTTACCATTAGCTCTCAGATGCTTTACCACACAGATCAGATTACCCAAGCTGTGCTACTCATATGCTGAGTTGGTGAGGACCAGTATTGAACCTGGAACCATGCATTTCCGAAGTGAATGCTCTACTGACTGAGCTAAACCAGCCCATTTTATATATATATATATATATATATATATATGTGCTTAATTGAAGTCATACCTAATTTTGAAAATTAATTAGTTAATAATCAATGAATTTAGGCGGGCATATATGTTCAAATGTAAGGCTAAACAAATCGAGAAAATGTCAGGGATTGACATTTCCTCGATTTGTTTAGCCTTACATTTGAACATATATGCAATCCCTGACATTGAACATATATGCAATCCCTGACATTTTCTCGATTTGTTTAGCCTTACATTTGAACATATATGCCCGCCTAAATTCATTAATTATTAACTAATTAATTTTCAAAATTAGGTATGACTTCAATCAAGCACATATCCTCCAAAAATTGTCGGCTTAAAGCCATATAAACATAAACACATTTGTTTGTTTACCTAACCTCATATATATATATATATATATATATATATGAAAATTACAGATTAGGCAAAATCTGAGGAAATGTATTGGAAAGGTGAATAATGAATTAAATTCAATTAATATTTCGTCTCTTTTGGTTTCAGAAACTTCATCAGAATCATATATAATATAAATATATTGAATTTAATTTTATGTTTGTTATCACCTTATATATATATATATGCATATAAATTGTTTTTTCTTTTTGCCAAAATCTTGTACTAATAGATTATTTTTTGTTGGTACGATTATCTTGGTCTTTTCTTTTTTCCAAAAATTTTTTTCTCCCCGGTTGATGTTTGGTAGTATATTTTTACAATCAAACTATTTGCTGGGTTTTTTCTCACCGCGAAGATTTACCAATAAGTTTGGTATATCAAATATATATATATATATATATATATATATATATATATATAATATATATATTCAACTTTCATTCTGGTTAGAGAGTTTTAATGTTGGAGAGTTTGGTAATAAATAACACCTAATATTTTTTTCATTGTATAATATTCAAGTAGAAACAATAAGATTCTGTTGTCTTTAGATTAGAAGAAAATTAAATGTTATAATGGCCGTGTATAATATGATATAGTCATGTGATTATATAATGGAGAAAACATGCCTTTCACTTCTTTCCTGTTATCTGCCCAGTCAGAAGAAAATAAACCTTTTATAAAAAATGTGTTAGTGTTTACTTATCTATGAGCAATACCGTAATCATAGCAGCCACCTTGAATTCAAGTATGGCCATCGCCTGCTGTTTTGTAAAAGTATCATTAACCTTGCCTTGGTATGAGGCGATTGGCCATTTTGGTAATATATAGATAAAAAAGACCATCTGTATGTGGGGGGGGGGGGAAACAGACCGTTTTCCCCCCCGACTTTAATCAGGCCTTTTTATTTACTAAGAGTGGCTCATACTCTCATGTAACAGTCTTACTACTAAGAAGATGAAATTCCAAATATATAATTCTCCCCCCCCCCTCACATACACACTTTGGAAAAGAGTTTGAAAAAAAAGTTACTTTATAGAGAATGATATGAAATCAATAACATAATTAACTTGTTTCTTGTCTTATGTAAGTTGGAACTTTGCGCTCATGTGAAACTACTACTACAGGGATAAATTTTTAAGCAGGTTGATAGCATTTCTGTTTATCTAGTTATCCTTTTTATCATATATCTGCCAGAAGGCGGTGGCTGAAGGTCTTAGTGTTCTGGGTATGACATTAAACTGCATCTAGTGGTGAGGTCCCAATTCTGGAACTCTGGGGAGTGTGGAGTACCCTTTCATTGCCATTACTCCCCACCCCACTCTGACTCGGAATGGTAATAAGTGTTCAGGGTTCCATCTATCAGTTAAATAGATGAAAAAATGTTTAGAAAGAAAATGTTGAATACCGAACAAGAATGAATAAAACCAAAACATCTTCAGCATAAAATAAACCCTAGTCATAAAATTCAACCAATCAACCAATCAGCCCTCACATTTGTCAGGCACAAGACAAATCTAGCGGAGGGGGGGGGTAGGTATTTATCCCACCCAATCACTACAGGGAGGATCTTTTTTTTTTTTATGAACTCATTGCACATTCGGTTTTCCAGTTAACGCCGGGGGTCCAGCGAGCTTCAGCCGCTGGACTCGTTGAGAGTTTAATAATAGCGTCGATTCCTGAGGCGCCCCCCCCCTTGTGGGGGAATGCCGAAGGGATCGATGCAATTTTATTCTTTCCCATCCATGAGCTTCGGCTTGTGGGTGGGCTCACGTTAAAACGAGGTCTTGTGACCAGCCCATACAAGTGGGGTATGAGGCAAATACCCACTACAGGGAGGATGTGACACATGTTTGTAAGTATGGGGCATTCAGTGAGGATTGAACACACTAGTAATGGATCTGTGAGACTAGCTTGCTCACCATTACAACATGATAGGATGTCCAAAATCTATGGAGTGGGTATATCTTAGTACTAATTGAAGAACCTATCCTATGGAATGGATTTTAAGTTACATAAACGGACTATGAATTTATCCATCTCATGTTTTATTGCAGCAATAGATACACGCATAACATCAAACTGTTAATTAGTGAGGACTTACAAGTTAATAAACGTTAGTAATTGGTTTAATGTGATCCCATGATAGCTATTGGTTGTGTTAGAGATGCTACACAGAAAAATACAAAACATTGTAAAACATCATCATCATCATTATCATCATGTGTTGACAACATGGATTCCTGTGACTCTCTTGGAATCTAATGAAGTACTTAGAGAAAAAAATGAGATGGGAGTTATACAAGGATATTGCGTGCTGTCCTGAACAAATCCTGCCCCCCCCCAAGAAACTAGCTGTATACCCACTTTCCCCCTCTATCATACTACCCATCTGAGTAAATTGAACAAAACATGCTGGACACTGCTAGAGAAGCAAGGCTGAACTCATAAGTGAAATTCTCCTGTGGATACCTATACAGGAATATGTTAGTGTTGGCCGACCAGCAAAAACTACGCCAATCCACTGGATTATGGATGCTGTGTGGTGAATAATCCTAGTGGTGATCACAGATAAGGATGATTGGAGTGAGTCATAAATATTTGTGCTGTCAACGTGACCTGAAGATGATGATGATGAATGCTATTAGATTAATAAAAATCCTGTTATGTGTTGTTGCTGTTGTTATAGTAATATACAAACAAAAATTGGATATTTATGATGTATATTCTATACTTGTTTTCATCACATGTCCTGTAATCTGGTTTGGTTACAAGGATTGCTACTCATGTAACGTGTCTTGGACAGGAATAAACTGATGAAACCCATCCCGAGTTTAAATTCAGAGTATTCCTTCTCCTAGACCAGATTAACAAGCCCAATCTGCCCTACTATTTACCCATTACTAGAGAGAGAATAGTTGGATTCATACCTTTCCCAATGATATTGTAGAATAAACATTATACTCACTGTAGAAGCAATATTCTAATTATCATCTTATTGGCAAGAGAAGGCAAAAAGAAAGCTGTAACTCAATACGGATCTCGCATTGTTGCAAGCCTACTGCATAATGGTAGGTTATTTATCAAGCACCATAACACCACTGAAATCAAGCAGCCAATTCAAGGAATGGAATCACGCAAATGCATGAATGGAGTATTCCTGAGTTTCATAAATACCAGCTGCTTTGGGTACCAGTTCAGTTGTGCTTAGCAAGTTGCTGTTATTCAAAGCAACAATATACTAACTCACTCCAACAGGTATTAGTGCTATGTGAAATGTAAACTGCCTTGTTCAGGATTTGAACTCTAGCAGCCGAGTCCATTTTTGATAGTGATAATGATTACACTACAGGCGCATCCTTCTATTCTTGTATTTATATTATTATCATCATCATTAAGTTGTGCTGACAGCATGTGTTTACATGACTCTCTTGCCACCCGTCCCTATCAGTCATTGCTCCTAGCAATTCCTCTGCACAGCATCCAGTGACTGTGCAAATCTGATGAATATAAGTTTTTGCTGGTTGGCCAACACTGGTGTGTCCATACATAGTTGTCCACAAGAGAATGTCAATTATGAGTCTGTCCTTACTTCACCATCAGTATTAAGCAGGTCTTGGGGTCTTACTTTGATTGTTTGCGTGATAGGGACTAAGTGGCAGTACAGCTGCTTTTTTTTGGGGGGGGGGTCTGTTTGCAGGATTTGTTTAGGACAGTGCACAACATCCTTATGTAGTTCCCATTTAACTTTTTTTGGTTAAATCGATTCCACCATCGTATATCACCCTGCCGAAATAAAAAAAATACCAAAAATCAGGGAATTAACCGAATTTAATGAAATTTTCAGTGTTGATATATTAGTTTGAGTTTGAGTTTTGTTTAACGACATATCAACCTCTGTGGGTCATTTAATGCCAAAAAGTTTATTTTGGATTTCAGTCTTTAAAGTAGTGGTTCTATGGAGATAATTGGTTATGTTCTGTTATATTTTGTTGAAAAGGTTGCTTTTTTTAATAAAATTTAAAATGTTTTCAGGGTTTGTATTCTTAAAGATGTCTCTCAGGTTTCTTGCTTGATAGTAATTAGTGCGGATATGTTTAAGGCTTTTACAATTTAGAAGGATATGTTTGGTTGTAAGTTGTACTTTGCATATTGGGCACACTGGGGCACCCCCCCTTTTAATAGGTACGAATGGGTAATGTGGGTGTGCCCAATACGCAATCTGGCGAGTATTACTTCTTCTCTTCTAATACTTCTGTGGTCTGTCGGCCACTCTCCAATAACTTCTTGTATTTCGTGGAGTTTGTTTTGAGTCAGATTGTCCCATGATTTCTGCCATTTGTCTAATATAAATTTGTTTATGGTTGGTTTCAGATCTGTATATGGGATTTTAGATTTGCTCATATCTGTTTGGTTGATATATTAATGAATAAAAATATATAATGCACCAGTTATTTTATTTAAAAACTTACATTTTTTTCAGGTCAGTTAACTTTGAACCACATATCTTTGAGGCATAACACAGATTCCCAAAGATACGTGTTTCAAAGTTAACTGACTTGAAAAATGTAAAAGTTTTTAAATAAAATAATTGGTGCATTATATCTTTTATTCATTAATATGCCAACACTGAAAATTTAATTAAATTCGATTAATTCCCTGATTTTTTTTTTTTTTTTTTTTTTTTTTTTTCTTTTGGTGAGGTGACATATGGATGGTAGAATTTAGGTCCATTAAGTTTGATTTAACCATTTTTTTTTTATTCAACCTATAAACTGAAGCTGTGGATTTTCAGTTTTCTGTTAAAATAATCAACTGAGAAACATGAAAAATCCCACCAGTCATCAAATTCACTGAAATGTTACTGATAAGTTTTAATCCTGAGATTAACAATAATCCTTTCTATTAAATAAATTCTACCCAGTCACAAGTTTTAGCATGTTTTTTTTTTGCTCGGGAATAACATACTGCAAATGTTGAAAAAAAAAATCTTGACAAAAACTGTCCAGAGTTGGGTGTGTATTTATTTAAATTCTTGATAACTGTAGGTCATTATCAAAAATGTAATTGTATATTGACCGAAAAAATACAATCTGTTTCTAATTGATTAGTTTTAAGATTTGAAAACAGAAACATTATTCAAGAAGAACCAAATATTAATATAATTAAGCTTCAGTGTCTGTCTGTAACTGAAACTATGTCACTGCTTACATCACAATACCCTCAGAAATTTTGTGAGTTTATCAATGAATATTTAATTTATACTCAAAATCATTTATACTCAAAATCATTAATACATAAAGTAAAGTAAGTCATCAGGGCGGCCTAATGTCGGTATCAGCCAATCAGCGAGGGAGTCTATCCCCTTTTCACTAGCGCTAGACCAAGGAGATTGTTTTTTTGCATCTGAGGTAGAGCGCCACACCTATCATCAGCTCCTTACTTTACCGCACAGATCCCTGTGCTACTCATAACGCTGAGTTGGCGAGGACCGGTATTGAACTAGGAACTTTGTGGTTTCTGAGTTAGATTTACCTCAAAACACCCCAAGTTATTAGTGCATTTAAAATCCTGCAATGTGTCTTCTATATCAGAAAGAAATAAAGGTTTACATAATATATGGTGTGGTTAATTTGCATATTGGTTTTAACAAAACCAGGTTTAATACATTACTTGGTGTTATTGATCTCTAATATTATTGTTTTATTCTTCAATGCATTGAAATCAATCCTATGAATGATTTTATATAGAAACCAATTAAAATAAAATTAAAGTGTAAACTTTTTCTATGCATTTCTATTTGATGTCATTAATCTTTTTAATTTTCATTACATTCAAACTTAAATATTTATATTCTAACTAGTCTTATTAAAGGAAATTAAAAAAAAATAGATTTAAATTATTATTTGTCTGAATTTTTGAGACAAGGCTTGATCATTTGTATTAGTTAAATTTTACAGACTATTATCCTCACCTTTATTGTTATATACACAGTGTTTTAGCAAATGTACCCTCCGACCTTCTTCCATCGTTTTTTTTTTTTAAAACTCGGCAACTGTCTTGTCAGAACCGGAAGCCTTCATGGAACTTTGAAGCAAACCCTTTATTTAATCCACTGATGATTCTCATTCTGTTAACTATGACCTTATATAAGTGTTGAGCTATGTTTAGTATTTTATGTTATTTTCACCTATTGTCAGGATTGAACCTGCAACCTCCTGATGAAAGTCACTTAGAACTGTATTAACTTAAAACCTATATTCCTTATACCATGTATCTTACTGGACTACATTACATTCAATATGTTTATACACTTGTAAAATTCTGAAATATTATTGATGCTTCAATTGCATTTCATCCAATATTTTATTCACTTCATTTGGCACTAATATGATGAGATATATATATATATATATATATATATATATATATAATCAACAAATGTTTACAGAACTGATCTTGCTGATAATCTCTCCACCCTTAATCTACTTAGGTAATAATCTCTTGCATTCTCTTTCGTTCTATATTCTCATCACATGATTAGAAGATTTATCAGAATTTGACGCTTGAAATTGTTCATTCCAATTTTACAAGTTTTTACAATTTTCAGGACAGATTAGAAAATTGTTATCATCTCTTCATGCTTTACAATTGTACAAATAATTCAGGATTTATTTAAAACCTAACTTATGCACACACACACACACACACACACACACACACACACACACACACACACCATATATATATAATATATATATATATATATATATATATATATATATATATATATATATATATATAATAAAGTCATCCACAGACACGTGTTTCGGCATTTCATGCCTCTTCAGTGTGGCTAGACACAACTGTCCTTGGGTAGGGTCGAACTCAGACTGACCGCATGGTAGTCCGATATCTTATCCCCTCGCCCACTGACAGCTGATACGGGGACTGGTGTTTTTAAACTATTAAGTACATAGGAATGTATTTTTCGGTCACTGAGAATATATATATATATATATATATATATATATATATAAAAATTTGTTTTGGGATGAAACAAAGAAATCACAGTGCTCTCTATATATATATAAAGTAAAGTCGTCAGGGCGGCCTAATGTCAGTATGAGCCATACAGCGAGGGAGTCTATCCCCTTTTCACTAGCGCTAGACCAAGGAGATCATTTTAGCGTCTGAGGTGGAGCGCCACACCTACCATCAGCTCCTTACTTTACCGCACAGATCCCTGTGCTACTCATACACTGAGTTGGCGAGGGCTGGTATTAAACTAGAAACCTGTGGTTTCTAGCCGAACGCTCTACCGACTGAGCTAACCTGGCCCTTATATATATGAGTATAGATAAAAGGATATGAAAACACACAATGTTGTTAAAGTGAAAACATTTTATATCATATTCATAGCTAATATTGAACAATATTTCTATTTATAAAAATCATCTTCAGAGCTTGTTTTTTACTCCGGACTTATTGAGAGTGGAGACAAAAATAATATGTATTCAAAATGAAAACATTGATGTTGCAAAAAGGTTATGCGGTAGTTACAAATATAAGCACATCTGCCACATGTTTTTTCAGTCAGCGACAGTCATATATAACTTATTGTAACAGTTTTTGACAAAAGAAGACATATTCCAAACTCGACGATAGATAAATTCTCTTTTTCAAACAGGATGAATATTAACCTGTTGATGGTAGGCCTGCAACAGATTTTTAGAAAATAATTTTTTTATTTTTTTATTTATTATTTTTGTATTTTTATTTTTTCTTATATATAATGTAAAAAAAGAATGAATAAACTTTATCTGACGAATGCGTTAGCAGGAAACCATTGGTTGTAAATATTGTTCCCATGTAAATAAATAAAAGTTAAACCTTTTATTTGTTCATTCATTCATATATATATATATATATATATATATATAAGTTATGATAACAAACATATAAAGACAACAACACTGGGTAATTGTCTTATAGAGACAAAAGCAGTTTGAGAAAAATGAGATAATATCCAAAAATCATCCCTACATAATAAAACAAACCCACCAAACATCAATGTGCAGAATCTTAAAAAAGCTCCAAAAAAAGAAGTAAAATCTACAAAAAAAGGAACAACTTAAATACATCAAAGGCCAAATAATAAACTGAGAGATTCTGTAGAAGAGAGAGAAAGACAATCACATGGCAGACAGTGAGTGGTAGGAAAAGCACGGTTGAGATAAATCTAAAAGCTGCCAAGAAGAAAGACTTTTGAAGATGAAAGAAAACTTGAAGAATCTGCTTGTTGGAAGCCCCTCCTAAAATCTCAATAATTAAAAGCCAACTCGACATTAAACTGGAACACTTTACGAAGGATGAAGTTGACAAAATCTTAAAACCAATAAAAAGTAGAAAAACTGCAAGTCTTCATGAAATACCTCGTGAATATTGAAGATAAGGAAACTTGATGACATACTTCTTTGATGATGCATTGCACTGAATAAAAACTATCAGATTTGGCTTTGGAGATTAATATTCTGGTTATATGTACTTCTAAATTGAAGTGCAAATACCAACCAGTCAGATTTTTTGATTTGTTATTATCATTATCAGAAGATTATTTCTTTTCCATTAACTGAATACAAGTTCCTTGTTAAAATATTTTACAAATAAGTTTCTTGTAAAATTTTCTGTTGGTTATAATAGAAATGTTATGTTAACTCTTAACATCCTGTTGAGAATTTTCAAAGTTCAGAATCCTTTTCCTCTAAGGATTTATCAAAAAATGGCTAAAAATGGCCTTTGCATCTAATGTTACCTGTTATTCCCCTTAAATCAAAGACTGCTAAATATGTTTAATATTACATTTAAACAAGGGCTATCATTTGGGGTAGATTAGAAAAATGAATGTGACTTCTGACCGGGTGAAATGAGGCGGTATAGGACGTTAAGAGTTAAAAAATGAGTAAGAGTGAAAAATAAGAAAATGAGGATGATTTATTGATTTTTGATAAAATGTTCTGACACCAAGTGTTTTGATTAATGGATCGAACAGTATTAAAACATATCTAAAATAAATATATATTTAGTATGTGTCTCTAAGAGTAATAAATATTTTGGTTTCTGTTCAAATAAGTAATATGAGGAAGAAATGTACATCAGCATTTCTATTTGAAAGAATCTAATTTGAAATGTTATATAAGATCCAATGACTTAAGTCTATAAGTTTAAAGATTAATTCAACAAGAAATAGTCTTCTTTTGATGATAATAACTAAGCAAGACACTTTAACCCTTAGAACCTGATTGGCCAATATTTGACCTTTGACCCAGTGACCTGAATTTCAATTGGAGAATCTTTATTTCTAAATAATTGCTTAGTAACAATACAAGCTGCTTGATAATAGATTGCAACAATTTACATTTTCAGTTATTTAACATCAAGGAACCTGTGGGTGGGGGCGAACCTGAGGGTGGGGGCCTATGTGTGTGTAGGGCTTAGGGTTCTAAGCATTGATACTGTTAAATTAAGTGGGATGTTTTGTTTTTTATGGCATATCAACTCTTTTTGGGTCATTTAATGCTGAATCAAGTCATTTGTGATAAACAAAGTACTCAGGTTGCTTACAGTACCTGCTGTTGCTTAAGTTGACACCTAATTAAATATTCAACAGGCTCATGACTCATATAGTACCTACATAATGAGAATGGAATCATCTGTTTTTGCTATAAATGATTAATTGCTGTTGGAAGTGGAATTGGTGAGCTGAGTTCAAATCCTTTATGAGATTTTACTTATCACTTTACCCTAATGCCCTTGGGAAATACATATATCCATTTGTTTCCCCTCCTCCCTGCAGCTATGGGTAAATAGTAAAGCAGACTCGGTTCTTTAGTCTTGGTAATATTAAAAAAAAAAAAAATTACTCCCCATGTTCTCCATGGTTAGGATTTGACACAAGGTCACAAGTATGAGGTATACAGTGAGGATTAAACTTTTCAGTAGTTATGGATCTACAAGACTAGCTTGCTAACTACTGCACCATGATGGGACGATGCCCTAGATATCCAATCTGTTTGCCATGAGTAGAATGTGACACAAGATGAAGAATCCAGCAAGGATCAGACTCTCTTTTCAGTAGTAATGGATCTCCAAGACTTGTTTACTAACCATTGCACCATGACGAGACAGGATGCAAGTACTCTAGGGCAGGAGTTCCCAAACTTTTTTTTCTCTGGGATGCATTTTTGGAATCAAATTTGCTTGTGGCTCATCAAATTTTTTGAGATGAAAAGTACATTTAAAAATTTAAAAAAATCGACTAATTGTGCATTAAATATAATATGTAACATGATATTTTTCTAAAAATAATTATTTGTTAACTCAAGATTTTATGTATTTTTTAATCTTGAGATTTTTTATAGTAGAATAAAACAAAATAGTTTATCCATAAAATATATTTATCATCATTGATAACTCTCTCCTCCAAGGAATACTGACAGCACAGATTCTCTTGACTCTCTCTTGTCATCTGTCCCTACTTGCCATCACTCTTGGTAAGTTCTCTTGACAGCATCTGGTGTCTGTACAGAGATGATGAATTTTAATTTTTGCTGGTCAGTAGTCCATAGGAAAACATTACTTATGAGTTTGTCCTTACTTCATCAAAAGTGCCCAGCATGTGTTACTCATCCTGCTGCAGGTTACTAATGTTCTGCTACTGTGAGATGGGTGTAATAGTAGTGTGCTACTTCCATGGTTTTGTGAAGTGGCTGTTTAGTAGTGTGCTACTTCCATGGGTAAGTGGCTGTTAGTAGTGTGCTACTTCCATGGTTTTGGAGTGGTGTAGTAGTGTGCTGTTTAGTAGTGTGCTACTTCCAGATGGGTGGTAAGTGGCTGTTTAGTAGTGTGTACTTCCATGGTTTGTGAGATGGGTGGTAAGTGGCTGTTTAGTAGTGTGCTACTTCCATGGTTTGTGAGATGGTGTAAGTGGCTGTTAGTAGTGTGCTACTTCCATGGTTTGTGAGATGGGTGGTAAGTGGTACTTCCATGGTTTGTGAGATGTGTCTGTTTAGTAGTGTGCTACTTGTGGCTGTTAGTAGTGTGTGTCTAGTAGTGTGCTACTCCATAGTAGTGTGCTGACTTCATGGTTTGTGAGATGGCTGTTAGTAGTGTGCTACTTCCTGGTTGTGAGATGGTGGTAAGTGGCTGTTTAGTAGTGTGCCATGGTTTGTGAGATGGTGGTAAGTGGCTGTTTAGTAGGTGCTACTTCCGCTGGTGGTAAGTTAGTGTGCTTACTTCCATGGTTTGTGAGATGGGTGGTAAGTGCGTTTAGTAGTGTGCTACTTCCATGGTGCGTTGCGATGGTGGTAAGTGGCTGTTTAGTGTGTGCTAAAGTGGCTGTTTAGTAGTGTGCTACTTCCATGGTTGTGAGATGGTAGTAGTGGCTGTTAGTAGTGTGCTCTTCCTAAGTGGCTGTTTAGTAGTGTGCTACTTCCATGCGTTTTGTGAGAGTAAGTGTGCTGGCTGTTAGTAAGTGTGCTACTTCCCATGGTTTGTGAGATGGGTGGTAAGTGGCTGTTTAGTAGTGTGCTACTTCCATGTTTGTGAGAGGTGGTAAGTGGCTGTTTAGTGTGTGCTACTTCCATGGTTTGTGAGATGGGTGGTAAGTGGCTGTTAGTAGTGGCTACTTCCATGGTTTGTGAGATGGGTGGTAAGTGGCTGTTTAGTAGTGTGCTACTCATGGTTTGTGAGATGGGTGGAAGTGGCTGTTTAGTAGTGTGCTACTTCCATGGTTTGTGAGATGGGTGGTAAGTGGCTGTTTAGTAGTGTGCTACCTTCCAGGTTGTGAGATGGGTAAGTAAGGCGTTTAGTAGTGTGCTACTTCCATGTTTGTGAGATGGGTGTAAGTGGCTGTTAGTAGTGTGCTACTTCCATGGTTTGTGAGATGGTGTAATGGCTTTTAGGTAGTGTGCTACTTCCATGGTTGTTTGAGATGGGTAAGTGGCTGAGTTGCTACGTCCATGTTTGTGAGATGTGGTAAGTGCTGTTTAGTTAGTGTGCTAACTTCCATGGTTGTGAGATGGTAGTAAGTGCTGTTAGTAGTGTGCTACTTCCATGTTTGTGAGATGGGGGTAAGTGGCTGTTTAGTAGTGTGCTACTTCCATGGTTTGTGAGATGGGTGGTAAGTGGCTGTTTAGCAGTGTGCTACTTCCATGGTTTGTGAGATGGTGGTAAGTGGCTGTTAGCGTGTGCTACTATTCCATGGGTTTGAGATGGTGGTAAGTGGCTGTTTAGTAGTTGCATACTTCCAGTGGTTTGTTGAGATGGTGGTAAGTGGCTGCTTTAGCTAGTGTGCTACTCCATGTTTGTGAGATGGGTGGAAGTGGCTGTTTAGTAGTGTGCTACTCCATGGTTTGTGAGATGGGTGGTAAGTGGCTGTTAGTAGTGGCTACTTCCATGGTTTGTGAGATGGGTGGTAAGTGGCTGTTTAGTAGTGTGCTACTTCCATGGTTTGTGAGATGGGTGGTAAGTGGCTGTTTAGTAGGTGCTACTTCCATGGTTTGTGAGATGGGTGGTAAGTGGCGTTAGTAGTGTGCTACTTCCATGTTTGTTAGAAAACAATATAAAATATAAAATTTTTAATGATATATAGATAGAATAACAAATAGACAAAACCTGTTCAGTTTGTAGAAACGTTTCTATTTATTTTGATTGATTTTGTCAAAAGATCCAACATTGCATTATTGGAACACTCATGAGTATCAACATGAATAAAACATCTATTACATCTACTTGCCTAATTCCTAATGATCGATTATAGATTATCAATTAAAGTCTTCTCTTTCTTTCTCTCTCTCACTCTCACTCTCTTCTCTCTCTCACACACACATACTTTTACTTACTTTCTTCTATCTTTTTTCTCTCTCTCTCATGTGTTTTTACTTACTTTCTTATCTTTTTCTCTTCCTCTCTAAATGTCTTCTTTCCTTTTTTTCTCTCACTTGCTTTACTTTACTTACCCCGTCGATACTCTTCTTCTTTCTCTTCTCTTTCTCACAGCTTTACTTACATTTCTTATTCTCTTTCTTTCCTCTCTCTCTCCTCTTCTCTCTCTTCACTCATGTGATTTTACTTACTATCTTCTTTTTTATTCTCTCTCTTCTCTCTCTCTCTCTCACATGCTTTTACTACTTTCTTTTTCTCTTTCTCTTCTCTCTCTCTCTCCTCTTCATGTGCTTTTACTTACTTACTTTCTCTTATCTTATTCTCTTCTTTCTCTTCTCTCTCTCTCTCTCTCCTCTCTCTCTCTCTCTCACACATGCTTACTTTCTTTCTTCTTTTCTAATCTCTCCTCCTCTCTCTCTCTCATTATAAATTTTAGTACTTTAGTTTTCTTCCTTTTCTTGTCAATTTCTGTATGTATTCTCATTTCAATTTCTCTTTCTTCTAGCGGATAAACTGCGTTTTTGTTTATTAAAATAAAACTCATAATAACTGAACAAAATATCTCATTACATTGTACAAAGACCATGTTGATGAATCATAGTAATCATATTCATGTTTTATATATCTATCTATGTGTGTTGTAATATATATGATAATATATATTATATTTTGATAATATATATATTATTTTTAATATATATATATGTAGTAATATAATATATGTATGTATATATATATGTGTGTGTTATTATTTGTGGTTACATATATATGATATACTTACTATTGTAAAAATCATGTATATATACATATATATATATTATTGTGCGCATAATCATCATCAATTATATAAAGTATATATACCATATATTAATAATATTAATTATATATATATAATATTATATTATTGTGTGCATATTCATCATCCATTATATATAATATATATACATATATATATATATTGTGCGCATATATCATCATTATAATATATAATATTATTGTGTGCATATCATCATTCATTATATATATACATATATATTATTGTGCTGCATATATATATATATATATATAAAAAAAAAGAAAGCATATATATATATATATAATGATTGTTATCCTTATTATTAAGTACTAAATGACATGTCAATCACTGAACATGAAATGTCTTGAATTTCCCACACTTAGCTCAATGTATTGAGATGTCAATAATGAATCTTTAATTAAGTGATGTTAATTGAATTTTATAATGAGATGATAAAGTCAGATCCTTGTAAAATTGAGACATAGTTCAAACAGCTGTTTTTGTTTTTTTTAAAACTTGTAACTCTGCTGTATTTAGACTATGTTCTTCTCTAGTAAAAAAAATTTGGATAGTCCTACTTAGTCTTATAAAAAAGAATTCAGAAAACCTAGGAGTCCTTTTAATATTACATTTTGTTTCTACTATGAGACACGAAATTGATGTAATGCGTGATTGCACTCGTCTTTCCTGGACATTTCTAGGGGCGTTTAGTAAATGAACAAAGGAAATCCTGTATGTTGGGGGTGGGGGAAGGAGAAACTCTTGACTTCAACCAGTTTACAATCTCAGCAGGAGGTTTGCACTATTATTAATAGTGTGACCTGTTTTACTGGATGACTCTTTATATTGTTTGCTGACTTAATAATGTTATTCCCCCCCCCCACTCTCCTCACATTATAGGTGTGTATCGCATTTGTTGGTGGTGTTGTAGTACATGCACGGTCTTCCCTAGGAGTCACTGTCTTTTCTAGAGTCATCTGAACTTTCCTAGTTGTGTTTAGTAAATTATGTTATATACGAATGTTACAAAAACAAAACAAAAACTAAAAAAATGACAAAAACAACAATAGCTTTGCTACAAAAAAGGCTTATAATATATATATATATATTATATATGTGTTGTGTCAGGTATATCACTATGGTTATATAATGTGTGGTGTGTGCATATATATATAATGTGTGGTGGTATGTAAATATATATAATGTGTGTGTGTGTAGTTATATATATATAATGTTGTGTGTGTATGTATATATATATATAAGTGTGTGTTGTATAATAGTAATAATATAATTGTGTGTGTTGGTGTATATATATATATATAATGTGTGTGTTGTATTATATTAATATTTAATGGGTGTGTGATATATATATATAGTGTGTGTGTGTATTATATATATAATGTGTGATATCTGTGTGTGTAGTATATTATATATAGGTGTGTGACATCTCTGTGTGTGTTGTGTGTATATATATATATAATGGTGTATACTGGTGTAGTATGTATTATATATATGTGTGTGTATATCTCTTGTGTGGGTGTGTAATATATATATGTATGTTGTGTGTGTGTGTATAGTGTGTGTGTGTGTGTGTGTATTATGTAGTGTAGTATAGTGTCATGCGTGTTGTGAGTGTGGTGTGTGTGCTGTGTGTTGTGTGTGTGCGAAGTGAGCAATACATATGCTCTCCACCCCTGGTAGGTTGGAGCTCTCTGGAAATGGAATTTTCTGGACTGCCAATAAGAAAAAAAAACATTGCTTAGCTTCCTTAATAGGATAGAGCACTCCCTACTGGCCTTAGTATGTTTATAAGGAGTAAAATTCCATTCTAAAAAAGTGGGTGTATAGGATTCGTTGCGTGGTGAGGTTCAAACTGATCAATCGGTCGGGTTTTCAAAATGACCAGAATAAAATAATTTTAGGAAACAAGAGAGTAAGATAGAAAGGAATATAAGTGGTGAAGGGGAAAATAATCTAGAATGAATTGTAATCCTAAACTTGCTAGTGTTTTGAAATTTTAAAATTTACTAAAATTTTTTTGTACATGCATAAAATAAATTCAATTCTTAAATTGCTTTTGAGTTAAAGTAATAAAAATTATTTGCTTAATTTATTTCTTTTTTCCCACTAAAAAATGTAAATTAATTAAAAAAATGTAAAGTTTTTCATTGACAACATTATTTTTTTTGGATTACACTTAAAATTGTATTAAAAAAATAAAAAAATTTCAAGTTATTTTTTAGGTTCTCAGCGAGGAGTCTATCCCCTTTTCAACTAGCGCTAGACCAAGGAGATTATTTGTAGCGTCTGAGGGGGGAAGCCCGCATACCTACCACCAGCTCCTACTATTACCGCCACAGATCCCTGCTGCTACTCATACGCTGAGTTGGTGAGGGCGGGTTCGAACTTAGAACTTTGTGGTTTCTAGCGAATGCTCTATCGACTGAGCTAACCCGGCCTTTTTATACTGAATCAAAATCAGAACAATCCATAAATAACAAAATAGTCTCGGGCCATGTTTACTGGCTATTCCAAACACACCTAATGAATTAAGCAGTTTATTGGTTGGAATATAACTTTAACTCTCCATTTAAAATAACTTAGGGCGATCTTTCATCTTCATTGGACAATATGCAACGGCCAACACTTTGATTTATAAAATACATGAAGAAAATCTGTGCTGAAACAGATCACACTCTACAGGTACTGCGATGTCATTTAGGATTTACTATTGATGTTGAGACTCAAAAGATTTCAAAAGTCTCTCAAACAACTAACGTATCGACTATAAGTTCTTCCATGTCTTCCATGAGTAAAGGCGTCATCAAAAACACCCACGTCTCATAAAACAACTATTCTAGCAACATAGAGTAATGCCTCTGGACCTTCCATACCCTCTTTTCTAATTTTCCAAGCATATAAGACCTTTTAAATTCTTAAATTATATTTCTACATCTAAGTGTCCATCCCTCAACAATATAGAATATATATAAACAATGTTCACAATCTTATGCTAATATTTCAACAAAACAAAAACTTTACCTATCCATAGTTTTGTTTAATTCCTCTTAGTCCAACCAATGATTTCTCCATAGATAATAATACATAAACAAAAGTCTTTTAGTTAAGATAATAACATTTTTACATAACCTTTGTATTACTATCATAATATTTTGTACATTATATATTACACAAGTGTTATAAATAGAAACAATGTTAACATTTAAGAAATTATTTAACTCTCAGCCTATTTTATAAGTTATAGGCTATGTGGGACATTTTGGATGAGAAGTTATGACAAGGTTAGGCTTAGAAAACAATGTTAAAAGAAATCTTTATTATTTTAACCTAAAATATTCACAAAACATTGATAATGTAATAATTAGCGATGTAATTGCTTTCCTTTTCTGATAAACCAAAAGCACATGACAGTTATTCTTGAAAATTTGAAACAAATCTCAGTGATAAGCGAAGTTCGTAAACTTTGTTTACTATTTATAAGATTTGTGAATCATGTATGTACAAGCTGTTATAAATAGTGAAGACAATGTGTTAAGTTAAAACGTTATCTTAACTAGTATCTTTGTTTAGGTTTAAGATTACGCAGGGAATCTTGGTCAAAGATTATGAAAAGGTAGGCTTAGAAACAAAGATTATATAATGAACACTCATTGTAGGATTTTAAACATTTTTTTGAACTTGTTTCACTATTTAAATATTTGTACGTCATATATCACTGGTGTTATAAATAGTAAATAATGGTTTAGTAAAAACTTTATCTTATACAGGACTCTTCAAAGTTATGACAAAGTTAGGCTTAGAAACAAGGTAAACTTCTGTTTCTATATAACTTTGTTTACTATTCATATTTGTATATCATGTATATACAAGTGTTATAAATTAGTAAACAATGTGTTAAGTAAAAACGTTGTTATCTTAACTAATAGCTATTGTTTAAGTATATAGTATTGCAGGGACTCTTTGGCGTCAAAGTTATGACAAGGTTAGGCTTAGAAACAAGGTAAAACTTCTATGTTTCTATATAACTTTGTTTACTATTCATATTTGTTGATCATGTATGCACGGTGTTATAAATAGTAAACAATGTGTTATGTAAATATTTATAATCTTAGTCTATACCTAAACAAAGGTTATTAGTTACGTGTGGAGACTTTGGATTGAAGTAGGTTAAGTTAAGCTTTAGAAACAAGCGAGTTTCTGGGTTTCAAAAAACATGAATAATGAATGGACCTTTGGTCCTAAAAAGTTGGTTTATTACATGAGTAAGTATATATGGTGTATATATGAAATTTAATTATATAGAGTGTATATATTAGTTATTTATTATAGATATATTATATTTACTAGTAAATATATGCACCCTCTGGGTGCAAGTATTTAAGTTTTAATGTAATGAAATATTGTATCAAATTAGAAATGCTAATGAAACTAAATAAGAAGCAGATAAAAATATTTGAAAACAGAGGAGGTATAAATAAAAAAATAGAACAACTGAAACTTACTCTTCCCTCACTCCCGTCTTTCATTGCTAAAATTCCTAATTTAACTATTTAGCTAAAATAGGAAGTATAAGAATAAAATACAGTTATTTTTTCTTGTTAATGGATTTCTTTTAAGATTATCCTGAGATTTTAGATAATTCATTAAGATAAAACCAAACAATTAAAATCAGTAAATACTAAGCACATATTTATTAAAATCAGATTTTAATATCAATATGCAATTAGCCTTCCCATCACACTGTAAACTGCTATTTTGTTGTATATATAAATACAATTGTATGTTATTAGTATGTAGATATATACCAACAGTATTAATAATGTAAAACAATTTTATTAATAATTGAAGTTTAAAATAAAAATAAAATCCTGTAGAATGTGACGTAAAAACTAAGGAATTGTTACTTGATAGTAATATAGTTTCGGTTACAGACAGAAAAACACACAATCTCCACTATAATAAGATATATGCTATAAATGCAGGCATTTTGTTTTGCCTTTTCTAGTTTGAAAATCACTCTCTAATGTTTTCTTTGGTTTTTTTGGTCTTTTTTCTGCGAAACTTGTAAAGATTTTTTTTTTCTTCCCTGGTTGACCAACTGTTGTTTTTTTAACAATTACTATTGACAACTCTAAACTGATTTTGTCCTTGAAAGTTTAAACGTTTGTGTGAGAAGACTTATTCTGAATCATGTCAATTATTTTAAACCAACTGAAAAAACAGGTGATTCAAGAATCTAATTAAAGATCTCATTGCGCAGTGTGGTGTATTGATTCAACTCTTCTGTATGAGCAGGATGTAACATAGGGTCAATTTTTAAGTAGTTTAAAAGGTTTCAATTCAGAGTTTTCCTCTCCCTAGATCAGTTACCTTACCAGGCATTAAATAATAGGGTAGACTCGGCTCTTGAACCTTGATTAGGCAACCAGTCTAGGAGAAGGAAAACTCTGAATTCAAAACCTGTTAAACTTAGCATGGGGTGGTCACTACTAGAATAGTCTCAGTCCTAATTAATGATCTATTTCAATAGTTTTTTCATAAAGTCTTTATATAGTCAAGTTTATATTGTGTAAATCTGGTTAAATTCTTTTAAGTTGGAATCGGACCAATCTTATATTTTTTCTTTCTTTTGTAGACATGTTTTGTTTTCAATTATTATTATAAAATATAACATTCTTTTTTTTTCTTTCTTGCTTTATTGTTCTTACTTACTTTAAATAACTGGTATTAAATGGTAATTAGTTTATTTAAAATAATCTTAGATATTTTTGCTAAAATTTAATCAAGTTTATGACCATGTGTAGAAAGTACATTGAAATATTAATTAGTGAAATTATTATTTTCTAAAGAAATGTCTTTTAAACTTAGGAAGAACTAGAAATGGCAACCGGGTGTTGCCTAGGTAGAGGGGGGGATTATTTTGAAAAGTCAGTTTCGCAGATCCATTATTACTGAATCATGAGTTGGTTCCCACAGGATGCCCCATTAAAATACCCACATAAAAAAGACCTTGTATTGATCCAGACACTCTGAAAAAAAACAATTAATGTCTACTATTTACAATATTAAATGTAGACCAAAAAAATCCCTGCTGTTATCTTTTAATTAATCTTCACGAGTATAAATCAAATTTTCATTATTTTTGCAAAAAATCAAGATCTGGTGATAGTGAATGTGTATATATATTTCCTTTGTCATTAATTGTTTTATTTTTTAGTTTTCCCCAGAAATACATACACACAACTGCCCTTTATATATGTATAGATAGATAAATATTTTTCTGTTTTCTGGTCATTGTATGTATTCCCCGCACCCACCACACACACATTAACAAAATGTGGCACAAGGTCAATGTTTAAGCAGAGTTTAATGGGTTTGAATTCTGAGTTTTCCTTCTTCCTAGACGGGTTGAACCCCAATCTCTGTGTCCATTTTCTATGATGATACCCATTACACCACGGAGCCTCTGGGTGTAAGTATACTAAATCTATTTAAGGCATAAAAAATGTACGTTTAACTTTGAAATAATTTTATACCAACTAGCAAAAATATGCGCAAGTATTTAATTTTTTAGGCGGGTTAGCTCAGTCGGTAGAGATAGAAACCACAAGGTTCCTAGTTCGATACCGGTCCTCGCCAACTCAGCGTATGAGTAGCACATGGATCTGTGCGGTAAAGTAGGAGCTGATGGTAGGTGTGGCGCTCCACCTCAGATACTAAAACAATCTCCTTTTGGTCTAGTTGCTATTGAAAAAGGGATAGACTCCCTCGCTGACTGGCTGATACCGACTTAGACCCGCCCCGTCGACTTTTTACATTTAAAAACTTTAGCTCAGTTGGTAGAGTCTTCATCTAGGAATTGCACAGTTCTAGGTTTGTTACTGAAAGGTAACTGACTGTAGGTTGTGCACTTTACTTCAGCAAAAAACAATCTCCCTGTTCTAGTGCTAGCAAAAAATGGGGATAGACTCTCTAGCTGTTTGGCTGATACTGACAATAGGTCACTCCACAAACTTTACTCTTTCTACATTAAAACTTTTAGGGCTGAAAATAACTGTTTAATCAAATTAAACAGCAGAAAACAAAATTACAGTCCAGCATGTTAACCCACTGAGCCACAGCGGACTCCTCCTCTTTTAGTTGTGTATAAATATTTTTAAAATATTAATATTAGACAAAATAGTTCCAGGGGTGGTAAAGAAAATCCGCTTCTGCCCTCTACAGAAACAAGACTTCCTTTTTGTGAGCAGAGAGACCCCTGAACTAGATTTTAAAATAAAAACGATCCTTAAGGTTTTCTGTAGAGTGCAGAAGCGGATTTCTCCCTGTAACCCACCCCTGGACTATTTTGTTCTAATTATTAATATTTAAAAAATATTTATTACACACAAAAAAAGAGGCAGGATCCCTTGGCCAGTGGTTAAACATGCTGGACTGTTTAATTTTGTTTTCTGCTGTTTAATTTGAATTAAACAGTAATTTTGCCTAAAGTTTTAATGTAGAAAGAGTAAAGTTTTGGAGTGACCTATTGTCAGTATCAGCCAAAAACAGCCTAGAGATCTATCCCCATTTTGCTAGCACTAGAACAGGGAGATGTTTGCTGAAGTAAAGTGCCACACCTACAGTCAGTTACTTTCAGTAACAAACTAGACTGTGCAATCCTAGATGAAGACTCTACCAAACTGAGCTTAAAGTTTAATGTAAAAAGTCACGGGGCGGTCTAATCCGGTATCAGGCAAGTAGCGAGGGAGTCTAATCCCTTTTTTCAATAGCACTAGACCAAGGAGATGTTTAGTATCTGAGGTGGAGCGCCACACCTACCATCAGCTCCTTACTTTACCGCACAGATCATGTTGCTACTCATACGCTGAGTTGCGAGGGACGGCTATCGAACTAGGACCTTTGTTTCTATCTCTACCGCACTGAGCAACCCGGCCCTAAAACTTTAAATACTTCGCATATTTGCTAGTTGGTAAAAAATATTTCAAAGTTAAACGTACATTTTATATCCTTCAAATTAGATTTCAGTATACTACACCAGAGGCTCCATGGTTAATGGTATTCTCATAGAAAACTGACACAGAGATTGGTTCAACCCGTTCTAGGAGAAGGAAAACTCAGATTCAAACCATAAACTCTGCCTTAAACATTACCTTGTGCCAACATTTTGTTAATGTTTGTGTGTGTGCGGGAATACAATACAATGACCAAGAAAAACAGAAAAATACATTATCTATCTATACATATATAAAGGGCAGTTGTGTGTATGTATTTCTGGGGAAACTACAAAATAAAACAATTAATGACAAAGGAAATATATATACACATTCACTATCACCAGATCTTGATTTTTGTGCAAAAATAATGAAAATTTGATTTATACTCGTGAAAGATTATTAAAAGATAACAGCAGGGATTTTTTGGTCTACATTTAATATTGTAAATGAGTAGACATTAATTGTTTTCTTTTCAGAGTGTCTGGATCAAATAACAAGGTCTTTTTTATGTGGGTATTTTAATGGGGCATCCTGTGGAACCAAACTCATGATCAGTAATAATGATCTGCGAAACTGACTTTTAAAAAATAATCCCCCCCTCTACCTAGGCAACACCCGGTTGCCATTTCTAGTTCTTCCTAAGTTTAAAAGACATTTCTTTAGAAAATAATAATTTCACTAATTAATATTTCAATGTACTTCTACACAATGGTCATAAACTTGATAAATTTTAGCAAAAATATCTAAGATTATTTAAATAAACTAATTACCATTAATACCAGTTATTTTAAAGTAAGTAAGAACAATAAAGCAAGAAGAAAAAAAAGAATGTTATATTTTATAATAATAATGAAACAAACATGTCTACAAAAGAAAGAAAAAAATATAAGATTGGTCCGATTCCAACTTAAAAGAATTTAACCAGATTTACACAATATAAACTTGACTATATAAGACTTTATGAAAAAACTTTATTGAAATAGATCATTAATTAGGACTGAGACTATTCTAGTAGTGACCACCCATGCTAAGTTTAACAGGTTTGAATTCAGAGTTTTCCTTCTCCTAGACTGGTTGCCTAATCAAGGTTCAAGAGCCGAGTCTACCCTATTATTTAATGCCTGGTAAGGTAACTGATCTAGGAGAAGGAAAACTCTGAATTGAACTTTTAAACTCCACTTAAAAAATTGACCTAGTTACATCCTGCTCATACAGAAGAGTTGAATAAAATACACACACACTGCGCAATGAGATCTTTAATTAGATTCTTGAATCACCTGTTTTTTCAGTTGGTTTAAAATAATTGACATGATTCAGAATAAGTCTTCTCACACAAACGTTTAAACTCAAGGACAAAAAATCAGTTTAGAGTTGTCAATAGTAATTTGTTAAAAAAAAACAAAGTTGTCAACCAGGGAAAAAAAAAAAATCTTTACAAGTTCGCAGAAAAAGACCAAAAAAAAACCACCAAAAAGAAAACATTAGAGAGTGATTTCAAAACTAGAAAAGGCAAAACAAAATGCCTTGCATTTATAGCATATATCTTATTATAGTGGAGATTGTGTTTTTTCTGTCTGTAACCGAAACTATATTAACTATTCAAGTAACAATTCCCTAGTTATTTACGTCACATTCTACAGGATTTTATTTTTATTTAAAACTTCAATTATTAATAAAATTGTTACATTATTAATACTGTTGTAAATCTACATACTAATAACATACAATTGTATTTATATATACAACAAAATAGCAGTTTACAGTGTATGAATGGGAAGGCTAATTTGCATATTGATATTAAAAATCTGATTTTAATAATATGTGCTTAGTATTTACTGATTTCTAATTGTTTGGTTTTATCTTAATGAATATTATCTAAAATCTCAGGATAAATCTTAAAAGAATCCATTACAAGAAAAAATAACTGTAATTTTATTCTTACTTCCTATTTTAACTAAATAGTTAAATTAGGAAAATTTTAGCAATGAAAGACGGGAGTGAGGAAGAGTAAGTTTCAGTTGTTCTATTTTTTATTAACCCTCCTCTGTTTTCAAATATTTTTATCTGCTTTCTTATTTAGTTTCATTAGCATTTCTAATTTGATACAATATTTCATTACATTAAAACTTAAATACTTGCACCCAGAGGGTGCATATATTTACTAGTAAATATAATATATCTTATAATAAATAACTAAATATATACACTCTATATACATTAAATTTCATATATACACCATATATACTTACTCATGTAATAAACAACTTTTTTAGGACCAAAGTGTCATTCATTATTCATGTTTTTGAAACCAGAAACTCGCCTTGTTTCTAAGCCTTAACTTAACACTTAAACTTCAATCCAAAGTCTCCACACGTAACTAATAACCTTTGTTTAGGTATAGACTAAGATTATAAAATATTTACATAACACATTTTTACTATTTATAACACCGGTGCATACATGATCAACAAATATGAATAGTAAACAAAGTTATATAGAAACAAGAAGTTTACCTTGTTTCTAAGCCTAACCTTGTCATAATTGACCCAAAGAGTCCCTGCATAACTTATACTTAAACAATAGCTATTAGTTAAGATAACAACGTTTTTACTTAACACATTGTTTACTATTATAACACTGATATACATGATATACAAATATGAATAGTAAACAAAGTTATATAGAAACACAGAAGTTTACCTTGTTTCTAAAGCGCTAACTTTGTCATAACTTTGAAAGAGTCCCTTGTAAAGAAGAAGTTTTTACTTAAACACATTATTTACTATTTATAACACCAGTGCATATATGACGTACAAATATTATAAATAGTAAACAAAGTTACAAAAAAATGTTTAAAATCCTACAATGTGTTCTTATATATCCTTTGTTCAAGCCTAACCGTTTTTCATAACTTTGACCCAAAGATTCCCTGCGTATCTTAAACCTAAACAAAAGATTACTAGTTAAGATAAAAACGTTTTTACTTAACACATTGTTTACTATTTATAACACTTGTACATACATGATCAACAAATATTATAAATAGTAAACAAAGTTACAAAACTTCCTTATCAGCTGAGATTTGTTTTCAAATTTTCAAGATAATGTCATGTGAATTTTGTTATCAAAAAAGGAAAAGCAATTACATCCTAATTATTACATTAAATCAATGTTATTGTGAATATTTTAGTTAAAATAATAAAGATTTCTTTTTAACATTGTTTCTAAGCCTAACCTTGTCATAACTTTCATCCAAAATGTCCCCACATAGCCTATACTTATAAAAAGGCTGAGAGTTAAAATAATTTAAAAATGTTAACATTGTTTACTATTTATAACACATTGTGTATATATAATGTACAAATATATGAATAGTAAACAAAGTTATGTAAAAATGTTATTATCTTAACTAAAAGACTTTGATGTATTAATTAATCTATGGAAAACTCATTGGTTGGACTAAGAGGAAATTAAACAAAACTATGCGGATAGGATAGTTTTTGTTTGTTGAAATAATTAGCAATAAGATTGGAACATTGTTTATATTATATTCGTATTAATTGTTGAGGGGATGGACACTTAGATGTAGAAATATATTTAAGAATTTAAAAGGTCTTAATATGCTTTGGAAAATTAGAAAAGAGGTATGGAAGGTCAGAGCATTACTCTATGTGCTACAATAAGTGTTTATGAGACGTGTGTTTGATGACGCCTTTATACTCATGGAGACATGGAAAACTTATAGTCGATACGTTAAGTTGTTGAGAGACTTGAAAATCTTTTGAGTCTCAACATCAATAGTAAAATCCTAAATGACATCGCAGTACTGTAGAGTGTGATCTGTTCACAACAGATTTCTCATGTATTTATAAACAAACTTTTGGCCGTTGCATTGCTCCAAATGAAAGATGAAAGATCCCCTAAGTTATTTAAGGAGAGTTAAGTTATATTCCAACACAATAACTGCTTAATTCATTAGGGTGTTGGAATAGCCAAGTAAACATGGCCGAGACTATTGATTTATGCGAATTTCTTGATTTTGATTCAGTATAAAAAGGCCGGGTTAGCCAGTCGATAAGCATTCGCTAAAACACAAAGTTCCTAGTTCGAAACCCGCCCTCACAAACTCAGCGTTATGAGTAGCACAGGATCTGTGCGGTAAATTAAGGAGCTGGTGGTAAGGTATGGGCTCCCCTCAGACAGCAAAATAATCTCCTTGGTCTAGCGCTAGTGAAAAGGGGATAGACTCCCTCGCTGAGAAAACTAAAAATAACTTAGAAATTTTTTTATTTTTTTAAATACAATTTTAAGTGAAATCCAAAAAAATAATTTGTCAAATGAAAAACTTTAACATTTTTAATTAATATTACATTTTAGTGGGAAAAAAAAGAAAATAAATTAAGCAAATACATTTTTATACTTTACTCAACAAGCAATTAAGAATTGAATTTAAATTTTTATCATTATGTACAAAAAAAAGTTTTAGAAAAATTTTAAAATTTCAAACACTCACAAGTTTAGGATTACAATTCATCTAAATTATTTTCCCCTTACACCACATTATTACTCCTTTCTATCTTACTCTCTTGGTTCCTAAAATTATTTTATTCTGGTCATTTGAAACCCGAACGAATTGTCATCAGTTTGACATCTCACCACCACGCAATCTATACACCCACTTTAGAAATGGAATTTTACTCTTATAAACATACTAGCCAGTAGGGAGTGCTCTATCCATATTAAGGAGAGCTAAGCAATGTTTTTTATTTGGCAGTCAGAAAATTCCATTTCCAGAGAGCTCAACCTACCAGGTGGAGAGCATATGTATTTGTCATTCACCACACACACACACACACACACACACACACACACACACATAATATATACATACATACATACACACACACACACACACACATATACACACACACACACATACATATATATATACACACACACACACACAGAGATATACACACACATATATATATATACATACACACACAGATATACACACATTATATATATATAACACACACACACACACAGAGATATACACACACATATATATATATATACACACACATATACACACATATATATATAACCACACACACACTATATATATATATATACACAACACACATTATATATATATATATACAACACACACACACATTATATATATATTATATACACACACACACACACCACACATTATATATATAATAATATACACACACACACATTACATACACACACACACATTATATATATATACATACACACACACACATTATATTATACATACAACACACACACATATATATATATGCACACACACACATTATATACACACACCACACATTATATATATATATATATTATATACTAAGCCTTTTTTGTAGCAAAGCTATTGTTGTTTTTGTCATATTTTTTAGTTTTTGTTTTGTTTTGTAACATTCGTATATAACATAATTTACTAAACACAACTAGGAAAGTTCAGATGACTCTAGAAAAGACAGTGACTCCTAGGGAAGACCGTGCATGTACTACAACACCACCAACAAATGCGATACACACCTATAATGTGAGGGAGAGGGGGGGGGGAATAACATTATTAAGTCAGCAAACAATATAAAGAGTCATCCCAGTAAAACAGGTCACCACTATTAATAATAGTGCAAACCTCCTGCTGAGATTGTAAACTGGTTGAAGTCAAGAGTTTCTTCCTTCCCCCACCCCCCAACATACAGGATTTCCTTTTTTTCATTTACTAAACGCCCCTAGAAATGTCCAGGAAAGACGAGTGCAATCACCATTACATCAATTTCGTGTCTCATAGTAGAAACAAAAATGTAATATTAAAAGGAACTCCTAGGTTTTCTGACATTCTTTTTTATAAGACTAAGTAGGACTATCCAAATTTTTTTTACTAGAGAAGAACATAGTCTAATACAGCAGAGTTACAAGTTTAAAAAAAAACAAAAACAGCTGTTTGAACTATGTCTCAATTTTACAAGGAATCTGACTTTATCATCTCATTATAAAATTCAAATTAACATCACTTAATTAAAGATTCATTATTGACATCTCATACATTGAGCTAAGTGTGGGAAATTCAAAGACATTTCATGTTCAGTGAATTGACATGTCATTTAGTTACTTAATAATAAGGATAACAATCATTATATATATATATATATACTTTCTTTTTTTTTTATATATATATATATATATTATGCACACAATAATATATATGTATATATATAATGATGATATATGCACACAATAATATATATATATATATAATGATGATATATGCGCACAATAATATATATATATGTATATATATATATATATAATGATGATGATATATGCACACAATAATATATATATATATATATATATATATAATGATGATGATATATGCACACAATAATATATATATATGTATATATATATATATAATGATGATGATATATGCGCACAATAATATATATATATGTATATATAATGATATTTTACAATAGTAAGTATATCATATAATATGTACACACAATAATACACACACACATATATATATACATACATATATATATATACATACATATATATATATTACAAAAATATATATATATTACAAAAATATATATATATATATATATATATCATAATATATACACACACATAGATAGATATAAAACATAATATGATTACTATGATTCATCCAACATGGTCTTTGTACAATGTAATGAGATATTTTGTTCAGTTATTATGAGGTTTTATTTTAATAAACAAAAACGAAGTTTATCCGCTAGAAAGAAAGAGAAATTGAAAATGAGAATACATAACAGAAATTGACAAAGAAAAGGAAGAAAACTAAAGTACATAAATTTATAATGAGAGAGAGAGAGAGAGAGAGAATTAGAAAAGAAGAAAGAAAGTAAAAGCATGTGTGAGAAGAGAGAGAGAGAGAGAGAGAGAGAGAGAGAGAGAAAGAAAGAGAATAAGATAAGAAGAAAGTAAGTAAGTAAAAGCACATGAGAGAGAGAGAGAGAGAGAAAGAGAAAGAGAAAAAAGAAAGTAAGTAAAAGCATGTGAGAGAGAGAGAGAGAAAGAGAGAGAATAAAAAAGAAGAAAGTAAGTAAAATCACATGAGTGAAGAGAGAGAGAGAGAGAGAGAGAGAGAGAAAGAAAGAGAATAAGAAAGTAAGTAAAAGCATGTGAGAAAGAGAAAGAGAAAAAGATGAGAAGAAAGTAAGTAAAAGCAAGTGAGAGAGAAAAAAAGAAAAGACAGAGAGAGAGAAAGAGAAAAAGATAAGAAAGTAAGTAAAAACACATGAGAGAGAGAGAAAAAAAGATAAGAAGAAAGTAAGTAAAAGTATGTGTGTGTGAGAGAGAGAGAGAGTGAGAGTGAGAGAGAGAAAGAAAGAGAAAGATTAATTGATAATCTATAATCCGATCATTAGGAATTAGGCAAGTAGATGTAATAGATGTTTTATTCATGTTGATCTCATGAGTGTTCCATAAATGCAATGTTGGATTCTCTTTTGACCAAATCAATCAAAAATAAATAGAAACGTTTCCTACAAACTGAACAGGTTTTGTCTATTTTGTTATTCTATCTATATATCATTAAAATTTTATATTTTATATTGTTTTCAACAACCATGGAAGTAGCACACTACTAAACAGCCACTTACCACCCATCTCACAAACATGGAAGTAGCACACTACTAAACAGCCACTTACCACCCATCTCACAAACATGGAAGTAGCACACTACTAAACAGCCACCACACACAAACAGCCACTCTCACAAAACCATGGAAGTAGCACACTACTAAACAGCCACTTACCACCATCTCACAAACCATGGAAGTAGCACACTACTAAACAGCCACTTACCAACCCATCTCACAAACCATGGAAGTAGCACACTACTAAACAGCCACTTACCACCCATCTCACAAAACCATGGAAGTAGCACACTACTAAACAGCCACTTACCACCCATCTCACAAACCATGAAGTAGCACACTGCTAAACAGCCACTTACCACCCATCTCACAAACCATGGAAGTAGCACACTGCTAAACAGCCACTTACCACCCATCTCACAAACCATGGAAGTAGCACACTACTAAACCCAACAAACCATGGAAGTAGCACACTACTAAACAGCCACTACCACCCATCTCACAAAACCATGGAAGTAGCACACTACTAAACAGCCACTTACTACCCATCTCACAAACATGGGAAGTGCCACATACTAAACAGCCACTTACTACCCATCTCACAAACCATGGAAGTAGCACACTACTAAACAGGAAGTAGCACACTACTAAACAGCCACTTACTACCCATCTCACAAACCATGGAAGTAGCACACTACTAAACAGCCACTTACCACCCATCTCACAAACCATGGAAGTAGCACACTACTAAACAGCCACTTACCACCCATCTCACAAACCATGGAAAGTAGCACACTACTAAACAGCCACTTACCACCCATCTCACAAACCATGGAAGTAGCACACTAACTAAACAGCCACTTACCACCCATCTCACAAACCATGGAAGTAGCACACTACTAAAACAGCCACTTACCACCCATCTCACAAACCATGGAAGTAGCACACTACTAAACAGCCACTTACACCCATCTCACAAACCATGGAAGTAGCACACTACTAAACAGCCACTTACCACCCATCTCACAAACCATGGAAGTAGCACACTGCTAAACAGCCACTTACCACCCATCTCACAAACATGGAAGTAGCACACTACTAAACAGCCACTTACACCCATCTCACAAACCATGAAGTAGCACACTACTAAACAGCCACTTACTACCCATCTCACAAACCATGGAAGTAGCACACTACTAAAACAGCCACTTACACCCATCACAAACCATGCTAAACAGCCACTTACCACCCAGCTCACAAACCATGGAAGTACCACCTACTAACAGCCACTTACACCCATCTCACAAACCATGAAGTAGCACACTACTAAACAGCCATTACCACCCATCTCACAAACCATGGAAGTAGCACACTACTAAACAGCACTTACCACCCATCTCACAAACCATGGAAGTAGCACACTACAAACAGCCACTTACCACCCATCTCACAAACCATGGAAGTAGCACACTACTAAACAGCCACTTACCACCCATCTCACAAAACCATGGAAGTAGCACACTACTAAACAGCCACTTACCACCCATCTCACAAACCATGGAAGTAGCACACTACTAAACAGCCACTTACCACCCATCTCACAAACCATGGAAGTAGCACACTACTAAACAGCCACTTACCACCCATCTCACAAACCATGGAAGTAGCACACTACTAAACAGCCACTTACCACCCATCTCACAAACCATGGAAGTAGCACACTACTAAACAGCACTTACCACCCATCTCACAAACCATGGAAGTAGCACACTACTAAAACAGCCACTTACCACCCATCCACAAACCATGAAGTAGCACACTACTAAACAGCCACTTACCACCCATCTCACAAACCATGGAAGTAGCACACTACTAAACAGCCACTTACCACCCATCTCACAAACCATGGAAGTAGCACACTACTAAACAGCCACTTACCACCCATCTCACAAACCATGGAAGTAGCACACTACAAACAGCCACTTACCACCCCATCTCACAAACCATGGAAGTAGCACACAACTAAACAGCCACTTACCACCCATCTCACAAACCATGAAGTAGCACACTACTAAACAGCCACTTACCACCCATCTCACAAACCATGGAAGTAGTGGAAGTAGCACACTACTAAACAGCCACTTACCACCCATCTCACAAACCATGGAAGTAGCACACTACTAAACAGCCACTTACCACCCATCTCACAAACCATGGAAGTAGCACACTACTAAACAGCCACTTACCACCCATCTCACAAACCATGAAGTAGCACACTACTAAACGCCACTTACCACCATCTCACAAACCATGGAAGTAGCACACTGCTAAACAGCCACTTACCACCCATCTCACCAAACCATGGAAGTAGCACACTACTAAACAGCCACTTACTACCCATCTCACAAACCATGGAAGTAGCACACTACTAAACAGCCACTTACCACCCATCTCACAAACCATGGAAGTAGCACACTATAAAACAGCACTTACTACCCATCTCACAAACCATGGAAGTAGCACACTACTAAACAGCCACTTACTACCCATCTCACAAACCATGGAAGTAGCACACTACTAAAACAGCCACTTACCACCCAGCTCACAAACCATGGAAGTAGCACACTACTAAACAGCCACTTACTACCATCTCACAAACCATGGAAGTAGCACACTACTAAACAGCCACTTACCACCCATCTCACAAACCATCCAAATAAGATGAGTAACACATGCTGGGCACTTTTGATGAAGTAAGGACAAACTCATAAGTAATGTTTTCCTATGGACTACTGACCAGCAAAAATTAAAATTCATCATCTCTGTACAGACACCAGATGCTGTCAAGAGAACTTACCAAGAGTGATGGCAAGTAGGGACAGATGACAAGAGAGAGTCAAGAGAATCTGTGCTGTCAGTATTCCTTGGAGGAGAGATTATCAATGATGATAAATATATTTTATGGATAAACTATTTTGTTATTATTCTTACTATAAAAAATCTCAAGATTAAAAATACATAAAATCTTGAGTTAACAAATAATTATTTTTAGAAAAATATCATGTACATATTATATTTAATGCACAATTAGTCGATTTTTTTAAATTTTTAAATGTACTTTTCATCTCAAAAATTTGATGAGCCACAAGCAAATTTGATTCCAAAAATGCGTCCCAGAGAAAAAAAAGTTTGGAACTCCTGCCCTAGAGTACTTGCATCCTGTCTCGTCATGGTGCAATGGTTAGTAAACAAGTCTTGGAGATCCATTACTACTGAAAAGAGAGTCTGATCCTTGCTGGATTCTTCATCTTGTGTCACATTCTACTCATGGCAAACAGATTGGATATCTAGGGCATCGTCCCATCATGGTGCAGTAGTTAGCAAGCTAGTCTTGTAGTCCATAACTACTGAAAAGTTTAATCCTCACTGTATACCTCATACTGTGACCTTGGTCAAATCCTAACCATGGAGAACATGGTGAGTAATTTTTTTTTTTTTAATATTACCAAAAACTAAAGAACCGAGTCTGCTTTACTATTTACCCATAGCTGCAAGGAGAGGGGAAACAAATGGATATATGTATTTCCAAGGCATTAGGTAAAGTGATAAGTAAAATCTCATAAAGGATTTGAACTCAGCCTCACCAATTTCACTTCCAACAGCAATTAATCATTTATAGCAAAAACAGATGATTCCATTCTCATTATGTAGGTACTATATGAGTCATGAGCCTGTTGAATATTTAATTAGGTGTCAACTTAAGCAACAGCAGGTACTGTAAGCAACCTGAGTACTTTGTTTATCACAAATGACTTGATTCAGCATTAAATGACCCAAAAAGAGTTGATATGCCATAAAAAACAAAACATCGCACTTAATTTAACAGTATCAACACTTAGAACCCTAAGCCCTACACACACATAGGCCCCAACCCTCAAGTTTACCTCCACCCTTAGGTTCGCCTCCACCCTCAGGTTCCTTGATGTTAAATAACTGAAAATGTAAATTGTTGCAATCTGTCATCAAGCAGCTTGTATTGTTACTAAGCAATTATTTAGAAATAAAGATTCTCCAATTGAAATTCAGGTCACTGGGTCAAAGGTCAAATATTGGCCAATCAGGTTCTAAGGGTTAAAGTGTCTTGCTTAGTTATTATCATCAAAAGAAGACTATTTCTTGTTGAATTAATCTTTAAACTTATAGACATAAGTCATTGGATCTTATATAACATTTCAAATTAGATTCTTTCAAATAGAAATGCTGATGTACATTTCTTCCTCATATTACTTATTTGAACAGAAACCAAAATATTTATTACTCTTAGAGACACATACTAAATATATATTTATTTTAGATATGTTTTAATACTGTTCGATCCATTAATCAAAACACTTGGTGTCGGAACTTTTTATCAAAAATCAATAAATCATCGTCATTTTCTTATTTTTCACTCTTACTCATTTTTTAACTCTTAACGTCCTATACCGCCTCATTTCACCCGGTCGGAAGTCACATTCATTTTTCTAATCTACCCCAAATGATAGCCCTTGTTTAAATGTAATATTAAAAATATTAGCAGTCTTTGATTTAAGGGAAGAACAGGTAACATTAGATGCAAAGGCCATTTTTAGCCATTTTTTGATAAATCCTTAGAGGAAAAGGTTCTGAACTTTGAAAATTCTCAACAGGATGTTAAGAGTTAACATAACATTTCTATTATAACCAACAGAAAATTTACAAGAAACTTATTTGTAAAATATTTTAACAAGGAACTTGTATTCAGTTAATGGAAAAGAAATAATCTTCTGATAATGATAATAAACAAATCAAAAATCTGACTGGTTGGTATTTGCACTTCAATTTAGAAGTACATATAACCAGGTTATTAATCTCCTAAGCCAAAAATCTGATAGTTTTTATTCAGTGGCAATGCATCATCAAAGAAGTATTCATCAAGTTTCCTTATCTTCAATATTCACGAGGTATTTCATGAAGACTTGCAGTTTTTCTACTTTTTATTGGTTTAAGATTTTGTCAACTTCATCCTTCGTAAAGTGTCCAGTTTAATGTCGAGTTGCTTTTTAATTATTGAGATTTTAGGAGGGCTTCCAACAAGCAGATTCTTCAAGTTTTCTTTCATCTTCAAAAGTCTTTCTTCTTGGCAGCTTTAATTATCTCAACCATGCTTTTCCTACCCACTCACTGTCTGCCATGTGATTGTCTTTCTCTCTCTTCTACAGAATCTCTCAGTTTATTCATTTGGCCTTTGATGTATTTAAGTTGTTCCTTTTTTTGTAGATTTTACTTCTTTTTTTGGAGCTTTTTTAAGATTCTGCCACATTGATGTTTGGTGGTTTGTTTTATTATGTAGGATGATTTTTGATATTATCTCATTTTTCTCAAACTGCTTTTGTCTCTATAAGACAATTACCCAGTGTTTGTTGTCTTTATATGTTTTTACCATAACTTTATATATTATATATAATATATATATATATATATATATATATATATATATATGAATGAATGAACAAATAAAAGGTTTAACTTTTATTATTTACATGGAACAATATTTACAACCAATGGTTTCCTGCTAATGCATTCGTCAGATAAAGTTTATTCATTCTTTTTACATTATATATAAGAAAAATAAAAATACAAAAATAAAAAATAAATAAATACAAAAATAAAAAATTATTTTCTAAAAATCTGTGCAGGCCTACCATCAACAGGTTAATATTCATCCTGTTTTGAAAAAGAGAATTTATCTATCGTCGAGTTTGGAATATGTCTTCTTTTGTCAAAAACTGTTACAATAAGTTATACATGACTGTCGCTGACTGAAAAAACAGTGGCAGATGTGCTTATATTTGTAACTACCGCATAACCTTTTGCAACATCAATGTTTTCATTTTGAATACATATTATTTTTGTCTCCACTCTCAATAAGTCCGGAGTAAAAAACAAGCTCTGAAGATGATTTTTATAAATAGAAATATTGTTCAATATTAGCTATGAATATGAAATATAAAATGTTTTCACTTTAACAACATTGTGTTGTTTTCATATCCTTTTATCTATACTCATATATATAAGGGCCAGGTTAGCTCAGTCGGTAGAGCGTTCGGCTAGAAACCACAGGTTTCTAGTTTAATACCAGCCCTCGCCAACTCAGTGTATGAGTAGCACAGGGATCTGTGCGGTAAAGTAAGGAGCTGATGGTAGGTGTGGCGCTCCACCTCAGACGCTAAAATGATCTCCTTGGTCTAGCGCTAGTGAAAAGGGGATAGACTCCTCGCTGTATGGCTCATACTGACATTAGGCCGCCCTGACGACTTTACTTTATATATATATAGAGAGCACTGTGATTTCTTTGTTTCATCCCAAAACAAAATTTTATATATAATATAATATATATATATATATATTCTCAGTGACCGAAAAATACATTCCTATGTACTTAATAGTTTAAAAACACCAGTCCCCGTATCAGCTGTCAGTGGGCGAGGGATAAGATATCGGACTACCATCGGTCAGTCTGAGTTCGACCCTACCCAAGACAGTTGTGTCTACCACACTGAAGAGCATGAAAGCCGAACCACGTGCTGTGGATGACTTATTACATATATATAATATAATAATATATATATATTATTAAATATATATAAATAATATATATAATATATATGTGTGTGCTGGTGTGTGTGTGTGGTGGGTGTGCTGCATAAGTTAGGTTTTAAATAAATCCTGAATTATTAGTACAATTGTAAAGCATGAAAGATGATAAACAATTTTCTAATCTGTCCTTGTAGAAAATTGTAAAAACTTGCTAAAATTGGAATGAACAATTTTAGCGTCAAATGCTGATAAATCTTCTTAATCATGCTGTAGAATATAGAACGAAAGAGAATTGCAAAGATTATTTACCTAAGTAGATTTAAGGGTGAGAGCAGATTATCAGCAAGATCAGTTTGTAAACATTTGTTGATTATATATATATATATATATATATATATATTATGATATCTCATCATATTAGTGCCAAAATGAACTGAATCAAAATACTTGGATGAAATGCATATTGATCAGCATCATAATATTTCAGAATTTTTACAAGTTTAAACATATAATTAATGTAGTCAGTAAAGACATGGTATAAAATATACGTTGTTTAATTAATGACAGTTCTAAGGACTTTCATCAGGAGTTAGCAGTTCAATCTGACAATAGCGTGAAAATAAACAATAATATACTAAACATAGCTCAACACTTATATAAGGTCATAGTTAACAGAATGAGAATCACAGTGATTAAAAAGGTTTGCTTTCAAAAGTTCCATGAAGCCCTTCCGGTTCTGACCAAGACATTAATCTCCCTCCTCTTT
>CM042155.1:46314302-46421802 GCA_023376005.1 Doryteuthis pealeii
CTTGATTTTTGCAAAAATATTAAAATTTATTTATTACTCGTGAAGATTAATTAAAAGATAACAGCAGGATTTTTTGTCTACATTTAATATTGTAAATAGTAACATTAATTGTTTTTTTCAGAGTTTCTGGACTCATACAAGGTCTTTTTTATTGGTATTTTAATGGGCATCCTGTGGGAACCAAAATCAGCATTCAGTAATAATGATCTCGAAACTGACTTTAAAAATAATCCCCCCTCTACCTAGGGCAAACACCCGGTTTCCCATTTCTAGTTCTTCCTAAGTTTAAAAAGACATTTCTTTATTAAATAATAATTTCACTAATTAATATTTCAATGTACTGTCTACCACAAATGGTCATAAAACTTGATTAAATTTTAGCAAAATATTCTAAGATTATTTAAATAAACTAAATACCATTTAATACCATTTTATTTTAATAAGTAAGAACAATAAAAGCAGGAAAGAAAAAGAAGAATTTATATTTTAATAATAATTGAAAAACAAAAAAACATGTCTACAAAAGAAAGAAAAATAAATACTTAAGATTGTCCGATTCCAACTCTTAAAAAAGAATTTTAAACCAGATTACCACAATTATAAAAACTGACTAGTATAAGACTTTATGAAAGAAACTTATTGAAATAGATCATTAATTAGACTTGTATGACCTATTCTAGTAGTGACCACCCCATGCTAAGTTTAACAGTTTGAATTCAGAAGTTTTCCTTCTCCTAGACTGGTTGCCTAATCAAGGTTCAAGAGCCGAGTCTACCCTATTATTTAATGCCTGTAAGGTAACTGATCTAGAGAAGGAAAAACTCTTAATTGAAACCTTTTAACTCCACTTAAAAATTTGACCCTTATTACATCCTGCTCATACAGAAGAGTGAATAAAATACACACACACTGCGCAAGAGATCTTAATTCAGATTTCTAAACACCTGTTTTTCTCAGTTGTTAAAATAAATTTACATGATTCAGAAAAAGATCTTCTCACACAAACGTTTAAACTTTCAAGACAAAAATCAGTTTAAGTTGTCAATTATTAAATTGTTTAAAAAAAAAAACAAAATTGTCAACCAGGGAAGAAAAAAAAAAAATCTTTCAAGTTTCGCAGAAAAAAGACCAAAAAAAAAACCCCAAAGAAACATCTAGAGAGTGATTTTCAAAATAGAAAAGGGCAAAACAAAAGCCTGCATTATAAGCATATTATCTTATTATATGGGAGATTGTGTGTCTGTCTGTAACCAAAAACTATATTACTATTCAAGTAACAATCCTAATTATTTACGTCACATTCTACAGATTTTTTATTTTTATATAAATTCAATTATTAATAAAATTGTTTTACATTTATTTAATACTGTTGTAATATCTTAGCATACTAATAACATACAATTGTATTTATATATTACAAACAAATAAGCAGTTACAGTGTGAATGGGAAGGCTAAATTTGCATATTTGATATTAAAAAATCTGATTTTTAATAAATATGTTGCTTAAGCTATTTACTGATAAAATCTAATTGTTGTTTATCTAATGAATATTATCTAAAATCTTCAGGGAAAATCTTAAAAAGGAAAATCCATTAACAAGAAAAATAACTGTAAATTTGTATTTCTTTACTTCCTATTTAACCTAAAATTAGAATTAGGAAACATTTAGCAATAAAGACGGATGAGAAGATAAGTTTCATTTCTATTTTTTTTATTATACCCTCCTTCTGCTCTTCAAATATTTTTATCTGCTTTCTTATTTAGTTCATTAAGCATTTCTAATTGATACAAATATTTATCATACATTAAAAACTATAATACTTCAACCCAGAGGGTGCATATATTTTACTAGTAAATATAATATATTTCTATAAATAAAATAAACTAATATATTACACTCTATATACAATTAAATTTCATAATATACACCATAATAACTTACTCATTAATAAACAACTCTTAGACCAAAATTCATTTCATTATCATGTTTTTGAAAAACCAGAAAAACTCGCCTTGTTTTCTAAGAGCTTAACTAAACCTTAACTTCAAATCCAAAGCTCTCCACACGTAACTAATTAAACCTTTGTTTATATAGACTAAGATTATAAAATATTACATAACACATGTTTACTATTTATAAACCAACCGGTGCATAACATGATTCAACAAATAGAATAGTAAACTAAATTATATAAAACAAGGAAGTTTACCTGTTTCTAAGCCTACCCTTTCATAACCTTTGACCCAAAAGAGTCCCTGGCATAACTGTATACTTAAACAATAGCTATTAGTATAACAACGTTTTTTACTTAAACACATTGTTTTTACTATTTAAACAACTTGTATTACATAGATAACAAATATGAAAGTAAAACAAAGTTATATAGAAACACAAGAAGTTACCTTGTTTCTAAGCCTAACTTTTGTTCATAACTTTGAAAGAGTCCCTGTATAAATAAAGTTTTACTAAACAACATTATTTACTATTTATAACACCCAGTCAGATATCTGTTAAAATATTATAAAATCAGTAAACAAATTAACAAAAAAATGTTTAAAATCCCTACAATTGTTCTTATATATCCGTTGTTTCTAAGCCTAACCTTTTGCATAACTTTGACCCCAAAGATTTCCCTGCGTATCTAAAGCCTAAACAAAGATTACTAGTTAAGATAAAAACGATTTTTATAACACATTGTTTACTATTTACTAACACTTTACATACATGATCAACAAATATTATTTTTAAAATATAAAACAAAGTTACAAAAAAACTTCCTTATCAGCTGAGATTTGTTCAAGATTTTCAAAGATAATGTCATGTGATTTTGTTTGATCCAAAAAAAGGAAAAGCAATTACATTCCTAATTATACATTATCAATGTATATTTTAATATTTATTAAAAATAATTAAAGATCTTTTTTAAACATCTGTTTTCTAAGCCCTAAACCTTGTCATAACTTCATCCCAAAATGTTCCCCACATAGCCCTATACTTATAAAAAAGGCTGAGAGTTAAAAATAATTTTAAAAAATGTTAACAATTGTTTACTATTTATAACCCACTGTGTATATATAAATGTACAAATAATTATGAGATTTAAACAAAGTTATTAAAAATGTTATTATCTTAACTTAAAGAACTTTGTTTATGTATTAATTAATCTATGAGAAACTTCATTGGGTTGGACTAAAGGGAAAATTAAACACAAACTATGGATAGGATAGTTATTGTTTGTTGAAATATTAGGCATAAGATTGTGAACATTTTTATATTATATTCTATATTGTGGAGGATGACACTTCAGATGTAGAAATATTATTAAGAATTAAAAAAGGTCTTAATATGGCTTGGAAAATTAGAAAAAGGGTATGGAAGTCAGAGCATTACTCTATGTGCCTACAATAAGTGTTTATGAGACGTGTGTTTTGATGACGCCTTTATACTCATGGAAGGACCATGAAAAACTTATAGTCGATACTTAAGTTGTTTGAGAGACTGAAAATCTTTTGGAGTCTCAACATCAATAAGTAAAAGCCTAAATGACATCGCATACTGAGGAGTGTGATCTGTTTCACAACAAGGAATTCTCATGATATTATAAATCAAACGTTATTGGGCCGTTGCATAATGTCCAAATGAAAAGATGACAAGATCCCCAAGTTATTTTTAATGGAAGTTAAAGTTATATTCCAACACAATTTAAACTGGCTTTAATTCATAGGTGTGTTTGAATAGCCAATAAACATGGCCGAGAACTATTTTGTTTAATTATGGAATTGTCTTATTTTGATTCAGTATAAAAAAGCCGGTTAGCTCAGTCGAAAGCATTCGCTAGAAACCACAAAGCTTTCCTAGTTCGAAAACCCCCCCCTCACAAAACTCAGCGTATGAGTAGCACAGGATCTGTGCGGAAAGTAAGGAAGCTGGTGCGTATATGGCTCCACCTAAGACGCTAAAATAATCTCCTATGCTAGCCTAGTGAAAAGGGAGACTTCCCTCGTGAGAACTAAAAAAATAAACTTAGAAATTTTTTTTTTTTTAAATACGCAATTTAAGTGTAAATTCCAAAAAAAAATGTCGTCAAATGAAAAAACTTTACATTTTTTAATTAATATTACATTTTTATGGTAAAAAAAAGAAAATAAATTAAGCCAAATACATTTTTATACTTTAACTCAACAAGCAATTTAAAGAATGATTTAAATTTTTATCTATTATGACAAAAAAAAGTTTTAGTAATCAAAATTTTAAAATTTTCCAAAAAACACTCACACAGTAGGATACAATCATTAAATTATTTTCCCCTTACACCACTGATTCACTCCTTTCTATCTTTCACTCTCTTGTTTCCTAAATGTATATTTTTCTCTCATTTGAAACCCGACCAATTTCCATCAGTTTGACATCTCACCAGCCCAACGCAATCTACACCCACTTTTAGAAATGAATTTTAACCTCTTATAAACATACTAGGCCAGTAGGCATTGCTCATATCCATACTTAAGAGAGCAACAAGGTTTTTCGTATTTGGCAGTCAGGAAAATTCCAGTTTCCATAGAGCTCAAACATACCAGGTGGAAGGCATATGTATTCATTCACACACACCACACCACACACACAACACACCCACACACACACACATACCAGTATATAACATACATACATACAACACACACCACACACACACATATACACACACACAACACATACATATGATATATACACAACACACAACACACAGAATATTTAACACACACACACTATTATATACTATACATACACACACAGATATTACACACATACATATATATATATACACCAACACACACACAAGATATACACACACCATATAAAATAGATAACAATACACACCACAAAGATATTACACACATTATTATATATATACTACAACCACCAACACTAATACTAATAATACACACCACACATTATATATTATATTATAACAACACACACACAACATTATATATATATTATATACAACACACACACACACAACACATTATAATATATATATATACACACACCACCACATTATATATATATATACCATACCACACACACACATTATTATATAATATACATACACCACACACACATTATATATACTAACATTACACACACACAACATTATATATATATGCACACACACACATATATTATACAACACAACACACACATTATTATATATATATCATAATATTACTAAGCCTTTTTTGTAGCAAAGCTATTGTTGTTTTTGCCATATTTGTTTAGTTTTGTTTTGTTTTTTAACATTCGCTTATAACATAATTTACATAACACCAAACTAGGAAATTCAATGACTCTAGAAAAACAGTGACTCCTAGGAAGACCAGTGCATGTACTTACAACACCCACCAACAAATGCCGACTACACACCTATAATGTGAGGAGAGTGGGGGGGAATACATATTGATCAGCAAACAATAAAAGATCATCCCAGTAAAACAGTCACCCACTATTAATAATAGGCAAAAACCTCCTGACTGAGATTTGTAAACTGCTTGAAGTCAGAGTTTCTCTTCCCCCACCCCCCAACAAAGGATTTCCTTTGTTCATTTACTAAACGCCCCTAGGAAATGTCCAGGAAAACGAGTGCAATCACCATTACACTCAAATTTCGTTGTCTCATAGTAGAAACCAAAAATTGTAATATTAAAAGAACTCCTAGTTTTCTGACATCTTTTTATAAGACTAAGTAGGACTATCCAAAATTTTTTTACTAGAGAAGAACATTAGTCTAATACAGCACAGTTACAAGTTTAAAAAAAACAAAAACACTGTTTGAACTATGTCTCAATTTTACAAGGAATCTGACTTTACATCTCATTACTAAAAATCAAATAACATCACTTAATAAAGATTCATATTACATTCTCATACATTGAGCTAAGTGTGGGAAATTCAAAGACATTCAATATCAGTGAAAGTGACATGTCATTTATTACTTAATTAATAAGGATAAACAATTCATATATATATATATATATATACTTCCTGTTTTTTTTTAAATATATATATATATTATGCACACAATAATATATATGTATATACTATAATGATGATATTGCACACAAATAATATATATATATATATAATGATGATATATGCGCACCAATCATATATATAAGTATATATTATATATATATAATATGATGATATATGCACACAATAATATATATATATTATAATATATATATATAATGATGATGAATATGCACACAATAATATATATATATTTGTTATATTTATAATATATATAATGATGAATATATGCGCACAATAATATATATATATGTATATATAATGATATTTTACAATATAAGATAATAGCATATAAATGGTACACACAATAATACACACACACATATATAATATACATACATATATATATTATACATACATATTATATATTACCAAAATAATATATATATATTACAACAAATATATATATATATTATCATAATATATACACAAACACATAGATAATATAAAACAAATATGTACTATTGATTGCATCCAACATGTCTTTTGTGACAATGTAATGAGATATTTTGTTCATTATTATGAGGTTTTATTTTAATAAACAAAAACGAAGTTATCCCTTAGAAAGAAAAGAAATGAAATGGAATACATAACAGGAAATGACAAAGAAAAAAGAAGAAAACTAAAGTACATAAAAATTATAATGAAGAGAGAGAGAGAGAGAATTAAAAGAAGAAAGAAATAAAAAGCAGTGTGAAGAGAAGAGAGAGAGAGAGAGAGAAGAGAGATTAAAGAAAGAGAATAAAATAAAAGAAATAAGTAAGTAAAAAAGCACATGAAGAGAAGAGAGAGGAGAGAAAGGACAGAGAAAAAAGAAATAAGTAAAGCAGTGAAGAAGAGAGAGAGAAAGAGAGAGAATAAAAAAAGAAAAGTAAGTAATCACATGATGAAGAGAGAGAGAGAGAGAGAGAGAGAGAGAAAAGAAAAGAGAATAAGAAGCTAAGTAAAAGCATGTGAGAAAGAGAAGAAAAAAGATGAGAAGAAAGTAAAGTAAAAGCAAGTGAGAGAGAAAAAAGAAAGAGACAGAGAGAGAAGAGAAAAAATAAAGAAAGAAGTAAAACACATGAGAGAGAGAGAAAAAAAGATAAGAGAAAGTAAGTTAAAAGTATGTGTTGTGAGGAGAGAGAGAGAGTGAGATTGAGAGAGAAAAGAAAGAGAAAGATTAATTGATAACTATAATCGATCATTAGAATTAGGCAAGTAGATTAATAGATGTTTTATCATGTTGATCCATGAAGTTCCATTAAATGCAAAATGTTGGATTCTCTTTGACCAAATCAATCAAAATAAATAAAACTTTCCTACAAACTGAACAGGTTTTGTCCTTATTTGTTTCTAACTATATATCATTAAAATTGTATAATTTTTATATTGTTTTCAACAAAACCATGCAAGTTAGCACACTACTTAACACAGCCACTTACCACCCACTCACAAACCCATGAAGTAGCACACTACTAAAACAGCCACTTACCACCCATCTCACAAACCATGGAAGTTAGCACAAACTACTAAACACCACTACCACCATCTCACAAACCAATGGAAGTAATCCACTACTAAAACAAGCCACTTACCACCCATCTCACAAACCATGGAAGTAGCACACTTACTAAACAGCCAAACTTACCACCCATTCACAAACCATGAAGTAGCACACTACTAAACCAGACCACTTACCACCCATCTCACAACCATGAATAGCACACTTACTAAACAGCCACTTACACCCATCTCACAAGACCATGGAAGTAGCACATGCTAAACAGCCACTTACCACCATCTCACAAACCATGGAAGTAGCACACTGGCCTAAACAGCCCACTTACCACCCATCATCACCAAACCATGGAAGTAGGCACACTGCAACAGCCACTTACCACCCTCTCACAAATCCATGGAAGTTAGCACACTACTAAACAAGCCACTTACACCCATCTCACAAACCATGGAAAGTAGCACACTACTAAAAACACGCCACTTACCACCCATCTCACAAACCATGAAGTAGCACACCAAAACCCCCAACAAAAAAAAAAAAAAAAGATACTAAAACACCACATACCCATTCACAAACCATGGAAGCTAGCACACTTACCACAACATCCACTTATTACCCATCTCACAAACCATGAAGTAGCACACTACTAACAACCACTTACCCACCCAGCTCACAACCATAAGTACCACACTACCTAAACACCACCTTACTACCCAATCTCACAAACCAATGAAGTAGCACACTACTAAACAGCCACCTTACCACCCATCTCACAAACCATGAAGCTACACACTACTAAACAGCCACATTACCCATCCATCTCACAAACCATGAAGTAGCACACTACTAAAAACAGCCACTTGACCACCCATACTCAACAAACCATGAAGTAGCACACTTACTAAACAGCACTACCACCCACTCACAAACCATGGAAGTAGCACACATACTAAAACACCACTTACCACCCATCTCACAAAACCATGAAGTACGCCACACTACTAAACAGCCATTAACCACCAGACTCACAAACCATGCGAAGACACACTACTAAACAGCCACCTCTACCACCCATCTCCACAAACCATGGAAGTAGCACACTCTGCTAAACAGCCTACTTACCACCCATCTCACAAACCATGGAAGAAGCACACTCGCTAAACAGCCACTTACCACCCATTCTCACCAAACCATTGGAAGCGTAGCACACCTACTCAAACAGCCACTTACTACCCATCTTCACAAACCATGAAGTAGCACACTACTAAACAGCCCACTTACTACCCATCTCACAAACCCATGGAGTAGCACGACTACTTAAAACAAGCCCACTTACCAACCCAGTCTATCTATATTCCATATATGTAGCACACTACTAAACATCCACTTACACCCATCTCACAAAACCATAAGTAGCACACTAACTAAACACCACTTACCACCCATCTCACAAACCCATGAAGTAGGCACACTACTAAACAGCCACTTACACCCATCTCACAAACCATGCGTAAGTAGCACACTACTAAAACACCACTTACCAAACCCCATACTCACAAACCATGGAAGTAGCCACACTACTAAACAGCCCACGTACACCCATCTCACAAAACCATGGCAAGCTACACACTACTAAACCAGCCAACCTTCACCAACCCATTCACAAACCATAGATAGTAGCCACACTACTAAACAGCCACTTACCCACCCATCTCACAAACCATGGAATAGCACCACTACTAAACAGCCACTTACCACCCATCTCACAAACCATTGGAAGTACACACATACTAAACAGCCACTTACCACCCACAAAACCATGAAGTACACACTACTAAACAGCCACTTAACCACCCATCTAACCAAACCATGGAAGTAGCACACTACGAAACAGCCACTTACCACCCATCTCACAAACCATGGAACAGTAGCACACTACTAAAACAGCCACTTACCACCCATCTCACCAAACCAGAAGTAGCACACTACTAAACACCACTTACCACCCATCTTCAACAACCATGGAAGTAGCACACCTACTAAACAGCCACTACCACCCATCTCACAAAACCATGAATAGCACAACTACTAAACAGCCACTTACCACCATCTCACAAACCCATGGAAGTAGCACACTACTAAACAGCCACTTACCACCCACTCACAAACCATGAAGTAGCACACTACTAAAACAAGCACTTACCACCCATCTCACAAACCATGAAGTAGCACACTACTAGAGAACACCACTCTACCTACCCACTCACAAACTATGGAAGTAGCACACTACTAAACACCACTTACCACCCATCTCACAAACCAGGAAAGAGCACACTAACTAAACAGCACTCTTAACCACCCATCTCACCAAACCATGGAATAGCACCACTACTAAACAGCCACTTACCAACCATCTCACAAAAACACATGGAAGTAGCACCACTACTAAAACAGCCACTTAACCAACCCATCTCCCACAAAAACCATGGAAGTAGCACACTGCTAAACAGCCACTATACCACCCATCTCACAAACCATGAATGTATCACACTACAAACACCACCCATATACTACCCATCTCACAAACCATGAAGTAGCCACACTACTAAACACCACTTTACCAACCCATCCACAACCATGAAGTAGCACACTTACTAAAACAGCCACCTACTACCCATCTCACAAACCCATGGAAGTAGCACACTTACTAAACATCATTACTACCCATCTCAAACCATGAAGTAGCACACTACTAAAAGCCCACTACACCCAAGCTCAACAAACCAGGAAGTACGCACACTACTAAACAGCCACTTACTACCCATCTCACAAACCATGGAATAGCACACTCACTAACAGCCACTTACCACCCATCTCACAAAACCATCAAATTAAAGATGAGTAACACCATGCTGGCACTTTTGATGAAGTAAGGACAAAACTCATAAGTTAATGTTTTCCTATGACTACTGACCAGCAAAAATTAAAATTCATCACTCTGTACAACACCAGATGTTGTCAAAAGAACTTACCAAGAAGTGATGGCAAGTAGGACAGATGACAAGAGAGAGTCAAGAGAAGCTTCTTCAGTATTCCTTGGGAGAGAGTTATCAACTTGATGATAAATATTTTATGGATAAAACTTATTTTGTTATTATTCGACTATAAAAAATCTCAAGATTAAAAAATACATAAAATCTTGAATCGTAACAAATAATATTTAGAAAAATATCAGTTACTATTATATTTAATGCACAATTATCATTTTTTTAAATTTTAAATGACTTTTCATCTTCAAAAAAAATTTGATGAGCCACAAGCCAAAATTTGATTCCAAAAATGCGTCCCAGAAAAAAAAAGTTGGAACTCCTGCCCTAGGTTACTTGATCCTGTCTCCGTCATGGTGCAATGGTTAGTAAAACAAAGCTCTTTGAATCATTACTACTGAAAAAGAGAGTCTGATCCTTGCTGCATTCTTCATCTTGTGTCACATTCTACTCATTGGCAAACAAGATTGGATATCGTAGGCCATCGTCCCATCATGTGCATAGTTAGCAGCCTAGTCTTGTATCCATAACTACTGAAAAGTTTAATCCCACTGTATACCTCATCTACTTGTGCACCTTTGTCAATCCTAACCAGGGAGAACATGTGAGTAATTTTTTTTTTAATATTACCCAAAACTAACAGAACCGAGTCTGCCTTTACCTATTTACCCTAGCTGCAAGAGGAGGGAAACAAAATGATATATGTATTGCCCAAGCGCATTTAGGGTAAAATGATAAGTAAAATCTCTCATAAGATTATAACTCAGCTCACCAATTTCACTTCCAACACATATTAATCATTTATAGCAAAAACAATGATTCCATTCTCATTAGTATACTATATGAGTCATGACCTTTTGAATACTAATTAGGGTGTCAACCTTAAGACAACAGCAGTACTGTAACAACCTGAGTACTTGTTTATCAAAATACTTGATTCAGCATTAAAATGACCCAAAAAGAGTTGATATGCATAAAAAAACAAAACATCGCACTTAACTTTAACTAGTTCAACACTTAAACCCTAAGCCCTACACACACATAGCCCCAACCCTCACGTTTACCTCTCACCCTAGTTCGCGCCTCACCCTCAGTTCCTTATGTTAAATAACTGAAAATTAAATATTGCAATCTAGTCACAAGCAGACTGTATTGTTTACTAAAAGCAAATTATTAGAAATAAAGATTCTCCAATGAAATTCAGGTCACGGGTCAAAGGTCAAATATGGGCCAAATCAGGTTCTAAGCGTAAAGTGTCTTGCCTTATTATTTCATCAAAAGAAACTATTCTTGTTGAATTAATCTTAAACTTATAGACATAAGTCATTGGATCTTATATAACATTTCAAATTAGATTCTTTCAAATAGAAATGCTGATGTACATTTCTTCCTCATATTACTTATTTGAACAGAAACCAAAATATTTATACTCTTACAGAACACATACTAAATATATATTTATTTTAGATATGTTTTAATACTGTTCGATCCATTAATCAAACACTTGGTGTCGGAACTTTTTATCAAAAATCAATAAATCATCGTCATTTTCTTATTTTTACTCTACTCATTTTTTTAACTCTTAACTCCTTATACCGCCTCATTTCACCCGCGGAAGTCACATTCATTTTCTAATCTACCCAAATGCATTAGCCCGTTTAATGTAATATTAAAAATTATTTACAGTCTTTGATTTAAGGGAATAACAGGTAACATTAGATGCAAGCCATTTGAGCCATTTTTGATAAATCCTTAGAGGAAAAGTCTAAACTTTGAAAATTCTCAACAGGATGTTAAGGATTAACATAACATTTCTATTAATAACCAAACAGAAAATTTACAAAAACTTATTTAAAAATTTTAACAAGAACTTGTATTCAGTTAATGGAAAAGAAATATCTTCTGATAATATAATAACAAATCAAAAAATCTGACTGGTGATTTGCACTCAATTTAGAAGTTACACTATAACCAGGATTAATCTCCTAAGCCAAAATCTGATAGTTTTATTCAGGCAATGCATCATCAAGAAGTATGTCATTCAAGTTTCCTTATTCTCAATTATTCACGATATTTCATGAAGACTTGCAGTTTCTGTCTACTTCTTTATTGGTTTAAATTGTCAACTCATCCTTCGTAAATTTCCAGTTAATGATCGATGGCTTTTAATTATTGATTAGGAGGGCTTCCAACAAGCAGATTCTTCAATTTCTTCATTCTTCAAAAGTCTTTCTTCTTGCAGCTTTAGATTTACTCTCAACCATGCTTTCCTACACTCACTGTTCTGCCATGTTGATTGTTCTTTCTCTCTCTTCTACAAATCTCTCAGTTTATTCATTGGCCTTTGATGTAATTTAATGTTCCTTTTTTGTAGATTTTACTTCTTTTTTTGGAGCTTTTTAAAGATTCTGCCACAATTATGTTTGGTGGGTTTGTTTAGTATGTAGGATGATTTTGATATTATCTCATTTTCTCAAACTGCCTTTTTTCTCTATAGACAATTTACCAGTGTTGTTGTCTTTATATGTTTTTACCATAACTTGTATATATATACTATATTATATATATATATATATAATAATATATATACTAATATATGAATGAATAACAAATAAAAGGTTAACTTTTAATTCCGTATTTACATGGAACAATATTTACAACCAATGGTTTCCTGCTAATGCATTCTTCAGATAAAAGTTTAATTCATTCTTTTTTTAACATCTATATATAAGAAAAATAAAAATACAAAAATAAAAAAAATAAATAAATACAAAAATAAAAAAAATTATTCTAAAAATCTGTTCAGCCTACATCAACAGTTAATATTTCATCCTGTTTGAAAAAGAGAATTTATCTATCGTCGAGTTTAAATGGTCTTCTTTTGTCAAAAACTGTTACAAAGAAGTTATACATGACTGTCGCTGACTGAAAAAACATCTGCAGATTGCTTATAATTTGTAAACTACCGCATAACCTTTTTGCAACATCAATGTTTTTCATTTTGAATACCATATTATTTTTGTCTCCACTCTCAATAAGTCCGAAGTAAAAAACAAGCTCATGAAGATGATTTTTATAAATAGAAATATTGTTCAAATATTAGCTATGAAATATGATATAAAATTTTCACTTTAACAAAACATTGTGTTGTTTTCATATCCTTTTATTCTATACTCATATATTTATACAGGGCCAAATTTACTCAGCTCGAGAGCGTTCGGCTAGAAACCACAGTTCTATTAATACCAGCCCTCGCCAACTCATGTATGAGTACCATCAGGGATCTGTGCGGTAAATAAAACTGATGTAGTGTGCGCATCCACCTCAGACGCTAAAAATGATCTCCTTGTCTAGCGCTAGTGAAAAGGATAGACTCCCTCGCGTCATGGCTCATACTGACATTAGGCCGCCCTGACACTTTACTTCGTATATATATATAGAGAGCACTGTGAGTTCTTTGTTTCATCCCAAAACAAATTTATAAATATATATTATACTCATAATTATATCTCATGACCGAAAAAATACATTCCTATGTACTTAAATTAAAAACACCCCATCCCCGTATCACTGTTTCAGTGGCGAGATAAGATAACGGATAACCATGGGGTACAGTCTGAGTTATCGACCCTACCCAAGGACAGTTTGTCAGCCACACTGAAGAGCATGAAAGCCGAACACGTGTCTGTGTACTTATTAATATATATAATATATATATTATAATAATATATATATATATATTATATAGTATATATATATATATATATATGTGTGTGTGTGTGTGTTGTGTTGTGTGTGTGTTGCATAAGTTAGTTTTAAATAAATCCTGAATTATTAGTACAATATGTAAAGCATGAAGAGATGATAACAATTTTCTAATCTGTCCTGAAAATTGTAAAAAACTTGTAAAATTGAATGCAACAATTTTTAAGCGTCAAATCTCTGATAAATCTTCTATTCAGTGATGAAGAATATAGAACAAAGAGAATTCAAATATTATTACCTAAAGTAATTAAGGGGAGAGCATTACAGCAAATCAGTTCTTAAACATTTGTGATTATATAAATATATATATATATATATATTATATTATATCTCATCATAATTTAGTGCCAAATGAAGTGAATAAAATATTGGATGAAATGCAATTGAAGCCATCAAAATATTTCAGAATTTTACAAGTGTATAAACATATTGAATTAATGTAGGCCAGTAAGATACATGGTATAAGAGAATATAGGTTTTAAGTTAATACAGTCTAATGACTTTTCATCAGGAGTTGCAGGTTCAATCCTACAATAGTGAAAAATTAAACATAAAATACTAAACATAGCTCAACACTTATATAAGGTCATAGTTAACAGAATAGAATCATCAGTGATTAAATAAAGGTTGCTCAAAAGTTCCATGAAGCTTCGTCTGACAAGACAGTGCCGAGTTTTAAAAAAAAAAAAACGATGAAGAAAGTCGGAGGTACATTTGCTTAAAACACTGTGTATATAACAATAAAGTTGAGATAATATCTGTAAAAATTTAAACTAAACAAATTATCAAGGCCTTTCTCAAAAAAATTAGACAAATATAATTTAAAATCTATTTTTTTTTTAATTTCCTTAATAAGACTATTAGAATAATAAATATTAAGTTTGAATGTAACGAAAATTAAAAGATTAATACATCAAATAGAAATGCATAGAAAAAGTTTTACACTTAATTTATTTTAATGGTTTCTATATTAAAATGCATCATAGGATTGATTTCAATGCATTGAAGAATAAAAACAATAATATTAAGAATCCAATAACACCAAGTAATGTATTAAACCTGGTTTTTTAAACCAAATGCAAACTTAACCACACCATATATTATGTAAACCTTTATTTCTTTCTGATATAGAAGACACATGCAGATTTTAAATGCACTAATAACTTGGGTGTTTGAGGTAAATCTTAACTCAGAAACCACAAAGTTCCTAGTTCAATACCGTCCTCGCCAACTCACGTTATGAGTAGCCACAGGGATCTGTCTGGTAAAGTAAGACTGATGATAGTTGTGGGCTCTAACCTCAGATGCAAAAAACAATCTCCTGGTCTAGCGCTAGCTGAAAAGGGATAGATCCCTCGCTGATTGCTGATACCTACATTAGGCCCGCCCTGATGACTTACTTTACTTTATGTATTAATGATTTGAGTATAAATATTTTGAGTATAATAAATATTCATTGATAAACTCACAAAATTTCTGAGGTATTGTGATGTAAGCAGTGACATAGTTTCGTTACAGACAGACATGAAAGCTTAATTATATTAATATTGGTTCTTCTTGAATAATGTTTCTGTTTTCAAATCTTTAAAACCTAATCAATTAGAAAACAATTATTTTTCGGTCAATATTACAATTAACATTTGATAATGACCTACAGTATCAGAATTTAAATAAAAATACACCACCCAACTCTGGACATTTTCGTCAATATTTTTTTTCAACATTTGCAGTATGTTATTCCCGACAAAAAAAAAACACTAAAACTTGTGACTGTAGAATTTATTAATAGAAAGGATTATTGTTAATCTCAGGATTAAAAAACTTATCAGTAACCATTCATGAATTTGATACTGGGATTTTCATGTTTCTCATTGTATTTAACCAGAAAATGAAAATCCACAGCTTCAATTTTATAGATTGAATAAAAAAAAATGTTAAAATCAACTTAATGACCTAATAAAAAAAAAAAAAAAAAAAAAAAAAAAAAAAAAAAAAAAAAAAAAAAAAAAAATATCTACCATCCATATGTCCCCACCAAAGAAAAAAAAAAAAAAAAAAAAAAAAAAAAAAAAAATTCAGAATTAATCGAATTAATTAAATTTTCAGTTGCATATTAATGAATAAAAGATATAATCACCAATTATTTTATTTAAAAAACTTTACATTTTCAAGTCAGTTACTTTGAAACACGTATCTTGGGAATCTGCTGTTATGCCCTCAAAGCATATGTGGTTCAAATTAACTGACCTGAAAAAAATGTAAGTTTTTAAAAAAACTAACTGTGCATATATATTTTATCATTAATTATCAACCAAACAATATGACCAAATCTAAATCCCAATACAATCTGAAACCAACATAAACAAATTTATATTAGACCAAATGCCAGAAATCCATGACAACTGAACTTCAAAACAAACTCCACGAAATAAACAAGAAGTTATTGGAGAGTGGCCGACAGACCACAACAATTAGAGAGAGAAGTAAACTCGCCAATTGCGTATTGGCACACCCACATACCCATTCGTACCTATTAAAATGGGGTGCCCCAGTGACCCAATATGCCAAAGTACAACTTACAACCAACACTATCCTTCTAAAAGTAAAAGCCTTAAAACATATCCGCACTAATTACTATCAAAGTCAAGGAAACCTGAGAACATCTTTAATAATACAAACCCTAAAACATTTTAAATTTTATTAAAAAAAGAACCTTTCAACAAAATATAATCAGAAAACATAACCAATTATCTCCATAGAAACCACTACTTAAAACTGAAATCAAAATAAACTTTTGCATAAATGACCCACAGAGTTGATATGTCGTTAAACAAAACTCAAACTCCAAATAATATATCAACACTGAAAATTTCATAAATTCGTAAATTCCCTGATTTTGTATTTTTTTATTTCGCAGGTATATACGATGTGGAATCGATTTAACCAAAAAAGTTAAATTGGAACTACATAAGATGTTGTTGCACTGTCCTAAACAAATCCTGCAAACAGACCCCCCCCCCAAAAAAAAGCAGCTGTACTGCCACTTAGTCCGATACGCAAACAATCAAATAAGACACCAAGACCTGTAATACTGATGGTGAAGTAAGGACAGACTATCATAATGACATTCTCTTGCTGACAACTATTATTGGGACACACCAGTGTTGGACAACAGCCAAAAACTTATATTCATCAGATTTGCACAGTCAACTGGATGCTGGTGCAGAGAAATTGCTAGGAGCAATGACTATAGACGCGTGGCATACAGCTCTTTTTTTTTGGGGGGTCTGTTTGCAGATGTTTAGGACAGTGCAACAAACATCCATATGTATTCCCATTTAACTTTTTTTGGTTAAATCATTCCACCATCTATATCACCCTGCCGAAATAAAAAAAAAATACCAAAAAATCAGGGGAAATTAACCGAAATTTAATGAAATTCAGTGTTGATATATTAGTTTGAGTTTGAGTTTTGTTTTAACACATTCAACCTACTGTGTCATTAATAGCCAAAAAAGTTTATTTGATTTCGTCTTTAAAGTATTTCTATGGAGATAATTGTTATGTTCTGTTATATTTTGTTGAAAAGGTTCTTTTTTAATAAAAATTAAAATGTTTCAGGTTGTATCTATAAAGATGTCTCTCAGTTTTTTGCTTGATAGTAATTAGTGCGATATGTTTAAGCTTTACATTTACGAAGGATATTTTGGTTGAAGTTGCTACTTGCATATGGCACACTGGGCACCCCCCCTTTTAAATAGGTACTAAATGGGGATAATGTGGCGTTCCCAATACGCAATCTACGAGTATTACTTCTCTCTGTCTAATACTTCTGTGTCTGTCGGCCACCTCCAAAAACTTCTTGTATTCTGGAGTTTGTTTTCAGTCAGATGTCCCATGATTCTGCCATTGCTCTAATATAAATTTGTTTATGTGTTGATTTCAGATCTGTATATGGGATTTTTAGATTTGCTCATTATCTGTTTGTTGATATATTAATGAATAAAAATATATAATGCACCCAGTATTTATTTAAAAACTACATTTTTTCAGGTCAGTTTAACTTTGAAACACATATCTTTGAGCATAACACCAGATTCCCAAAGATACGTGTTTCAAAGTTAACTGACTGAAAAATGTAAAATTTTTAAATAAAATAATTGTGGCATTATTATCTTTTATTCATTAATATGCCAACAACCTGAAAATTTAATTAAATTCGATTATCCCTATTTTTTTTTTTTTTTTTTTTTTTTTTTTTCTTTTGGTTGAGGTGACATATGGATGTAGAATTTAGGTCCATTAAGTTGATTTAACCTTTTTTTTTGATTCAACCTATAAACTGAAGCTTGATTTCAGTTTCTAAAAATTCAACTGAGAAACATGAAAAATCCCACCATCATCAAATTCATGAAATGTTACTGATAAGTTTTAATCCTGAGATTAACAATAATCCTTTCTATTAAATAAATCTACCCAGTCACAAGTTTTAGCATGTTTTTTTTTTGCTCCGGAATAAAACATACTCAAATGTTGAAAAAAAGAAATCTTGACAAAAAATGTCCAGAGTTGGTGTTATTTATTAAATTCTTGATAACTGTAGTCATTTATCAAAATGTAAGTTATATTGACCGGAAAAATACAAACTGGTTCTAATGATTAGTTTTAAATTTTTGAAAAACAGAAACATTATTCAAGAAGAACCAAAATATAATATAATTAAGCTTCAGTGTCGTCTGTAACTGAAACTATGTCACTGCTTACATTCACAATACCCTCAGAAATCTTTGTGAGTTTATCAGATAATATTTAATGATACTCAAAATCATATTATACTCAAAATCATTAATACATAAATAAAGTAACATCAGGCGCGCCTAAATGTCGTATCAGCCAAAAATCCAGCGAGGGAGATCTATCCCCTTTTCACTAGCGCTAGACCAAGAGATTTTTTTTTGCATTCTAGGTTAGAGCGCCACACCTATCATCAGCTCCTTACTTTACCGCACAATCCCTGTGCTACTTCATAACGCTGAGTGGCGAGACCGTATTGAACTTTAGAACTTTCCGTTTCCTGAGTTAGATTACCTTCAAAACACCCCAAGTTATTAAGTGCATTTAAAAGCCTGCAATGTGTCTTCTATATCAGAAAAGAAATAAAAGGTTTACATAATATATGGTGTGGTTAATTTGCATATTGGTTTTAACAAAACCAGTTAATACATTACTGCTGTTTATTGATCTCTAATATTATGTTTTATTTCTTCAATGCATTGAAATCAATCCTATGAATGATTTTATATAGAAACCAATTAAAATAAAATTAAAGTGTAAACTTTTCTATGGCATTTCTATATTGATGTCATTAATCTTTTTAATTTTCATCATTCAAAACTTAAATATTATATTCTAAACTAGTACTTATTAAAGCAAATTAAAAAAAAATAGATTTAAGATTATTATTTGTCTGAATTTTTGAACAAGCTTATCATTTGTATTATAAATTTTACAGACTATTATCCTCACCTTTATTTTATATACACATGTTTTAGCAAATTACCCTCCGACCTTCTTCCATCGTTTTTTTTTAAAACTCGCGCAACTGTCTTGTCAGAACCGGAAGCCTCATGGAAACTTTTGAAGCAAAACCCTTATTTAATCCACTGATGATTTCTCATTCTGTTAACTATACCCTTATATTAATGTTGAGCTATGTTTATATTTTATTATTTTCACCTAGTGTTCAGGATTAACCCTGCAACCTCCTGAGAAAGTCACTTAGAACGTATTAACTTTAAAAACCTATATTCCTATATACCAGTATCTTACTGGACTACATTACATCAATATGTTTTATACACTTGTAAAATCTGAAATATTATTGATGCTTCAATTGCATTCATCCAATATTTATTCACTCATGCACTAATATGATGAGATTGATATATATATATATATATATATATATATATATATAACCAACAAATGTTTACAGAACTGATCCTTCTGAAATATCTCCACCTTATCTACTTATGTAATAATCTCTTGCATCTCTTCGTTCTATATTCTCTCACATATTAAAAATTTAATCAGAATTGACGCTTAAAATGTTCATTCAATCTTACAAGTTTTTACAATTTTCAGGACAGATTAGAAAATTTTATCAGTCTCTCTCATTGCTTTACAATTGTACTATAATCAATTAAAATTTAAAACCTACTTATGCACACACACACACACAACACACACACACACCACACACATCATAATATATATATATATATATATATATTATATATATATATATAATTAATATATATATATTATATATATATATTAATAAAGTCATCCACAACACGTTGTTCGGCATTTCATGCCTCTTCCATGTTGGCTAGACACAAACTGTCCTTGGTAGGGTCGAACCAGACTGACGCATGTGTAGTCCGATATCTTATCCCTCGCCCACTGAAAACTGATACGACTGGTTTTTAAACTATTAAGTACATAGCGAATTATTTTTCGGTCACTGAGAAAATAATATATATATATATATATATATAAAATTTGTTTTGGATGAAACAAAGAAAATCACAGTGCTCCTATATATATATAAAGTAAAGTCGTCAGCGCCGAATGTCAGTATACATACCAGCGAGGATCTATCCCCTTCTTCACTAGCGCGTAGACCAAAGGAGATCATTTTAGCGCTAGGAGCCACACCTACCATCAGCTCCTTACTTTACCGCAACAGATCCCTGTGCTACTCATTACACTGATTGCAGGGCTGGTATAAACTAGAAACCTGTGGTTTCTAGCCGAACGCTTCTACCGACTGAGCTACCTGCCCTTATAATATAGTATAATAAAAAGGTATGAATAACAACACAATGTTGTTTAAAGTGAAAACATTTTATATCATATTCATAGCAATATGAACAATATTTCTATTTATAAAAATCATCTTCAGAGCTTGTTTTTTACTCCGACTTATTGAATGGAGGACAAAAATAATAATGTATTCAAAAATGAAAACATATGCTTGCAAAAAGTTATGCGGGTATTACAAATATAAGCACATCTGCCACATGTTTTTCATCACGACAGTCATGTATAACTTATGTAACAGTTTTTGACAAAAAAAAACATATTCCAAACTCGACGAATAGATAAATTCTCTTTTCAAACAGGATGAATATAACCTGTTGATGTAGCCGTGCAACAGATTTTTAGAAAATAATTTTTTTATTTTGTATTTATATATTATTTTTTTTATTTTGTATTTTTATTTTTCTTTATATATAATGTAAAAAAAATGAAAATAAACTTTATCTGACGAAGCATTAGCAGGAAACCATTGTTGCTAAATATTTTCCCATGTAAATAAATAAAAATTAACCTTTTATTGTTCATTCCATTCATATATATATATATAATATATTATATATATAATATATATATATCATATATAAAGTTATGGTAACAAACAATAAAGGACAACAACACTGGTAATTGTCTTATAGAGACAAAAAGCAGTTTGAGAAAAATGAAATAATATCCAAAAATCATCCCTACATAATAAAACAAACCCACCAAACATCAATGTGCAGAATCTTAAAAAAGCTCCAAAAAAAAGAAGAAAACTTACAAAAAAAGGAACAACTTAAATACATCCAAAGGCCAAATGAATAAACTGAGAGATTCTGTAAAGAGAGAGAAAGACAATCCATGGCAGACATGATGGTAAAAAGCATGCGTAATAAATCTAAAAGCTGCCAAGAAGAAAGACTTTTGAAGATGAAAGAAAAACTTGAAGAATCTGCTTGTGGAAAGCCCCTCCTAAAATCTCAATAATTAAAAGCCAACTCGACATTAAACTGGAACACTTTACGAAGGATGAAGTTGACAAAATCTTAAAACCAAAAAAAGTAGAAAAACTGCAATCTCATGAAATACCTCGTGAATATTGAAGATAAGGAAACTTGATGACATACTTCTTTGATGATGCATTGCACTGAAATAAAAACTATCAGATTTGGCTTAGGAGATTAATAACCTGGTTATATACTTCTAAATTGAAGGAAATACCAAACCAGTCAGATTTTTGATTTGTTTATTATCATTATCAGAAGATTATTTCTTTTCCATTAACTGAAATACAAGTTCCTTGTTAAAATATTTTACAAATAAGTTTCTTGTAAAAATTTTCTGTTGGTTATAATAGAAATTATGTTAACTCTTAACATCCTGTTAGAATTTTCAAAGTTCAGAACCCTTTTCTCTAAGATTTATCAAAAAATGGCTAAAAATGGCCTTTGCATCTAATGTTACCTGTTATTCCCCTTAAATCAAAGACTGCTAAATATTTTAATATTACATTTAAACAAGGGCTATCATTTGGGTAGATTAGAAAAATGAATGTGGACTTCCGACCGGGTGAAATGAGGCTATAGGACGTTAAGAGTTAAAAATGAGTAAGAGTGAAAAAATAAAAAATGACATGATTTATTGATTTTTGATAAAAAGTTCCGAACCAAGTGTTTTGATTAATGGATCGAACAGTATTAAAACAATCTAAAATAAATATATATTTAGTATGTCTCTAAGAGTAATAAATATTTGTTTCTGTTCAAATAATAATATGAGGAAGAAATGTACATCAGCATTTCTATTTGAAAGAATCTAATTTGAAATGTTATATAAGATCCAATGACTTATGTCTATAAGTTTAAAGATTAATTCAACAAGAAATAGTCTTCTTTTGATGATAATAACTAAGCAAGACACTTTAACCCTTAGAACCTGATTGGCCAAATATTTGACCTTTGACCCAGTGACCTGAATTTCAATTGGAGAATCTTTATTTCTAAATAATTGCTTAGTAACAATACAAGCTGCTTGATGACAGATTGCAACAATTTACATTTTCAGTTATTTAAATCAAAACCTGAGGTGGAGGCGAACCTAAGGGTGGAGGTAAACTTGAGGGTTGGCCTATGTGTGTGTAGGCTTAGGGTTCTAAGTGTTGATACTGTTAAATTAAGTCGATGTTTTGTTTTTATGGCATATCAACTCTTTTTGGGTCATTTAATGCTGAATCAAGTCATTTGTGATAAACAAAAGTACTCAGGTTGCTTACAGTACCTGCTGTTGCTTAAGTTGACACCTAATTAAATATCAACAGCTCATGACTCATATAACCTACATAATGAGAATGGAATCATCTGTTTTTGCTATAAATGATTAATTGCTGTTGGAAGTGAAATTGGTGAGCTGAGTTCAAATCCTTTATGAGATTTTACTTATCACTTTACCCTAATGCCCTTGGGAAATACATATATCCATTTGTTTCCCCTCCTCCTTGCACTATGGGTAAATAGTAAAGCAACTCGGTTCTTTAGTTTTGGTAATATTAAAAAAAAAAAAAATTACTCACCATGTTCTCCATGGTTAGGATTTGACACAAGTCACAAGTATGAGGTATACAGTGAGGATTAAACTTTCAGTAGTTATGGATCTACAAGACTAGCTTGCTAACTACTGCACCATGATGGGACGATGCCTAGATAATCCAATCTGTTTGCCATGATAGAATGTGACACAAGATGAAAATCCAGCAAGGATCAGACTCTCTTTTCAGTAGTAATGGATCTCCAAGACTTGTTTTACTAACCATTGCACCATGACGAGACAGGATGCAAGTACTCTAGGGCAGGAGTTCCCAAACTTTTTTCTCTGGGACGCATTTTTGAATCAAATTTGCTTGTGGCTCATCAAATTTTTGAGATGAAAAGTACATTTAAAAATTTAAAAAAATCGACTAATTGTGCATTAAATATAAATATGTAACATGATATTTTCTAAAAATAATTATTTGTTAACTCAAGATTTTAGTATTTTTTAATCTTGAGATTTTTTATAGTAGAATAATAACAAAATAGTTTATCCATAAAATATATTTATCATCATTGATAACTCTCTCCTCCAAGGAATACTGACAGCACAGATTCCTTGACTCTCTCTTGTCATCTGTCCCTACTTGCCATCACTCTTGTAAGTTCTCTTGACAGCATCTGGTGTCTGTTACAGAGATGATGAATTTTAATTTTTGCTGGTCAGTAGTCCATAGGAAAACATTACTTATGAGTTTGTCTTACTTCATCAAAAGTCCCAGCATGTGTTACTCATCTTATTTGGATGGTTTTTGAGATGGTGGTAAGTGGCTGTTTAGTAGTGTGCTACTTCCATGTTGTGAGATGGGTAGTAAGTGCGTTTAGTAGTGTGCTACTTCCATGTTTGTGAGATGGGTGGTAAGTGGCTGTTTAGTAGTGTGCTACTTCCATTTGTGAGATGGGTAGTAAGTGCTGTTTAGTGTGTGCTACTTCCATGTTTGTGAGATGGTAGTAAGTGCTGTTAGTAAGTGTGGCTACTTCCATGGTTTGTGAGATGGGTGTAAGTGGCTGTTTAGTAGGTGCTACTTCCATGGTTTGTGAGATGGTGGTAAGTGCTGTTTAGTAGTGTGCTACTTCCATGGTTTGTGAGATGGTGGTAAGTGGCTGTTTAGTAGTGTGCTACTTCCATGGTTTGTGAGATGGGTGTAAGTGCTGTTAGTAGTGTGCTACTTCCCATGTTTTGAGATGGTCGTATGCTGTTTAGAGTGCTACTTCCATGGTTTGTGAGATGGGTTTAAGTGGCTGTTTAGTTTGGCTACTTCCATTGTTGTGAGATGGGTGGTAAGTGGCTGTTTAGTAGTTGCTACTTCCATGGTTTGTGAGTATGCTGTAAGTGGCTGTTTAGTAGTGTGCTTACTTCCATGGTTTGTGAGATGGGTGGTAAGTGGCTGTTTAGTAGTGTGCTACTTCCATGGTTTGTGGAGATGGGTGTAAGTGCTGTTTAGTAGTGTGCTACTTCCATGGTTTGTGAGATGGTGGTAAGTGGCTGTTTAGTAGTGTGCTACTTCCATGGTTTGTGAGATGGGTGTAAGTGGCTGTTTAGTAGTGTGCTACTTCCATGTTGTGAGATGGTGGTAAGTGGCTGTTTAGTAGTGTGCTACTTCCATGGTTTGTGAGAGGTGTAATGGCTGTTTAGTAGTGTGCTACTCCATGGTTTGTGAGATGGGGTAGTAGTGGCTGGTTTAGTAGTGTGCTACTTCCATGGTTTGTGAGATGGGTGTAAGTGGCTGTTAGTAGTGTGCTACTTCCATGGTTTGTGAGATGGGTGGGTAAGTGGCTGTTTAGTAGTGTGCTACTTCCATGGTTTGTACTTCCATGGTTTGTGAGATGGGTGGTAATGGCTGTTTTTAGTATGTGCTACTTCCATGGTTTGTGAGATGGGTGGTAAGTGGCTGTTAGTAGTGTGCTACTTCCATGGTTTGTGAGATGGGTGGTAAGTGGCTGTTTAGTAGTGTGCTAACTTCCATGGTTTGTGAGATGGGTGGTAAGTGGCTGTTTAGTAGTGTGCTCTTCCATGGTTTGTGAGATGGGTGGTAAGTGGCTGTTTGTAGTGTGCTACTTCCATGGTTTGTGAGATGGGTGTAAGTGGCTGTTTAGTAAGTGTGCTACTTCCTGTTTGTGAGCTGGTGGTAAGGTGGCTGGTAAGTCTGTAGTGTGCTACTTCATGGTTTGTGAGATGGGTAGTAAGTGGCTGTTTAGTAGTGTGCTACTTCCATGGTTTGTGAGATGGGTAGTAAGTGGCTGTTTAGTAGTGTGCTACTTCCATGGTTTGTTGAGATGGGTGGTAAGTGGCTGTTTAGTAGTGTGCTACTTCCATGGTTTGTGAGATGGTAGTAAGTGGCTGTTTAGTAGTGTGCTACTTCCATGGTTGTGAGAATGGGTGGTAAGTGCTGTTTACAGTGTGCTACTTCCATGGTTTGTGAGATGGGTGGTAAGTGGCTGTTTAGGGCAGTGTGCTACTTCCATGGTTTTGTGAGATGGGTGTAAGTGCTGTTTAGCAGTGTGCTACTTCCATGGTTTGTGAGATGGGTGGTAAGTGCTGTTTAGTAGTGTGGCTACTTCCATGGTTTGTGAGATGGGTGGTAAGTGGCTGTTTAGTAGTGTGCTACTTCCATGGTTTGTGAGATGGTGGTAATGTAGTGTGCTCTTCCATGGTTTGTGAGATGGTGGTAAGTGGCTGTTTAGTAGTGTGCTACTTCCATGGGTTTGTGAGATGGGTGTAAGTGCTGTTTAGTAGTGTGCTACTTCCATGGTTTGTGAGATGGGTGGTAAGTGGCTGTTTAGTAGTGTGCTACTTCCATGGTTTGTGAGATGGGTGGTAAGTGGCTGTTTAGTATGTGCTACTTCCATGGTTTGTTGAAAACAATATAAAAATATAAAATTTTAATGATATAGATAGAATAACAAAATAGACAAAACCTGTTCAGTTTGTAGGAAACGTTTCTATTTTTTTTGATTGATTTGGTCAAAAGAGAATCCAACATTGCATTTATGGAACACTCATGAGATCAACATGAAAAAAACATCTATTACATCTACTTGCCTAATTCCTAAATGATCGGATTATAGATTATCAATTAATCTTTCTCTTTCTTCTCTCTCTCACTCTCACTCTCTCTCTTCTCACACACATACTTTTACTTACTTTCTTCTTATCTTTTTTTCTCTCTCTCTCATGTGTTTTTACTTACTTTCTTATCTTTTTCTCTTTCTCTCTCTCTGTCTCTTTCTTTTTTTTCTCTCTCACTTGCTTTTACTTACTTTCTTCTCATCTTTTTTCTCTTCTCTTTCTCACATGCTTTTACTTACTTTCTTATTCTCTTTCTTTCTCTCTCTCTCTCCTCTCTCTCTTCTCTTCACTCATGTGATTTTACTTACTTTCTTCTTTTTTATTCTCTCTCTTTCTCTCTCTCTCTCTCACATGCTTTTTACTTACTTTTCTTTTTTCTCTTTCTCTTTTCTCTCTTCTCTCTCTCATGTGCTTTTACTTACTTACTTTCTTCTTATCTTATTCTCTTTCTTTCTCTCTCTCTCTCTCTCTCTCTCTCTCTCTCTCTCTCACACATGCTTTTACTTTCTTTCTTCTTTTCTAATTCTCTCTCTCTCTCTCTCTCTCATTATAAATTTATGTACTTTAGTTTTCTTCCTTTCTTTTGTCAATTTCTGTTATGTATTCTCATTTTCAATTTCTCTTTCTTTCTAGCGGATAAACTTCGTTTTTGGTTTATTAAAATAAAACCTCATAATAACTGAAAAAATATCTCATTACATTGTACAAAGACCATGTTGGATGAATCATAGTAATCATATTATGTTTTATATCTATCTATGTGTGTGTATATATTATGATATATATATATATATTTTGTAATATATATATATTTTGTAATATATATATATGTATGTATATATATATATTATGTATATATATGTGTGTGTGTATTATTGTGTGTACATATTATATGATATACTTACTATTGTAAAATATCATTATATATACATATATATATTATTGTGCGCATATATCATCATCATTATATATATATATATACTATATATATATTATTGTGTGCATATATCATCATCATTATATATATATATATATATATATATATTATTGTGTGCATATATCATCATCATTATATATATATATATATATATATATATATTATTGTGCGCATATATCATCATTATATATATATATATATATGTGTGCATATATCATCATTATATATATACATATATATTATTGTGTGCATATATATATATATATATATAAAAAAAAGAAAGTATATATATATATATATAATGATTGTTATCCTTATTATTAAGTAACTAAATGACATGTCAATTCACTGAACATGAAATGTCTTTGAATTTCCCACACTTAGCTCAATGTATGAGATGTCAATAATGAATCTTTAATTAAGTGATGTTAATTTGAATTTTATAATGAGATGATAAAGTCAATTCCTTGTAAAATTGAGACATAGTTCAAACAGCTGTTTTTTTTTTTTTAAACTTGTAACTCTGCTGTATTAGACTATGTTCTTCTCTAGTAAAAAAAATTTGGATAGTCCTACTTAGTCTTATAAAAAAGAATGTCAGAAAACCTAGGAGTTCCTTTTAATATTACATTTTGTTTCTACTATGAGACACGAAATTGATGTAATGGTGATTGCACTCGTCTTTCCTGGACATTTCTAGGGGCGTTTAGTAAATGAACAAAGGAAATCCTGTATGTTGGGGGGTGGGGGGAAGGAGAAACTCTTGACTTCAACCAGTTTACAATCTCAGCAGGAGGTTTGCACTATTATTAATAGTGGTGACCTGTTTTACTGGGATGACTCTTTACATTGTTTGCTGACTTAATAATGTTATTCCCCCCCCCCCACTCTCCTCACATTATAGGTGTGTATCGCATTTGTTGGTGGTGTTGTAGTACATGCACGGTCTTCCCTAGGAGTCACTGTCTTTTCTAGAGTCATCTGAACTTTCCTAGTTGTGTTTAGTAAATTATGTTATATACGAATGTTACAAAAAACAAAACAAAAACTAAAAAATATGACAAAAACAACAATAGCTTTGCTACAAAAAAAGGCTTAGTAATATATATATATATATATATAATGTGTGTGTGTGTGTGTATATATAATGTGTGTGTGTGCATATATATATAATGTGTGTGTGTGTATGTATATATATATAATGTGTGTGTGTGTATGTATAATATATAATGTGTGTGTGTGTATGTATATATATATAATGTGTGTGTGTGTGTATATATATATATATATAATGTGTGTGTGTGTGTGTGTGTGTGTGTGTGTGTATATATATATATATAATGTGTGTGTGTATATATATATATAGTGTGTGTGTGTATATATATATAATGTGTGTATATCTGTGTGTGTATGTATATATATATATGTGTGTGTATATCTCTGTGTGTGTGTGTGTGTATATATATATATAATGTGTGTATATCTGTGTGTATGTATATATATATATGTGTGCTGTGTGTGTGTGTGTGTATATATTATGTATGTGTGTGTGTGTATATGTGTGTGTGTGTGTGTGTGTATGTATGTATGTATATATGTATGTGTGTGTGTGTGTGTGTGTGTGTGTGTGTGTGTGTGTGAATGACAATACATATGCTCTCCACCCCTGGTAGGTTGAGCTCTCTGGAAATGGAATTTTCTGACTGCCAAATAAGAAAAACATTGCTTAGCTCTCCTTAATATGGATAGAGCACTCCCTACTGGCCTAGTATGTTTATAAGAGTAAAATTCCATTTCTAAAAAGTGGGTGTATAGATTGCGTGGTGGTGAGATGTCAAACTGATGACAATTCGGTCGGGTTTCAAATGACCAGAATAAAATAATTTTAGGAACACAAGAGAGTAAGATAGAAAGGAGTAATAAGTGTAAGGGGAAAATAATTTAGATGAATTGTAATCCTAAACTTGTGAGTGTTTGAAATTTTAAAATTTTTCTAAAACTTTTTTTTGTACATATGATAAAATTTAAATTCAATTCTTAATTGCTTGTTGAGTTAAAGTAATAAAAAATGTATTTGCTTAATTTATTTTCTTTTTTTCCCACTAAAAATGTAATATTAATTAAAAATGTAAAGTTTTTCATTTGACAAATTATTTTTTTTGGATTTACACTTAAAATTGTATTTAAAAAAATAAAAAAATTTCTAAGTTATTTTTTAGTTCTCAGCGAGGGAGTCTATCCCCTTTTCACTAGCGCTAGACCAAGGAGATTATTTTAGCGTCTGAGGTGGAGCCCCATACCTACCACCAGCTCCTTACTTTACCGCACAGATCCCTGTGCTACTCATACGCTGAGTTTGTGAGGGCGGGTTTCGAACTAGGAACTTTGTGGTTTCTAGCCGAATGCTCTATCGACTGAGCTAACCCGGCCTTTTTATACTGAATCAAAATCAAGACAATTCCATAAATAAACAAAATAGTCTCGGCCATGTTTACTTGGCTATTCCAAACACACCTAATGAATTAAGCAGTTTATTGTGTTGGAATATAACTTTAACTCTCCATTAAAATAACTTAGGGGATCTTTCATCTTTCATTTGGACAATATGCAACGGCCAACACGTTTGATTTATAAATACATGAGAATCTGTTGTGAAACAGATCACACTCTACAGTACTGCGATGTCATTTAGGATTTACTATTGATGTTGAGACTCAAAAGATTTTCAAGTCTCTCAAACAACTTAACGTATCGACTATAAGTTTTCCATGTCTTCCATGAGTATAAAGGCGTCATCAAAACACACGTCTCATAAACACTTATTGTAGCACATAGAGTAATGCCTCTGACCTTCCATACCCTCTTTTCTAATTTTCCAAAGCATATTAAGACCTTTTAAATTCTTAAATATATTTCTACATCTAAGTGTCCATCCCTCAACAATATAGAATATAATATAAACAATGTTCACAATCTTATGCTAATATTTCAACAAACAAAAACTATCCTATCCATAGTTTTGTTTAATTTCCTCTTAGTCCAACCCAATGAGTTTCTCCATAGATTAATTAATACATAAACAAAGTCTTTTAGTTAAGATAATAACATTTTTACATAACTTTGTTTACTATTCATAATATTTGTACATTATATATACACAAGTGTTATAAATAGTAAACAATGTTAACATTTTTAAAAAATTATTTTAACTCTCAGCCTTTTTATAAGTATAGGCTATGTGGGGACATTTTGGATGAAAGTTATGACAAGGTTAGGCTTAGAAACAATGTTAAAAAGAAATCTTTATTATTTTAACTAAAATATTCACAATAACATTGATAATGTAATAATTAGGATGTAATTGCTTTTCCTTTTTTGATAAACAAAATCACATGACATTATCTTGAAAATTTGAAACAAATCTCAGCTGATAAGGAAGTTTTTTGTAACTTTGTTTACTATTTATAATATTTGTTGATCATGTATGTACAAGTGTTATAAATAGTAAACAATGTGTTAAGTAAAAACGTTTTTATCTTAACTAGTAATCTTTGTTTAGGTTTAAGATACGCAGGGAATCTTTGGGTCAAAGTTATGAAAAGGTTAGGCTTAGAAACAAAGGATATATAAGACACATTGTAGGATTTTAAACATTTTTTTGTAACTTTGTTTACTATTTATAATATTTGTACGTCATATATGCACTGGTGTTATAAATAGTAAATAATGTGTTTAGTAAAAACTTTATCTTATACAGGGACTCTTTCAAAGTTATGACAAAGTTAGGCTTAGAAACAAGGTAAACTTCTGTGTTTCTATATAACTTTGTTTACTATTCATATTTGTATATCATGTATATACAAGTGTTATAAATAGTAAACAATGTGTTAAGTAAAAACGTTGTTATCTTAACTAATAGCTATTGTTTAAGTATAAGTTATGCAGGGACTCTTTGGGTCAAAGTTATGACAAGGTTAGGCTTAGAAACAAGGTAAACTTCTATGTTTCTATATAACTTTGTTTACTATTCATATTTGTTGATCATGTATGCACCGGTGTTATAAATAGTAAACAATGTGTTATGTAAATATTTTATAATCTTAGTCTATACCTAAACAAAGGTTATTAGTTACGTGTGGAACTTTGGATTGAAGTTAAGGTTAAGTTAAGCTTAGAAACAAGGCGAGTTTCTGGGTTTCAAAAACATGAATAATGAATGACACCTTTGGTCCTAAAAAGTTGTTTATTACATGAGTAAGTATATATGGTGTATATATGAAATTTAATGTATATAGAGTGTATATATTAGTTATTTATTATAGATATATTATATTTACTAGTAAATATATGCACCCTCTGGGTGCAAGTATTTAAGTTTTAATGTAATGAAATATTGTATCAAATTAGAAATGCTAATGAAACTAAATAAGAAAGCAGATAAAAATATTTGAAACAGAGGAGGGTATAATAAAAAAATAGAACAACTGAAACTTACTCTTCCCTCACTCCCGTCTTTCATTGCTAAATTTTCCTAATTTAACTATTTAGTTAAAATAGGAAGTAAAGAATAAAATTACAGTTATTTTTTCTTGTTAATGGATTTCTTTTAAGATTTATCCCTGAGATTTTAGATAATATTCATTAAGATAAAACCAAACAATTAGAAATCAGTAAATACTAAGCACATATTTATTAAAATCAGATTTTTAATATCAATATGCAAATTAGCCTTCCCATTCACACTGTAAACTGCTATTTTGTTGTATATATAAATACAATTGTATGTTATTAGTATGTAGATATTACCAACAGTATTAATAATGTAAAACAATTTTATTAATAATTGAAGTTTAAATAAAAATAAAATCCTGTAGAATGTGACGTAAATAACTAAGGGAATTGTTACTTGAATAGTAATATAGTTTCGGTTACAGACAGAAAAACACACAATCTCCACTATAATAAGATATATGCTATAAATGCAGGCATTTTGTTTTGCCTTTTCTAGTTTTGAAAATCACTCTCTAATGTTTTCTTTGGGGTTTTTTTTTGGTCTTTTTCTGCGAAACTTGTAAAGATTTTTTTTTTCTTCCCTGGTTGACCAACTTTGTTTTTTTTTTAACAATTACTATTGACAACTCTAAACTGATTTTGTCCTTGAAAGTTTAAACGTTTGTGTGAGAAGACTTATTCTGAATCATGTCAATTATTTTAAACCAACTGAAAAAACAGGTGATTCAAGAATCTAATTAAAGATCTCATTGCGCAGTGTGTGTGTATTTTATTCAACTCTTCTGTATGAGCAGGATGTAACATAGGGTCAATTTTTAAGTGGAGTTTAAAAGGTTTCAATTCAGAGTTTTCCTTCTCCTAGATCAGTTACCTTACCAGGCATTAAATAATAGGGTAGACTCGGCTCTTGAACCTTGATTAGGCAACCAGTCTAGGAGAAGGAAAACTCTGAATTCAAACCTGTTAAACTTAGCATGGGGTGGTCACTACTAGAATAGTCTCAGTCCTAATTAATGATCTATTTCAATAAGTTTTTTCATAAAGTCTTATATAGTCAAGTTTATATTGTGTAAATCTGGTTAAATTCTTTTAAGTTGGAATCGGACCAATCTTATATTTTTTTCTTTCTTTTGTAGACATGTTTTGTTTTCAATTATTATTATAAAATATAACATTCTTTTTTTTCTTTCTTGCTTTATTGTTCTTACTTACTTTAAATAACTGGTATTAAATGGTAATTAGTTTATTTAAATAATCTTAGATATTTTTGCTAAAATTTATCAAGTTTATGACCATTGTGTAGAAAGTACATTGAAATATTAATTAGTGAAATTATTATTTTCTAAAGAAATGTCTTTTAAACTTAGGAAGAACTAGAAATGGCAACCGGGTGTTGCCTAGGTAGAGGGGGGGATTATTTTTAAAAGTCAGTTTCGCAGATCCATTATTACTGAATCATGAGTTGGTTCCCACAGGATGCCCCATTAAAATACCCACATAAAAAAGACCTTGTATTGATCCAGACACTCTGAAAAGAAAACAATTAATGTCTACTATTTACAATATTAAATGTAGACCAAAAAATCCCTGCTGTTATCTTTTAATAATCTTCACGAGTATAAATCAAATTTTCATTATTTTTGCACAAAAATCAAGATCTGGTGATAGTGAATGTGTATATATATTTCCTTTGTCATTAATTGTTTTATTTTTGTAGTTTCCCCCAGAAATACATACACACAACTGCCCTTTATATATGTATAGATAGATAATGTATTTTTCTGTTTTTCTGGTCATTGTATGTATTCCCCGCACCCACACACACACATTAACAAAATGTGGCACAAGGTCAATGTTTAAGCAGAGTTTAATGGGTTTGAATTCTGAGTTTTCCTTCTCCTAGACGGGTTGAACCCCAATCTCTGTGTCCATTTTCTATGATGATACCCATTACACCACTGGAGCCTCTGGGTGTAGTATACTGAAATCTATTTGAAGCATATAAAATGTACGTTTAACTTTGAAATAATTTTATACCAACTAGCAAAAATATGCGCAAGTATTTAAGTTTTTAGGGCCGGGTTAGCTCAGTCGGTAGAGATAGAAACCACAAGGTTCCTAGTTCGATACCGGTCCTCGCCAACTCAGCGTATGAGTAGCACATGGATCTGTGCGGTAAAGTAAGGAGCTGATGGTAGGTGTGGCGCTCCACCTCAGATACTAAAACAATCTCCTTGGTCTAGTGCTATTGAAAAAGGGATAGACTCCCTCGCTGACTGGCTGATACCGACTTAGACCGCCCCGTCGACTTTTTACATTAAAACTTTAGCTCAGTTGGTAGAGTCTTCATCTAGGAATTGCACAGTTCTAGGTTTGTTACTGAAAGTAACTGACTGTAGGTGTGGCACTTTACTTCAGCAAAAACAATCTCCCTGTTCTAGTGCTAGCAAAAAATGGGGATAGACTCTCTAGCTGTTTGGCTGATACTGACAATAGGTCACTCCACAAACTTTACTCTTTCTACATTAAAACTTTAGGAAAAATTAACTGTTTAATCAAATTAAACAGCAGAAAACAAAATTACAGTCCAGCATGTTAACCACTGAGCCACAGGGACTCCTCCTCTTTTTTTGTGTGTATAAATATTTTTTAAATATTAATATTAGACAAAATAGTCCAGGGGTGGGTAAAGGGAGAAATCCGCTTCTGCCCTCTACAGAAAACCTAGGACTTCCGTTTTTATTTTAAAATCTAGTTCAGGGGTCATAGACCGCTCACTGGCTGACACACGTTGAATTCCAAACTTTATCTTTTTTTCTATTCTTATTTCTTTTTTCTTCTCCTTCTCCAGAAATCCAATTACTGTTTTCTTTCCAATCCCAAATTCTCCATAGACCATAATAATTACACTACATTATATATTCTTTTCTTTTGCAGTGATGGAATGTGGAGAGGCTCGACGTTTTGGAGGCAGTAGCCGAAGTAGTAGCCGAAGCAGATACAGAAGTAACAGCAGATCTATTAGTAGATCTACAGATTATCGGTCCCGCTTTGGCAGTACTATAAGTTCTACAAGACGTAAAATTGGAAGTTTTGGATGGAAGAAAGCATTAGTGGCTGGGGGTCTGCTTTATTTAGGTTCCCGCTTGTACTTAAATCGACGAATGTATCATGATCATCCTTATAGAAGTGAGTTTTTCAAAAATAAATTTTTTATTTCATTTTATTTTTTTTACTTATATTGAAACTTTTAATTCATTATGTCATATAATTCTAACTCCCTGTTGGTGGGGCTTAGAATATGGATTCAGTGCTATTTTGGTAAGTTGGACTATCTATATAGTATAGTTATATACTAAGCTTAAATTAGATGTGGCACAAGGCCAGAAGTATGGGTTACGCAATGAGAATCAAACTCACTATCAATGGTCTGCAAATCTAGCTTGCTAATTGTTGTGGCCTGGTTAGGGGCCAGAATGAAGACACAAGAGAGGAAATGAGTCAAACAAATATATTAACAAAGAACAGTGGTACAAACATATAAAATGAGAAGGTTACTGATGAGGCTGTCTTATCAGCTATCCGCTGAAATATTACACCACATGAGGTGCTATCTGTAATATAGTTATTAACTAAGCTTAACTTAGATGTGGCACAAGGCCAGAAGTGTGGGGTGCCCAATGAGAATTAAAGGTGCTATCTGTAGTATAAAATCTAAGTAAAATTGTCACTCCTATTTATAGACTCTGAGCAATGGTAGAAATTGGTGAATGGCATGGCAGGACAAAAAAGCATCTAATATCGTTGCACTGGCTTGAGTTCACTCACTGGACAAATCTTCTCGGCAGCCCTGTTGTCTGGGGCTTTTGAATACACTGACTGCACATCTGCAGAGGAGTAAGAACCCCCCAATGGGTGGCGACCCATGATGCTTAAGGATGGAACCATGGTGGATGAGCAGTTCATGACGTACTCCACTTAGGTTCTTACTTAGGCTGGACAGTCGGTTGGAGAGACCCCCTCCAATCAATCGGTTGGTTATGTTAAGCCCTGGGACCTATATGATTGTCCCAACCCTATTGCTCTTATGGCAAGCCCCAACCCTTTTTTATCATATGGGTGATAGAAGGCAGTGGCTGAGGACATTAGGGTCCTGGGTATGATGTTAAAATCTATCTGATGGTGAGGTTCCAGTTATGGAGTACCCCTTCATCACCATTGCTCCCAGGTCCACTGTTAGGGTTCTATCTATGGGTTAAATAGAAAAAAATGTTTTAAAAAATTGAGTACCTATCAAGAATAGATAAAACAAAAACGTCTTTAGCATAAAATGACCCAGCAAGGGTTGACATGCCATAAAATCCAACCAACCAACCAACAAAATCAAAGTAGAGCTAACTTATCTTTTGGTTGGACGTTTACTACAAACTTGGATTAATCAGGATTCTTACAACTACCATATAATCCCAACAATGGATTCATAGATCCTAACAATTCATGCACCCAGAACCAAATTATTTACATTGGAATGAAGTGAAATATGAATTTTGGAAGGTAAAATTTCTTGGATACCTATGGATACAACAACTACAGGAAACTCCGGATTCAAACCAACTTTACTCTACTTAAAAATGAACCTTGTATCACATCCTGCTTGTGGTGGAGGGGTTGGTAAATACATATGTATACATGTTTATATATATATATATATATAATATATATATATATAATATGTGTGTGATTTTTGTTAACCTACAAATTGATTGAAGAGATCCTGAATAAGGAGTTCCTCACAGTACTCAGGATACCTATATCGGTACAGGTTACCAGTTTAAAATATAGTTACTTGAACTATGTAGAACATTGTCTTGACTTTCCAATCTAACTAGACATTGTCATCTCAACATATAATTTAAATTAACATCATTGAATTAACAATTCATTATTGAAATATTGTATACTGAATTTGCATGTGAATTTCATGGAAATTTCATTTGAATTCAGTGTACTGACTTGTCATCGAATCAGTTAATTTAAATCTTATTGAATGAATGATTTTTTTTTCTGAAAAGTTATGAATACAACAAAGGATTATATGAGGAGTTGGGTAAATATATGCATTCACACATACACACACACACACACACACACACATGTGTGCATCTTGAAAAGATTGGCCGTGCAAAACATCACAAAAGCACTTTAAATATAGCAGAAAACATCACAGTATATCAAAAAGCAAGCTAGTTGTATAGCTGAACATACAGGAGGAAATAATGATAATGAAAATACTGTATGAGATTATTACTGCTATAAAAAATTGCAAGAGAAAACAAAAGCCAAAAACATTTTATGAAAAGCAAGCTACCATTATAATTGAACATTATCCAAAAATCTCTGTAGTTTCCAGATGTTTATTGATAGGCGTATGTTGAGGCATATTTAGGTATAAAGGATCAGCTGGTACCATTGAATATTGATGGTACTTTGTTACAATAATTCCTTTCATTGTACTACTACTAATAATAATCTCATTTAGTAGTCAGGCTAAGTAGAAGTGACCAGTCTAGCCTACAGTACTTGGTGATAAAATTAGCTTACTTGAGGCCTCAAATTTGCATATTTCCAAACTCCTAAGGGAGCTAAATTTTCCAAAAGTGATTGATTGATTTTAACGGCATGTCAACCTGTGTAGGGTTTTATGTGTAGCGGTTAGGGAATTGCATTCATTCTACATTCATATTTACATTTTTTTGTGTAGTTGTTTCTAAAGTGTTTTTTTTTCTTTTTTGCACACTGTACTATTGAATAGGATTACATTTTTAACTGATCTATTTGACCCCTAAATGGGACCCTAATAGATGCTTCCAGTCTGGGTCAGAGTGGACCTGGGAGTAATTTTGAAATAAAAACAAAACAACAAACTCTAAAGCAAAATCTTCTTATGCACTCAAAGAGAAACGGTTTGTTTGACATTCTATAACTTTGGTCTCAATAGCCAAATTGACCAATTCAAAGTTCACATCTAAAAGATATCTGTGACTCCAAAACGGTTGTTCCTAAATCTTATGTCTGTTACCATCCTGCAACACCCTCTGATTAAAAATGACACCATTCAAATTGTCCAAGATGCAATGCAAAAATGTGAATACAGATTATCTGGTGTTGCTTAATTGCAGATTTCTTATTTGTCACATTTTATCTCACCCATTTTTAAAAATGAAACATTCCAACTGATCTTATGTTGCTTAAATGTTCAACGTAAAGTTAACATGAATTTTTAAAAAAGTTCTTAATTAGCTCCTCTTTTCGTAGAAATTCCACGGTCCTGCTAGTTTTTATTTTTTCAATTTTTAATTATTATTATTATTATTATTATTATTATTTATTTATATACAGTATTAGACCCCCACCCCCCAAAAAAAACATAAATTACATAATGCATAATTTATTGTAATAAATATTTATCAAAATACATAAATAAACATGTAAGTAAAGTCGTTGGGGCAGCCTAATGTCGGTATCGACCAGACAGTGAGGGAGTCTATCCCCTTTTCACTAGCGCTAGACCAAGGAGATTATTTGAGCATCTGAGGTGGGTGTGCCACACCTACCATCAGCTCCTTACTTTACCGCACATATCCCTGTGCTACTCATACGCTGAGTTGGCAAGGGCCAGTATCGAACCAAGAACCTTGAGATTCCTAGCCGAACACTCTACCGACTGAGAAACATGTAACATCATAAATCTTTTGGATTTTTATTTATTTTCATAAAATGAATAAATGATATTATTGATTTGTAATATATATATATATATATATTTTTTTGTTCTTTTTTTCAGAACCTTCAATCTGTTCAAATTACCTTGATTCTGATGAAAATGGGACAATTTACCAGATGTTTATATGCCCAAGACATTTTGAAATTGATAGTTTTTCTCGTTGTTGTGGACCTGAAGGAAGACAAACATGCTGTAAACCAACCAGCGGGTAAGCAATTTTCATACATTGATTAAATAAATCATTAAGATTAAAATGTAGATTTATTGCTGCATTTTTAAAATGTTAAATAAAAAAAAATCACACAAGCAGGGTTATAATATAAGGATATCAAAAACTATTACAGTGCATCAAATATACAGTATTGGACAATATATATATATGAAGAAAGCAAAAGCAAGAACGAATCACGGATCACGTAGACACGAGGCACGGGTAAAAAAAACTGTCCAATTTTTTCAAAAGTGAATGTTTCTGATGACGGATAATCACCTAAAAGTAATGTTCTGAAACCATTGGTAAGACAAACTTTTAATTGTATTGGTGACTATAAATAAATATATATATATGTATCAATGTGTATGGTTGGCACTATTATACTTGAAGAAGCGGTAGTAATCCAATGTACAATGTTATTAGAAGAGTGCTCAATATCTGTGATAGAGCATTATATATATATATATATATATATATATATATATATATAAAGGCAGTTTGTGTGTATGTCCTGAGGAAACTATGAAAATAAAACAATTAATGACAAAGTAAATATGTATACACATTCATTATCACCAGATCTTGCTTTTTGAGCAAAAATAATGAAGATTTGATTTATATTTGTGAAGATAATTAAAAAATAAAATTTAAATGATAACAGCATGGATTATTTTTGCATTTAGTATTTTAAATAGAAGACATCAATGCATGGTCTTTTGTTACATAGGGATTTTAATGGAGTATTCTGCGATTATCCAATTTGTGATTCAACATTAATGGATCTGTGAGACGACCTTTTTACACCCCCTCCACCCAGGTGATGCTGGGTAGCCGCTTCTAGTATATACTATTGGATAAAGAAAATAGTGATAACACTGAAACATTTTTTCTTATTGCCACAAATTTGAATGAAACTTCAATGGCTTAGACACACATAGGAAGTGATTATTTTCCTTTAGCATCAGCCCTGGAACCACAATGTTCCAGGTTTGATACTGGCTCTTTCCAACTCAGTGCATGAGTAGCACAGCTTGGATCTGTGCAGTCAAGTGGGGAACTGATGGTAGGTGTGGCATTACACCTCAGATGTAAAACAATCTCCCTAATGCTAGTGCTAGTGAAAAGGGGATAGACTCCCTCACTGTCTGGCTGATAACGATAATAGGCCACTCCACCTGCTTTACTTGATTGTTGTTGTCAATGTTTCTATAGTTGTGAATAGTCACAATTTTCTAAATAGAAATTTCTTTGAAATTTCCAAGAGTTAAATTAAAATATGAAAAACAGGAATATTAATTATCACCATTCAGCTCAGTTGGTAGAGCGTCTGACTAGGAACCATAAGGTTCCAGGTTCAATACCAGCCCTCGCCAACTCAGTGTATGATGACTTTTATTTTTTACTATTTCATAGGTGTTTCTTTTTTTTTTTTTCAAATTAATATTTATCATCATCATCATTTCGCAATGACAGCATGCATTCCCATGACACTCTCTTGCCACCTGTCCCTATTAATCATCCCCCTGTCAGGTCTTCTGTACAGCTTCTGGGCAGACCTGATTGATGTAGGTTGACTGATTGATGGTCAGCCTACATTGGTGTGTCCATGTGTTGATGTCCACATGAAAACATCAGTGTTCAGCATATCTGGTTCATCTTACTTGGAGAGTTTGCGTGATAGGGTGTAAGTGGCCATACAGTTGCTCTTTTCTGGGGATGCTGCTTCTAACAATTGTTCAAGATAGCATGCAGCATCCTTGTGTACTCCTCATCTATTTTTTTTCTGTAAGCGTTTTTAGTGCAAGTGGTGCAGCCAAACAGTAGCACTGACATGGCTATGGCTTGGAAGAATTCTCACTTTATTTTATCAGATCGATCAGATATCCATATAATTGATAATCTGTCTATAGCAATCGATAATTATCTCTTTTCTTCTGTCTGATTTGTTATCCTCTTAGTAATGTTGGAATATTTTGACTATATAAGGTGTGCTACAATTCCCCAACTAAATTTATAGACAGGGCAAGGTCACATGGTTTATTCCTCCAGCCAATCAACAGCTATAATGCTTGGCTGATTCACTACTTAAACACTGATACTTTCATAGTCCACTTGCAAACCATTGACGAAGGGACTTACAATACTGAGGATTCTTTACTAGAGGATTACCAAGGATTTCTGCTGGACAAGCTCTCTTGCTTTAAAGATTAAAGGATGGCCCATAAGATTGTAACAAATAAAGCAATATTAATGTACTACTTACTTGTTTAGGTCTTGATTTAATAGAATAAAAAACAGAAGAGATAATTGTAATCTTTAGTTTAAAGAGAAATCACTCAGGTATTTCTTATCCAACATTTGCATAAAGGTGCTGATATCTCTAGTTAGAAATCTTCTGAGGTCCACCTCTCATTATTCAAGCAATAAAAGTTCTACTTAGCTCTGTTATTAAAACAACAGTAGGCTAACTGACTTAATATGGCGCTGCAACAGGATTTTGTTAGGAGATATGTGACTCATGAATGGATCATTCTTGAGTCAATTTGGGTCATTATTCCTTGAGTTCTGATTGGTTGCTTGACTGGTTGATTGCTGAACTGTGGGTCTGGTAAGAATCGCTTGAGTTCGACAGTAATTGGAACTTATTTTCACGATGGTGAGTATCATTGTTTCTACAGTGTAGGTAAGATCTGAAATTTTCCAAGTGTGATATACTCATAAAGATCCATAACTTGGGTTCCATAACTGAATTGACTTATTTGATGTACACATCTAAGAAATATCTATGGCTTCTATTTATTTCACTCCTTGTGAGTTTTTTCACACGAACATAAGTTGATGGTCTTTCACTAGAGCTTCAGTGATAACAAGTCTCCTCAGGTATACAGGACACTTCTAAGTATTTTAGCTGATCTTAACAATGCTGTTGTCTGGATGGTCTAAATTTCCATTTCCTCTATGTTTTCTAAACTCTTGGGCTCATTCCAATAGCACCAACTAAAATTGGCATTACTTTCACCCTCGTATCCACAATTTTTGTCAATTCTCTGGCAAGGTCCAGGTATTTGTCTATCTTTTTGATTTCTTTCACCTTCACCCTGTGATCTGTTTGGATTGCAAACTCTACCAGTTGACAAGTTCTCTTTTTCTTGTTAATTAATATTAGGTCTGATTTTCTGCCTAAGATAAGGTAATCTGACTGTATCTCAAAGTCGCATAGAATTTGACACATTTCATCCTCAAGGACATATTCTGGTTTGTGCATATACCATTTTGTTGTATGGCTAAAATTTAGATTTTTGCACAATTCCCAGTGGATCATCTTTCCATCCCAGTCATGCCTAGTAAGCCTCGTATTCTTGTTGTACTAGTTTGCTGCATTCGCTTATTACATGATTGATTATTATTATTATTAGCAAAAAACACCTTCCAGCCAGTGTAAAAATTTATTTTTGAAAGATATTGCTGAGTGGGGTGGAGTTAAAAATTCAATGTCAGGGAGTTTTTATCATAAGTAAAACCATCAAATTTATTAAAGGAGTAAAAAAAAAAAATAAACAATTTGAAATAAAACTTAGTTCTGTCCCCTCAAATAAAATTAAATAATTATTTTGAATATTTTAACAATAAATTCTACATAAAATTGTAAGTATTTATTTTATATACTTCTTACTCATCTTCTGATCATCTTTCATATCTTATGTAAATGGATGTTCTTCTTCTTGTGTCTGGAACTTCGTCTTGGGGATTTCGTGTCTGGTCTTTTATTAGGGATTTCTCATCTATCAGAAGCCCTCGGTCATTAGTAGTTTTTTGGATAAATAACCCAAGACTTTGATTTTCTTTATATCATATTTTATTTAGAAATCCCCATCCAGACAAACTGCGCAGAGTGAGTACAGCCCCACTGGGTGCGTGCTGAGCACACTTACTATCTCCGTGGCTCACCCAATACTGAATTAACTCTTTCAGATCAAAACTGGAAGAGCTCTTCTTTCTCATTTCTCTACTAATTCTCACGGTATCTACTGGAAAAGGGATCAACACAAGTTTAACATGTGTCAATCAATCTTCCATGATATCGTACTCAAAAACTGCTAGCCGTAATTTCTAACAGCCATTTTAATTTCTACACTAACTGTACATAATTGTTAGGATACTAACAATTATGTAACATTTATTTATAAACTTTTAGTTAACTTCTTGTTATTGAAAAAAACGGTGAGGGTATAACATAATTTTAAAAATTGATTTGAAATTTCACAAATAATGTTTTCCATTTAAAGTAATACAATTTTTAATTAATTCCATTGTTTATTTAAATGATATATATTTTATTTATTACAATGGAAAGGATTCAGTCATTGAATTATAAGGAACAGCTTTTATTTATTTTATTAATATCAATTGTTCTTTTATTTTATGTATGGATGATTTTGGTAATTGTGACGTAAGCAGTGACATAATTTTAGTTACAGACAAATAGAAACCAAATTTCTATTATTAATAGATTAACAAAAAAAAAAACAAAAACAGACAGCTGACATAATTTTTCTTATTACTGATACTGATAACAATTGATGTAGTTTACGACAAGTTAGAAAGGCCAGTTTAGACCAGTTGGTAGAGCGTTCGGCTAGAAACAACAAGGTTCCTAGTTTGATACCGGCCCTTGCCAACACAGCGTATGAGTAGCACAGGGATCTGTGCGGTAAAGTAAGGAGCTGATAGTAGGTGTGGCGCTCCACCTCAGATGCAAAAACAATCTCCTTGGTCTAGTGAAAGGGGGATAGACTCCCTCGCTGATTGGCGGATACCGACTTTAGGCCACCCCAACCACTTCACTTTATGACAAGTTATGACGGTTTCATATTTGGTAGAGTCAATCCATTGCATCATTTATCACCTGACAACATCTGGTCATACTTTCAACAAGTTGTGACAGAGAACACGAGGTGAATGGCGAACGTCAAGGCCTGCCGTATTCTCGAAGGAAGCGGGCTAGGCTTTGCCTGGCTGTAGAATCGAACCTGCTTCCTTCAGAATACAAACATTGTCACCAAAGTCGAGAAGCTACAGTCCCGGATGTAAGCGCCTGGTGCCCGGATGATAGCTATGAGGATTCCGGCAGTCGGGTTTGGCTCGAGAATCTCGTGTGTGGGGCGCAGACACCCGGATGTTGAGGGAGAAATTAGTATAGGTAGAGTGGGGTGATGACAGGACTTGAGTCGCGATTTTGAGTTGCTGAAGATTTTACGACGACGGATTTTCAGCTGCTGAAGATTTTTGAGTTGATAAAGATTTTTTGACGGCGACGACATTGTCAACAAGTCGAATATTTATTATTTTTCCCCTCTATTTTTTTTCTTCTCATTCTAGACAAGTGATTGACCAAGATATAATTTTTGAGGAAAATATTGATTGATTGATTTGTTTTATGGCATACCAACCCTTTTCGGGTCATTTAATGCTGAATCAAGTCATTTTAATAACACAAAGGACTCTGGTTGTTTATAGTACCTGTTGTTGCTTAAGTGGTCACCCAGTTAAGCATTAAACAGGTTCATCGCTGCTTAACTTCAGTGATCTAGTGGAAACCTGTGCTTTCAGTGTGACTTGGTTGTTTTGTTTTATGGCACATCAACCCTTTTCAGGTTATTTAAAGCCAAATCAAATCATTTTGATAAACAAAAGACTCAGGTTGCTTATATTACTTGTTTTTTCTTAAGTGGTCACCCAGTGAAGTATTAAACAGGCTTATTACTGCTTAACTTTAATGATTCAAAATCTTTTGATGTTTGGTCTCATACAAACAGAATCTGTCCACAGGGATGTTGAAAAATATCATATTTTGAAATGATGGCTGCTTGGTCGGTTGTTTTTGTTTTACGGCATATCAACCCTTTTTGGGTCATTTAATGCTGAATCAAGTCATTTTGATAACACAAAGGACCCTGGTTTCTTACAGTACCTGCTGTTTCTTAAGTGGTCACCCAGTGAAGTATTGAACAGGCTCATTGCTGCTTAACTTCAGTAATCTAGCAGGAACTGATGTTTTCATCAGGAGTTGACTGTAATAACAACAATTGATGAATGATGGTAATTTAATTTCTTTGCAATACTATAAAAAACAAAAAAACAGTTCACATTTATTGTATGTCACAATTTGACATTGTTCAACCTCAAACAACTGCTTACCGCACCATTATCAAAGATCTAATCAATTGATGAATCAGGGTGATTCAATTTCTTTGCAATATCACAAAATGACTACAAATCACGAATGTCACAAATTGACATTGTTCAACCTCAAACAACTGCTTACCGCACCATTATCAAAGATCAATCATAAATTAGGATATCAAACCAAGGAAAAGAAAATTCTAAGAAATTTCCTTTTTTTTTTGGTATTTCTAACAATTTTTTATCTTGAGATGCTGTGTTGTTTTCTAATGCACCATCACCACCACCTTCTATTTGATGATAATTTCCATTTTTCTTAGAATTTTTAAGGAAAATATCAATTGATGAATCAGGGTGATTCAATTTCTTTGCAATATTACAAAATGACAATCTACAAATCATTGTATGCGACAATTTGACATTTTTCAAACTCAGACAACTACTTACACACCATTAGTAAAAGACTTAATCATAAATTAGGATATCAAATTAAGGAAAAGAAATTCCTGAATTTTTGGAATTTCTGAGAATTATTTTCCAAGATCTGTGATTCCTCTTTTGCTAATGGTTTGTAAATTATTGTGTGAGTTTGAAAAAGTTAAAATTGTGGCATACAATAATTATGGACAGTCACTTTGTGATATTGCAAAGATATTCCTTACCAGACGTTAGAAAAAGGCTATTCACAAATCAGGACATCAAAGAAAATTCTAAGAAATTTCCTTTTTTTTTTTTCTCTTTTTAGAAAATTGTGACTTTTTGCTACAACAAAGGCAACAGGTATTAATAATCAAAGAAAATAATCACTTCCTATGTGTTTCTAAGCTATTGAAGTTTCATTAATGTTTATAATGCAAAAATAAAAAAAATGGTTCAGTTTTATAAAGGTCTGTGTTGTAACTCTAGTATCAGAGTTAAGAGACAAATAATAGGAAGAAGTACAAGTATTAAGGCTAGGGAACAAGGTTTACTAAGCAAAGATACAAGGTGAACAGAGTAATTTGCAATTTCTGGGTTTAATTACAAGTCCCATGTGATGTTGTTTCTCTCTTTTGAGTTTTCATCTGAAATTATTTTTAGGAAAAACAGATGATTCCATTCTCATTATTTAGGTACTATATGACGGTCTATTTATTTTTCTTTTGTCCAATACTGTATGTATTTTGTCATTTTAATTATGAAGGAATTTTTTATTTTCTGCCAAGAAATAATTAACGAGTTAACAATTTCCAAACGTATAAAAAATAAAGTATCAATTTTGAAAAAACAAAAAACAAAAGTCTAGACAATTCAGCATTTTAAAAAATAACCTTAATTCTTTTTTTTTTTTCTTTTTTTTTGATTCCTAAAAAGTATAAAAAAATTAAGTATCAACATTTGCAAAAAAAAAAAAAAAAATTGAGCCAATTTAGCATTTTAAAAAAAAAAATTGTTTTTGAGAAGCATGATTTGTTAAATGTCATTTAGGATGAATAGATCAATCCCAAAAGCCGAGCCCCAAATATTTAGAAAGAAATACTGGAAGGAAAAATCCAATTCAATATTGTCTAAAACTAGGAGGTAAGAAAGATTTAATGTTAATTGCTTAATTTTGCCTTCAATCAGTTTTAAATATTTCTGAGGAATTCGTATTAAAAATTGCCATTTATAGCATTTTAAGCAGCTTAACGTAAAATATTTTGCTGCTTTAAAAATAAAGTAAAAAACTAAAAATTAATTTATGTATGTATTTATTTTTTCATTAAATATTTTTGAAGGTTACCAATTGTCATATCGGTCATATGGCAGTAATTCTCAAACTTTTCTTGTTCAGGATGCAAAAAATATTTTGGTACTGTTTTCACAGAAGTTCAGATATATATATATATAATTTATATTATTTTTAAATTTTTTATTTCTAAAATCAACTGGTGTGACCCCCCCCCCCCATATAACTTAGTTTGCAAAAAAAAAAATACTATCTGATATCTGAGAAAAAAAAAATAAAAAAAAAAAAGACCAACAAACCCGTACTTTCTGAAAATAATCATCAGTATCATAATGTAGTCACCAAAAGAAAAAAAAACACTGAAGGAATGTTCTAAGTTATAAATGTAAAAAGTGCTCAATACGTTAAGCAGAGCAAAATTATATGAACCTAAATGAGTCAGACACTATCTACCTAGGTTTCATCCTAATGGTTCATCTAGATAATTATCCTGATGAACCATTAGGTTGAAACCTACATAGGGTCCTTATATAGATATATCAATATCTATCTATATATCTATCTATCTATCTATATATATATTTGTATATGTATAAGTATTAACTTACCGGTGGGTATAAGAACGATCGTTGGAAGCGCACAATATCAGAGGTTAAGGTTGAGAAAAAACAAATACAAAGTGCTCAATACAATGTAGAGCATAAATTTATTTAAGAATGGAAATGATATATATATATGGAAATATATATATATATATTTGTGAATAAAAAGGTCTTAAATTTTATAAACATCTTAGTACAAGGTGATTCACCTTATACCAAGAAACTTGGTACCCCAACAAAGAATATATATATATATATATATGTAAAAATGGAAAAGGAATTGAATCCGACAATATGAGGAAAAATGAGTAAAGAAAAGAAATGTAAATGGATAAAATGAATTTAATCGATATATTTTACTATTTTTTAAATCTAGATCTTCACGCAAACTCTTCCTTACACTTAGTTACCTTAAATTACCATACCACAAATATTTTATTCAAAAATTTTAGATCTTCATTCAAACTTCCCCTACTTTTATTTACTATAAATTACCACACCACAAATATTTTATGACTTATTAATTAATTCCACACTTATTATATAACGCAACATGTATTATACCTAATTCTTCTTTACATAATCTGTTAAATAAAAATATATTCACCACTTAAACTGAACCATCTTACAATAACATCTCAATAAATTAAACAAATTATACAAAATTATCTATATATATGTGGTCCCTTTTTTAATCGACAACTTTTTTAACATTTCACCGATTTTTTTTTTTTCAAAACATAAACTAAGCTCCGAGAAAAATGTTCAACATGTTATTGATAAATAATAACACTTTATTTTTTATTTTATTTATTTTTTGTAACAATAAAAAACTATTTTGTACCATAACCCCTAAAAAAAACAAACAAACAAATATCCTAATCATAACGATCTATCTTAGCTATTGTCAGCATTCCAAATTTTAAAAAATTCGATTTTCGAATATTTCCAAAAATCTCTGTTGTTTTTCCCAATGAATTTTTTCATAAAAATAAATGTTCACTCTGATGAAGGTCGATTCTTGTATGTGTGCGAAATATTTTCACACACATAAACTGACCGAAACACATGTGTAAGTGATATAGATTAATGTGATATCGATTAAATTCATTTTATCCATTTACATTTCTTTTCTTTACTCATTTTTCCTCATATATATATATATATATATATATATATATATATATATATATATATATATATAGCAAACACTCTGCACAAGTAGGATTATGCATGCATTTTTGTATTAGAGTTTTTACTCTAAATATTGTGTAAATTTTGTGTTTTGAAATATTATCTAAACTATATATCATGGAGGTGTTTGTGGTGTAATGGTTATGACAAGGCTGTTTGCATTTCACATAGCACTAATATGAATCCAAGTATTCTCCCTCCATCTATGGGTAAATTGTAGGACAGACTGGGCTCATTAACCTTGGCATGGCAACTGGTCTAGGAGAAGAAAAACTCTGAATTCAAACCTGTTAAACTTTGTTTAAGAAATTGACCTTATGTCACATCCTGCTTGTGAAGAGGAATTTTGGCAAATATATATAATGGGTAAATCTAACTCCACTTCACACAAGCAGGCTCTGTCTGCCCTACTATTTACCCATAGCTGGAGGAAGAATAGTTGGATACATACCTTTCCCAAGGGTATTAACACCTCCATTTCCTATGACTCTAATCATTACACCCTGCACCTCTATCTAAATTTGTATAGAATCATTTACAATGTCTGTATATTTTCAACCGATGTGCCACAGCACACTAGTGTACCGTGAAGCTTCTGTGGGTGTGCCGTGAGGGTATTTGCCTCATACCCCACTTGTATGGGCTGGGCACAAAGCCTCGTTTTAACGTGGGCCCACCCACAAGCCGAAGCTCATGGGTGGGAAAGAACAAAAATTGCGTTGATCCCGTCGGCATTCCTCCTCAAGGGGGGGCGCCTCAGGCGCTGGGTAATAAACCCAGCCCTGCCCCTTTAAGTCAAGGGGGCAGGTATTGCCTGGGGGGATAGCCCCCTGGGATCGACGCTATGATTCATGTTGAGGACAGTTGATTATCCTCTTATATTTTTATTCTATTACTTTAATATTTTTTGTTTTAATCAAAAAATTTTTGTACTCTTAGAACAGTTTTTCAATATTCCTTTTCTTTTAAAATCTAAATGACAAAATAATTATATGTTTATATATTGATGGTGTACCTTGATCAATTTATTGCCCTGCTCATTGTACCGTGAGATGAAAAAAGGTTGAAAAACTCTGCAGTAGAGATGTTTCTACTTTCAATGAAATGCTCATTGCTATGCATTTCTATATCACCTGAAGGGAACTAAAAATATTTCCTTTTAAAGTTAATTATAGATTTTAATAGATGACTTTTAGTTATTCATATAAAACTGTTGGTTAAAAGTGCTAATTCATTTACAGGTTCACACACCCTAAAATAATTCTGACTGTATCCTCTAGAGTGGGATAAGCCCCCCCCTACCCCCCCAATAAAAAAAAGGTGTGTACTGGTTATGACACTAAACTGCATGTGACAGGGTGTAATTCCAGGTCTGAAAATCTGGAGAGTTTGGAGTACACCTTCATTGCCATTACTCACTCTTAAAAAACAACTACACAAAAAAGTTATGAATGTAGAATGAACACAATTCCCTAACCTTTAGGCATAAAATAACCCTAGATGGGTTGAGATGCTATTAACATCAATCTATCAGATGATGATTTAGTATACTTATAATTTTTGTTGGGGTTGGTTTAGCTCAGTCAGTAGAGCATCCACCTAGGAATCCCAAGGGTCCTGGTTCAATACTGGTCCCCGCCAACTCAGCGTATAAGTTGCACAGATTCAACATTTTCTTTCCTTTATTTATTTATTTTTTTCAACATATTGTTGGATTTACTTCCATTTTTCAACTTATATATATATATAATTTTTTTTTTTGTTTTTTTTTGTTAAATGACTTTGAACAAGTTTTTTTATGTATTTTTTGTATATACCGTATTTGACGGCATATAGGACGCACTTTTTATCCACTTGTTGTCGACTTGGCTGTATGTGTTCTTGTCCCTGTCCCCACTGAATCTGCTGTGTTGGTCTTTCAAAGTCGGGTTTAAATACATTTTCGACTTGCGGATCAGATCAACTTTAACTTTTTTATTTTTAATTGCGAATCTGACCTGCTGAAATGGGGGGTGGTGTCTTATATGCCCGTGTGTTTTATATGCCGTCAAATATGGTAATTCTATGCTGTGCTTGTATTTGGGCAGAAGATTGTGTAGCTTTGAATGCTGTTTGTGTCTGCTATACAACAAGTTGTGCTTGGCAAAGAGTTCTTGATGCCTTGGCTGCTGAATGTCTGGCTAGATCGGCAGTTTTTCTTGAATTGTTTTGGACAGGATTTTCTGGTGCTTTGAATTTTGCTTCTCTCTCTCTTCCATAAACATTCATTGTTTCTCTTGTTTTATTCTGTCATGTGTATTTATACTAGCAGAACATTGTCAACGTAGGTTCCATTTACAAAAATCTTGGTTCAAATAAAGGCACGCCCGGTCAGCTGGAGCTGTAGAATACGCTGACTGCATATCAGCTCTTATGGCAAATAAGCATCCAGCCCTTTTTTATCATACATGTTTATTAATACACATGAACTTATTTCTACCATTTTATTAGTCCATATGAAGTTATTGAATATTATTTCTACCAATTTATAAAACTAAACCAAACAAAAATATTTACCTACAAATCATATATACAACAAAAAATAAGATTTGGTATTAAATAGCCCATGTGGGTTGATATGCCATTGTTGTTGTACAATTAAATAAAGACTGAAATATTTTTATAATTAGGCACAGTTTATAATTTGACAAAATGTTTTGTAAAATAGATAAAATCACCCTGTTAATGGGGCTGCTGTGATTGTATCCCCGGCACAGAAGTAAGACCTCCTCCCACCTAAAGAAATGTGTTGTGTATGACACTTAACTACATCAGATGGTGAGGCTCCATTTCTGGAGATTTGGGGAGTGTGTAGTACCCCTTTAGCACAATTAGTGTCTCATCTATGAGTCAAATAGATCTGTTTAAAAATGATTTGTATTTGATAGGACCATGTGCAAACAAAGCCTTTTAAGAAACAACTCCGCCCTGTTGGCTGGGGTGTTAGAATGCACCGACTGCACCTCTGCAGAAGGGTAAGACTCCCCCAATGGGGCCACCTGTTGGCCGTGGGTGGCAACCCGTGATGCTTAGAATAGAGCCCAGGTGGATGAGCAGTTCATGACATGCAATACTCCACTTTGGACCTATCTTGGGCTAGACGGGCGGTCGGAGAGGCTCCCTCCGATCAATCGGCTGGTCACGTTAAGCCCTAGCACCTATATGATTTTCCCAACCCTATTGCCCTTATGGCAAGTCCCAACCCCTTTTTATCATATAGGTGCTAGAAGGCGGTGGCTGCGGGTCTACATGTCCTGGGAATGATGTTAAACTCTATCTGATGGTGAGGTTCCAGTTTTGGAGGTTTGGGGAATGTGGAGCACCCCTTCATCACCATTGCTCCCTGGTCCACTCTGACCCAGAGTGGTAGTACCTGTTAGGGTCCCATCTGTGGGTTAGATAGAAAAATGTATTTATAAAAAACTTGTATTATCCATTAAGAATTGATTTATTTGAAAACTTTATTGGCATTAAATGACCCACTGAGGTTGATATGCCGTAAAACAAAACCAAACCAAAAACCAAACTAAGAAACAACTACATAAAAAATTTGAATATAAATATACATTGAATGTGATTCCATAACCCCTAGGCATAAAATAACCCTAGATGGGTTGACATGCAAATCAATCAATAGATAGATAAATACAAAATAAAAAAAAAATTTTTGGTGAATTAGTGTTAAAGAATAAAAACTAAAGATATAATAAAGTATTGGTAAGTCCAGCAATAATGCTGTTTTGACTTATTTAAGCCATTTTAGCTGTGCAGCTTCTCTCTGTGCTCTTCAGTGTTTGTGTTCAGATTCAGAACCTCTCCTCTACCCTAACCAAATTGTAGCAGCCAAAGTCTAAGCATTCCTCAGGATCTTTCAACTCTGACTGCATAACAAAGTATAACCTGATGAAGTGTAAGTAATTTATTCTGTCTTGAAACTGTATTTTATTCTATTTATTTTTTCATCTGATTATTATAATAACTTTTCTATATTCTAGGATGAGTCAAAAGTTTTGCAATATTTTAATAGCATATTTACTTTATTCTTCAAGTTACAACAAAAGTAGATTAGCATTCAAAGTAGAGGCCATTGTGTTTTTGCCATCTGAAACGACTTTTCTACCAATTCTTTGATCTCAGACTGATCACCAGTGTAGCAGTCTGCCTCAGCTGGGATGGACTTGTGTCCAAAAGGATTTTCTTCCCTTACCAAGATTGTTTCACCAATAGATGACACTACTGGCTGGGTATTTAAACAGCAGCCTGAGAATTTCTCACTCTCTTTCTCTTGGTCTAGCATACACAAAACATGAGCTAGACACGTGTGGTGTCTCTGTCCATACAAAGTATTTTTCTTCAAAACATTGCCTTTGTTTGAGGAAATATATTTCAATCTTTTAAAATATTATTACTGTTAAAACTTAATCAATTAGGTAAAAAGCATCACATCAGAGGTGTTGGTGGTGATGAGGGATATTTTCAATTTGAATTCTAGATATAATATTTTATTCATTTTGTTTAAAATGACAATATTTTCTGTTTTAAACTTTTGCCCTTTTGAAAGAATTTGATATTTAAAATTAAAAAAAAAATGAACTTACCTTAATGTAGAACACTTTTGTGTTTTTTTTCTTTTTTTTTTCCATCCCTACTGTCTGATTTCATTTTACTCCCCACCCACCCAATTTTAATCAAATATATCACCTTTGACTTTTAGTTGATTTACTGGCTGTCTCTTTTGAAAAAGATACTGGTCGAAAGCGCCCTTAAGTTTCTCACTTTTTTTTTTTTTTGAAGTCGAATTTTTTATAAAAGAAGCAGGATTCCTCTAATAAAAGCTATGAGTTGTACCAGAAATTTATTCAAACATGTATATATATATATATATATCTTTTGATGGTTTCATTTTCAGATCTGGCAGTATTGTAGGTTCCATAATTGGAGCCTTTATATTGGTGGCTATCATTGGAACCATTGTTTACTGTTGCTGCCGTCACAAGAAGAAACAAAGTGGAATGGTTTTGAACAAAAATGGTAAGTAATTCCATCAAGAAACTTTTCCTAAAAAGTTCTTCAGTTTTGTTTTTCTTCTGTTCATTTCTTAAATTATTTTTTATTCTCATTTAAAAAAAAAACATTCAAATATACACATTGCATTGAAATAATCTATCATTATTATTATTATTATTATTAATTTTGAGTATTTGTATTATTTGGATTATCTTTATTGTTATTGCAGTCCGAATAATCCAAATTACCAAGCCTCATCTCAAAAATTCAGAAAAGTAATTTTAACTAGTATTCTCATCTTTTTAATTTTTAGTTGCTTTTTTCATCACAATTCATTCTGTAGCAAGACAATAGATAATTGTCTCCCTTGTAGAATGGGCATGTCCATTAAGTGGCAGTGAACTGTCAGATGACAGTCCTGCCCAAACAATTCTTACTCTCTTTTGTCAGATGAAGCATTGTCAATCATTTTTATTAATTTTAACTCATATTTTATTTCATCAATTTATTGGGTTGCTTGATGGTAGCGAGGATATTTGTTGATTTCTCTCTCACCATCGACTAATATTAGTGTTAGTATATCTGTGATACACTGACACTAAATAAATGGAAGGAAAGACAAGATAAGCTAATTTATACTTAGAAGAAATATTTAATATTTTTTTAATCCTATATTAATAAATACCATGTGCGATATCTGGTCCACATCACCTGCCAACCAAGGGTAGTAACACCGTTTTTGTGGCTTAAGAAGGTTCTGCACTTTGTACTAATACCTTTGGGAAAGATATGAATGCAACTATTCTCCCTTCAGCTATGGGGAAATAGTAGTGCTAACTTTGCTCCTTAACCTTGGTATGGCGTCTGGTCTAGGAGAAGGAAAGCTGCAAACTCAAAGAGTTTAAACTCTGCTTAAAAATTGACCTTGTGTTGCATCCTGCTCATAAATTTATATAATGACAATTTTTTGCAAAATTTTAAGCAAAACAAGATCATCAAAACATTTTGGCTGGTGTGCTTTCCAGCTTTCTTCAGGTTTTTCTTGTTGAACTCTTTTTTTTTCTTTTCTTGTCAAACTCAGGAGCCTTTATATCATAATTGGTAACCTTCAGGTAACTTCAAACCGAACCCTTTATTTAATCCATTGGGGTGGATTGTTCTTATTCCATTAACCATGACAGGTTACAAGTGTTAAGCTATGTTATTTTTTGCCTAGTAGTCAGGATTGAACCTGCAACCTACAGATGATTGTCACTTCAAACTGTATTAACTCAAACCTTATATCTGTTGCACCATGTGTCCAACTATAAAGGGTTTCGTGAAGGTTCCCGATTATGACAGGAAGGTTTCCAAATTTGACAAAAAGGTTCCTGAGTTTGACAAGAAACACCTTAAGAAGGTTGGAAAGCACATCGGCTGAAACATTGTGTATATACCAATAAAGTCTAACAAATTTAAAACAATGTAAAATTCTATTTCCTAACTTTTTGCCCCCCCCCCCCAAAAAAAAAAACACTAAAAAATAAAAACACTTTGTTTAAGCTCACTTAGAAAAAAAAAAATCTGCTGCACGTTACATTTAGTATAAGGTGTAGCATTTATTAATTCGTATATTTCCAGATTTTTGCTTTTAGATACCTTAAGGCTGTGGTGAGGCTGAAGTTTGTTTTTTGTTTTGAGATCAGCTTTTGATGGTGAGTGTTGAGCACATATCAAAGCAATGGAGTAGAATTTCTTTCGCTTCCTTTTTTCTCTGCATATTAACTTCAGCTCAGAACAAAAATCCATGAACAACGTTTCATGACAAATAAAATATCATGCATGTTCCTTTTAATGGTAGCATGTTTATATTCTATAGTCTCAATTTTCGACAGCTAAAAACGTAAACGTTTAATTGAAGTATTGCATTCTAGAAAGCGTTGTCTCTCGCTCAATTGCCTGTTACATCTAAATCAGTTTGACTTTGAAATTCTTGATTTTTTTTTTGAGATACTGCAAACTAAGTAAGTGTTAATGGTAGTTTATTTTGTAGTCTGAGAGTAAGTAAAAACTAAACACATGAGGCCCATGGTTCTAATGGTTAGAGTCATAGGTGCCTCATACTTACTGCCATGTGCCACAATTAAGCAAAGCTTTGTAAATAACTAAAATCTACTTCTGAAACTTATTCAATCAGTCAAATCATAATTTTACATAATCCAATTAGTATAAATATTAAAATTTGTAATAACACAAATTGCAAAATGTTATAAGTCAATTGTTTGATTATTGGAGATTGACTTAGTGATTATTTAGTATCAAGATATAATTATGTTTTTAATGTTTACTTTATTGTATTGATATAAAGTATTCATACTTTATTGTATTGATATAAAGTATTCATACTTTATTGTTGATATAAAGTCTTCATACTTATTGTATTGTATTTATTGTATTGATATAAAGTCTTCATACTTTATTGTATTGATATAAAGTCTTCATACTTATTGTATTGATATAAAGTATTCATACTTTATTGTATTGATATAAAGTATTCATACTTTATTGTATTGATATAAAGTCTTCATACTTTATTGTATTGATATATTGTATTATAAAGTATTCATACTTTATTGTATTGATATAAAGTATTCATACATTATTGTATTGATATAAAGTAAAGGATGTTTCAGAAAAAAATGATAATCTAATAACTTAACCAATTCTTCTTCAAATAATTTCATATTTTAACATGTTTAGAAATAACTCGCAATTCTATTTTTAAAGTTTAATTTTCAGTAAAATCTATTTCTATAAATGAAAAACAAAAAAAGATTATACATAGATTTTTGAGTTGTTTTTCCACATACTTTTAAAATTTGAAATCATTTGAATTTTAAAACTGGTCAAGTTTTATTAAATTACAAAATAATATAAATTACATAAGAAATTATAAATTATTTCCTCTCATTTTAAAAAAATAGATGAGTCATTATTGTATCATTTTTATTGTATTTTTATCTGGGCCGAATTTTAACACAGAGTCTAGTAGTTTTCCTATTCTTTTTTCATATCCTTTAAATCCAAGAAATGTGCACCAAGTTTTGTTCTTAATTTATTATTGAATTTGCATTAAGATTTCATCATTTGACGAAGATGAACAAAAATTAAGAAAACAACATCATTCTCATGGTTTTTTTATTTCACTCATTAATTCAAATGTACAAAACTGTCTTTTCTAAATGTCTTTTTCGTATTATACTGGCCTGTGATGTTTTCAAGGTTGAATATATAATAACTGATTTTATGACAATTTTTTACTCTGAATCCAAAAATAATACTTATCTTTTAAAAAATCAGATCAAATCTTTAAAGATACAAACTCTAACTTAAATGTATAGAACAGTATTCTAGCTGTGACAAGTAGAATCAAGTAGAATAGGCTTTTGAATATGTTATTATGTACAACTTGTGAAGCTATTCAAACACATCTTAAAAACCAGACTGACTAAATACAATGAATGGTATTTTTGAATTCAGCATAAAATGGTGATCATTTATCACTTGATAAACCTTTGACCTTTGGAAAATGTTTTTTTGTTTTTTTTAATGCAGGCCAGTGTTATTGCTATTCAGTTTAATCTCTTCTAAGATTTTCACTTTTCCAACTCCTTGCTGCACACTCAAAGCATAATTCAACTTGGAATCTTTTTTCTTTTTCTTTTTTTTTTGATTCTACACAATTGTCAAACTTTAGATAATTGGACTTTGTACTTTCCTTAACTCTTTATAAATGTAATTAAATAATTTTAAGATCATAACTTATCTTTAACAAATTCAAATAATGTCAAACATATACAATATTGTAATGGGTAAACATTTTTAAAAAATCATGCAGATTTCATAAAATATTGGTGCAAAAATTAAAAAAAGAATTTAGAGGGTTTAAAAAAAAAAAAAAACAAGAAAAAAAATTTTTATTATTAATCCATTGATTTTCAACTGAGTGGTCACATGATCCCCTGTGATCATGTAATATTTTTTTAAGAATTGATTTATTTCAAAACTTTATCGGCATTAAATGACCCACTGAGGTTGATATGCCGTAAAACAAAACCAAACCCAAAAGACTCAAGTTGCTTACAGTACCAGCTGTAATTATTTCCATTACCTCTCAGCATAAAATAACTCAAGCTGGTTTAGTATGCTGTTAAAATCACTGCCCTATTTTATACCAAGTGTATAAATCATTATTTCAAACTTATTAATTAATAAGTAATTTCTTTGAATTTTCTTTTCAGATTTTGTTCCATTGACAAATTTGAAGGGTTTGCTAATTTGAGTTTTTAAAATAACCCACTGAAAAAGCTTCACATGCAAACTAAATCTTTCACAATAATCTTGCAACAATATAAAACCAAATGTTCCATTACAGTATTTTTATCAATAATGGAGATTCAGTCTCTATTTATCTGTAACCAAAACTATGTCACTGCTTACGTCACATTACCCAAAATCATCAATACATAGAATAAAGAACAACCTTGTTTGAATTCATTTGATTTTAACTGTGAGAAACTTGATTTTATTAGAAGGAAAACATATTTATTTGAATTTTGACAGGAAAACTATTATTATGTCTATTATTAAAAAATATCAGATTTCAAAAATCTGTTTACATTTTTTTTTTACAAAAGAGCATGGCAAAAATCCTTTATACTTTTGGACGTCGATAAGATTAAGATAAAAATTAAAAAAAAAAAAATTTTTACACTAAAATTAAAATATTTGTTCAATTTTGATAAACTTTTGTTGAATTTTGTACGAGTGTATTCTTAATAAAAAAAACTTTGTCATCTGTCGTAAAAAAAAGCAAACTCTCAACCCTTAGGCAGTATCTTTCAAAAATTAATTTTTACACTTTCGGGGCGGGGGTGTCTTTTTTTTTCTTTTTTGCTAGTGCGTATATAATTCATAATAATGTATAATAGTGCCATAGCTCTTACTATGAGTTTATTGTATTGTTTTAAAATTAGTAGCTAAGCCTGAAAAGTAATAAAATTCCATTATCAAATGTTTGACATGAATTAACTGCTTACTGCAAGGGAGTGGTTTTCATATTACTAAAAATACTCGGTCTGCAAAGTTTATTTTACTTGGATATTCATATTAGTGAAATTAATTTTTTTTAAAAAGAAAATTCTTCCAGAAAGAATATCATAAAATTCTGATTAAAAAAAGTTAAATAATCTAATTCATAAAAATTATTTGATTTTGGTATGAGTTGTGTGTGTGTGTGTGTGTGTGTGTGTGTGTGTGTGTGTGTGTGTGTGTGTGTGTGTGTCCATATGAGTGCATTTATGTGTACATGCATATGTGAGTGAAAAGGCCTATGTGCCATATCTAAACAAAACTTAATAAATAACAATGTAGATAATGTTGCTAAGCAACATAAACTCCATGGTAACTAATCTTAATTTAGGGAAACAAGAAAAGCAATTACTGATAATGTTCTGGAGTTTAAATTATTTTTTTGAAAACTAAAATGTAAAAACAACTATTTAAAAAAAACCCCAAAACTTATTGACTTTAAATCTAACTTGCACCAGATTTTTATATTGCTTTTAAAGTGCACACCAAGCAGGAATTAACAAATGAACAGTACCTCACATGGTGTAAGGGTTTCTTGGTTCACATATTTGTTTTAATATTATGTCTTCTCTATTCATATTAATGAAAAGATGTTGAGGAGGTGTGTATGGTGTAATGGTTATAATCATAGGAAAAGGACACAGCAAGATGAGGTCAAATCCTGGATGAAGCTGTTTGCATTGCACATAGTGCTAATACTCTTGGGAAAGGTATACATCCAACTATTCACTTTCCACCTATAGGTAAACTAGTAGGGCAGTCTGAGATCTTTAACCTTATTAAAAGTATTATCTGTGTTAATCGGACTATTGTCCTCATCTTCATTGTTATCTGTACAATGTTTTGGCCGATGTGCCCTCTGGCCTTCTTCAGGTATTTCTTGTCAAACTCTGGAACCTTCATGGACTCAGGTACCTCCTTTTCGGACTCGGGAGCCATCACGGAACTTTGAACTTAACCCTTTATTCAGTGGGGGTATCCTGTTTTCATTCTGCTAACCATAGCTGGGGTAGAGGTGTTAAGCTGTGTTAATTAATATTTATGTTACTGCTGCCCTTGACCAGGATTGAACCTGCAGTCTAGAGATAACTGTCACTTAGAACTGTCTTAACCTAGCTCCTTTATCCAATTGGCCATGTGTCCAATTTAACCTTGGTATGGTAACTGGTTTTGGAGAAGGAAAACTCTGAATTCAAACCTGTTAAACTGCACTTAAAAAAATTACCTTGTGTCACATCCTACTCATGCAGAGGGCTTGGTAAATGCATACTACACCCTTCAAGTCTGGAAAATAATAGAATTAAATATTTATTTGAAATATTAATTTTTATGGATTTTTGAGGGTATCTGAATTACTCGGACAAGCTTACTGTTAGCCCTGTTGGTAGGGCTTCGAATATGCTAACTGTATTCAATACAGAGGGGTAAGACTCCCCCACTCCCCAGGAGTGTCCTGGTTGGTTGTTTTTGTTTTACAGCATATCAACCCTTTTCAGGTCATTTAATGCTGAATCAAGTCAATTTGATAAGCAAAAGACTCTGGTTACTTACAGTACCTGCAGTTGCTTAAGTGGTCACTCAATTAAGTATTGAACAGGTTCATCACTGCTTAGCTTCAGTGATCTAATAGGAACCGATGGGTATGCTGGATATGACACTAAACTGCATCTGATGGTGAGGCTCCATTTCTGGAGATCTGAGGGAGTGTATAGTACCCCTTCATTCTCATAACTCTCAGGTCCACTTGAACTGAATTGAATCTATCAGTCAAATAGTTCTGTTTAAAGATTATTCATATTTGATATGAATGTGTAAAAAAAGAAAGAAAATACCCCCCAACTATACAAAGAATGTAAATAAGAATCTAGAATAAATGCAATTCCCTAACTTTTAGACATAAAATAGACTGATTGGCATGCTGTTAAAATCAATCAATCAATCAATCAATGTGGTGGCAACTCTAAGTATGACGCCCTGTATAACTGGATTAATCAACCTCTCTCAGCTGGGGGCAGAAGAATATACTGACTTCCCCCTTGACAGAAGGGTAAAATCCCCCTCCAATTGGGCCATCTGTTGGCAGTGGGTGGTGACCCATGATACCTAAGGATGGAAGCTTGGGGGTTAAGCAATTCAGGACATGAAACACTCCACTTTGGCCCTTACTTAAACTAGACGGCAGTTGGAGAGGCCCTCTCTGATTAGTTGGCTGGTCACCTCAACCCCTAGCACTTATATGATTGTCCTGACCCTATTGCTCTTTTTATGATTTCTTGAACCTTAGCTGTTACATACTGATAAGGTGAAACCTTGAAACACGTGTCTGGATTACTTATTATATATATATATATATATATATATATATATATATATATACACTAGAAGGCAGTGGCTGAGGGTCTTATTGCCCTGGCTATGGTGTTAAACTGCATCTTGTAGTGAGGTCCCAATTCTGGAGCTGTAGGAACAGTTGAGTACCTCTTCATACCATTACTCCAGATCTACTCTGACCTGGAGTGGTAGTACCTGTTAGGGTCCCCATTTATGTGTTTAAAAAGAATCTTGGCATAAAATGACCCAAGGTTGACATGCAGTAACTAATAAACCAGTTCCTATACCAAGTTTAAAGAGCTCAGTCTGCTTTACTATTTACCTATAGCTGAAGGGAGAATAGTTGGATGCATACCTTTCCCAAGGGTATTAGGAACAACAAGTAGTGTAAAACAGTATGAGGTCTTTGTGTCAAACTAAGCAAAGCTTAGTAAATAACACCAATATAACTGCCCTGTCAGTTGGGGCTGTAGAACATGCCAACTGCACCTCTGCATTTGTTATATAAAATTTCATTTTTTTTTTCTCATTTTGTTTAATCATTTAATTATGTAATGAATTGAATATTTTTTAGTCTCAATACTTTGAAAGTTGAAATAATAAAATGTAACTTGAAAAAGTATTGTTTTAAAAAATACTTATTTCATTATTTGTACTTTATGTTATTTGTTATGTATGATATAGTGAAATGTATATAACTGCGAGGGTAATCCCAAAGGTTAGGATCCTTTTGGCTGGGGCAGTAGAATAATCTGACTACTTCTGCAAAAGCATAAAATCCTCCAGTGGGACCACTTATTAGTTGTGGGTGGCAACCATTTAATGCTTAAGGATGAAATCTTAGTGGATGAGCAGTTCATAACCTACAACACTCTACTTTAGCCTTTACTTAGACTAGACGAGTGGTCAGAGAGGTCCACTGCGATCAGTTGACTGGCCCCATCAAGCCCTAACACCTATATGATTGTCCCAACCCAAATTGAACTTTTGGAAAGCTCCTTCCCCTTTTTATCATATATTTGCTAGAAGGCAGTGGCTGAGGGTCTTCATGTTCTGGTAATGACGTTAAACTGCATCTAGTGGTGAAGTTTCAATTTTGAAGCTGTTGGTAGTGTCAAATACCCCTTCATAGTCATTACTCCCAGATCCACTCTGACCCTGAATGGTAGTACCTATCTATGGGTTAAATAGATAAAAAATGAGTTTAAAAAAATGTGTTAAAAGAAATTGAATACCTAACAGGATTGAATAAAACAATATGTCTTCAGCATAAAATAACCCAACAAAGTTGACATACTGTAAAAATCCAACCAACCAACCATCCAACCATCCAACCAACTCAAAGGTAATGAAAAATCTATTTTTCTACATAATCACCATTTTAGTCAATGTATTTTTGTAGGCACTGCGGCAGTTTTTGTATGTCCATGTCATACCAGTTTACTGCCATGTCATTCTGAAAGAGTTAAACCTTGTCATCATTGTAAACTTCCTGTACCACTTGCAGAAGTTTTGACATCCTTGCACGACTTGCCATACAATTCTGTTAATTGGTGATCAATTTCTATTATTAAAAATGTTTCCACTTTAAAATTAAACAAATACTTCTTTAAAAAAATCAACAAAAAAAAAAAGGTTTCTATGCTGGTTGAAAAACAAACTAAAAACAAAATAAAACAAATAAAAAGCTGAAAAGTAAAACTAAAATTACAAACTGTTTTTTTTTTTTGTAACTAAGAAAAAAAAAAAGAAAGAGTTTGTGATTTAATTTTACTTTTAGGCTTTTTATTTGTCAATGAATCTCGTATCCTCAAATAATTTGTCTCAATAATTTGTCAATATAAGTTGAAATTAATAATAATATCCTTTTTACTAGTTTAAAAAGAAACAAAACTTTGATGCCCACTAACTAAATTGTAAAACAAATAGAAGGAAAAAATCAAAATCAAAACTCCAAAATGAAAACACAACTTATCTTACTGTTAAAAAATCGTCTCAAGTACACAATAAAAAGTCATAGGATTTATTTAAACAGAAAAACTTAATGAACTTTTAAGAGGATTTTTTTTTTTAAGAAAAATTACTTTTTAAAAAAATTAAATTATTATTTCCCCACATAGCATGTACGACGTACGTACAACATTTTAAATATTTGAGTATTTTTTTTTTTTTTTAGATAAAAAAATAATATATGTAAAGATTATAAAAATAAATATACTAAATTTTTTAAAAATTATTTAAGTATGAGAGGGTGGTGCAATTAATAATTCAAAAGGCTTAATGCTAAAGAAATACCCTTTTGAATTGAGAAATAGTGGTTATTTCCTCCTTAATTGGGACGCACATTACTTGTTACTTAATATATTGTATGAAAGCTGTAAAGTTTTAGCTAACACACTCTTGGACCGAACGTAATAAAATAATTCCCCATTTTATACACATATATTTGTCTTGTCTTCCTTCCTTTCTCATGACAGATTTATTTCTGTTATTTTGCTAAAACTTTACAGCTTTCTGTGGTGAAGAGTCACATACAATATATTAAGTAACAAATAATGTACTTATCTTTGTTGAGTTTTAAGGGTGAAGTATTTCTGTTGGCTCCTTGTGGTCTGTTTTGTTGTGTTCTAGTAGTCGGCACTGGTTCGCGGGACTGCTGCTCTGGTTCTGCCCTGTCCCAGTAGCAGTGCTGTTCTGAGTTCAATGCTGTTGTTTCTCTTCTGAGGATTTCTAGGGTCTCTGCCCCCACCCTTCTGGTTCCTTACTTCCGGTCTTGATTAAGGGGAAGAGAACCCATATTTCTCAAAGTATATTTATATTTTTTAATATAATCTTGGCATCAAATATGTGAAGCATACGTGAAACCCTTACAACTGTAATTATGCCTTAACTGTGCAAACTTCACACTTGGCAGTAGCATCTATCAGAAATGACTGATTGCCAAGCCAAAAACTGAGCGTAGCAATGAGGTGTGCATAGGAGCAACAAACACAACAGTGTTGCCAATAGCCACACAAACAGTTTCCCTCTTTCCCCCAGTGCTTTGGGGATCTTACGTTTGGGATTACCCTTGTATTTTCATTAGTTTTTTTTGTGTTAAACTTTCTAATTCCAAATTTCAGTGCAAAGATTTTTGTTTTGTCAATGTTTTCTTAGAATTTTGAATTCTTTTTAATCATCACCAATTTTTATGAATTTTTGTAAACAGAAGAACCTGGCACAATATTGGTACCTCCTCCACCCCCTCAGAATGGAATGGGACCTGTCCCACCTCCACCTATGGGTTATGGAAATCCACCTCCTCCTATGATGGGTTATGGACCAGACCCAAACCAAACAGGTATGTAACTCTTATCTATTGGACAAGTTCTTGTCTTTCTTTACAGATCAAATCAGAGAAAATTATTTTCTAAAATGGAAAGTAAAAATAGTTACAAATAATTGGTTGCAAAATTAAACAGTTTTTATCTAAATATTTTTATTTTATACTTGAACACATGCAAAATATCTGTTTAAATTTGAACACATGCAAGATATCTGTTTAAATTTGAACACATGCAAGATATCTGTTTAAACTTGAACACATGCAAGATATCTGTTTAAACTTGAACACATGTAAGATATCTGTTTAAACTTGAACACATGCAAGATATCTTTCTGTTATTGTGAAGATGCTGAAATAATGGAACTATGTTTTCTGGGTCAAATCCTTCCAATCCCCTATCAGAATCAGAATGACCAAAATCTGGACCAGCCAGAAACACTATGGACATTTTTTTCATATGATTAACTCTTTTGCTGAGAGAACAAGATTTTTGTTGCTAATAGTAAACAGGCAGAGTGATGTTTTTTGTCATTTTTGCTATAGCTCAATGTAAGGTATTTTTCTATTGACTACTCATTGAACAATTCAATGTTAATGTATCGAAACATTGGTTGGAGGTAAAAAATATCATTAAATGCAAGAGATTTATTGTGTTTTTTTATGCTATTGTTCTATGAAACACAATTGTTGATCAAATTATCATGTTTTGTTTCTTTTTCTTTTTTATTCTTTTATTAATTGACTTATTTGAACATACCCTCTATTTTGCAAATTTTCTGGAAATAATTTGAAAAACTCTAAAAGGATTCAAAAAAATTGAAAGGGTTAATAGTATATGTTTTATATAAAGAATTGAATTAATGAAGCCCTGTTGGCTGGGGCTTTAGAATATTCCAACTGCCTCTCTATAGAGGGGTAAGACACTCACCCCCCCCCTCAATGGGGTCACATATTGGCTGTGGGTGCCAACCCATGATGCTTAAGGTGGCTGAACAGTCTATGACATTCAACTCTCCACTTTGGCCTTTACTTAGGCCAGGTGGGCAGTCAGAGAGGCCCCTACAATCAATTGACTGGTTATGTCAAGCCTTAGCACCTATATGATTGTTCAAACCCTATTGCCATTTTGGCAAACCCATAACCTTTTTTATCCTATATGTACTGAAAGGCGGTGGCTGAGGGTCTTAGCGTCCTGGGTATAATGGTGAAGTTCTAATTCTGGAGCTGTGGGAAATGTGGAGTACCCCTTCATTGCCATTACTCTCAGGTCAACTCTTACCCGGGGTGGTAGTACCTGTTAAGAGTCCCATCAATGGGTTAAATAGAAAAAAGGAGTTTAATAAAATGTTTTAAAAATTGAATTTTAAAAATATTGAATACCAAACAAAAATGAATTAAAAAAAAATGTTTTTGGCATAAAATAACCCAATAAGGGTTGACATGCCATAAAACCCAACCAATCAAATTCATGAATTTTTCAATTCCAGGTAAAGCAATGGATTACTTTGGCCTTGTACTATAAATTATATTATTATTAAACTTGAATCTTATTATTATTAATCTAAGAAATCTAAGAATCTTATTATTATTAAACTTGATGAGCCAAAGTCAATGAATATTTCTTATCTGGCTATTAATCTATTGCTTATAAAATCCTATTCAACAGGAGATTTTGTGTCTAACTTTGCTTCAAGCAACAAATGATCTTATTGTTCCATTCTGAAAAGTCAATAAATTCTTACCCTTCCATGATAAAAGTACTTGGTATTTTAATTATATAGAGTTATAAATCAAAATAACTATGATTTACATTCTTTGGTTGTTTTTAGTCAACTAGTACTGAGTGAGTTCATTGGAAATAATAACTGGTGTTAAAACACACACACCTGCCAATTTAAGAAGAAATTTATAGTTTGTGTGACGAGTTGAAAACCAATAGATTCACTAGGAAACTTTAGTATTTTTCTACTTCCTATATTAGTATCCTATATTAATATCCTATATTAGTATCCTATTATATCCTATATTAGTATCCTATATTAATATCCTATATTAGTATCCTATATTAGTATCCTATATTAATATCCTATATATCCTATATTAGTATCCTATATTAATATCCTATATTAATATCCTATATTATATCCTATATTAATATCCTATATTAATATCCTATCTATCGGTCAAATAGATCTGTTTAAAAATGATTCCTATTTGATAGAAGTTTGTGCAATAAAGAATCATGTGAAGAAGTAACTACACAAAACATGTAAATATGAACGTACAATGAACGTGATTCCCAAACCTTTTGGCATAAAATAACCCGAGATATTCTTTTATCATTAAAGATGATTTTTATCTATCCCATATCACCTCCTAACAAGTACTCTCCTAACAATTTTTTTGACAAAAAGTTAATTTTCTTCCAAATCAAATCCCTGTGGGTAGGCCTTAGAATATGCTGACTGTATCCCCTTAAGAAGGGTAAGAACCCCCCCCCCCCCCGAAAAAAAATTGTTAAAGCGAAAAGTCCTTTTCTAAAATGAAAATTCTCAATCTAATAAATGATAACATGATGGTTGGCATCCGTCCGTCTGTCTACTAAAGATAATGGCGTAGTATCCACTTTTTAAAAATTTATTTTATTTTTTTATTTATTTATCTGCAGCTGCGTGAGTGGCTGAACAGATCAATTTTTGAATGACAATCTCTGGTGCAGTGATTGCCAACAGTGATGCTTGCTGGAGTTGCTATTGTCTTTCCTTCCTTTTGGCTCTCTTTTCTGTGGTGGCTACTTTCTCTTTCTTACCCCTTCTCGTTCCTTGTTTGACGGGGAGTCACCAGGGCACACAGACTTTTGCACAAGTCTCCCATGTGTTGGTGTTGATGGGGCATGTCTTCATGTCCCTCTTGCAGACATCTTTAAAGTGCAGGCGTGGTCTCCTTACCAGTCGGGTTCCCACTACTAATTCACCATACAGTAGGTCTTTGGGGATGTGGCCTTTATCCATCCTCCTGACGTGACCGAGCCAATGCAGGCATCTCTCGTAGATAATAGCGGGCATGCTGTTCATGTTTGCTTGTTCTAGCATGTCTGTGTTGGGCACTTTGTCCTGCCAGCATATGCATAGAATATGGTGTAGGCATCTGAGGTGGAAGTTGTCCAGTTTCCTCACGTAGAGGAGAGTACTGAAAACACATGCTTTGTAGATGTGCAGTTTGATGTCAAACTCTGTAACTTTCTTGTCAAACATGAAAACCTTCATAAAACTTTGAATGACATAAACTCTGAAAAATGCCAGAAGGCACTTTGGCTGAAACATAATAATAAATAGATGTAATAATAAAGATGAACACAACAGTCTAAATGATATGTATTATCAAGCCTCATCTCAAAAATTGAGTCAAATAATATTTAATATTTGTTAAGACGGCTTAAACATAAATTGAACATCATTAAGATGTCTTCTTTTTTTTTTTATTGCAGGTGACATCACATTAAATGTCTTACATGTGTTAGGTCTTTTGTTTTATAGTAATTAGAACAGCTCCCAACTGGGGTGCCTATTGGATACCTGGTCCGATTCATTTTTCCCAGAATGCAATGTTGATGGTTATTTATTTCAGACAGGAAGTTGTTTATGTCTTATACCAAGACATTCAACAAATCTTCAATTGCACATGCCATCACATAGATCAATAAGAAAATAATACTATTATTATTTTTCCAGATATTTTCAACAGTCAATATTTATTTTTGGCTCGACTTATCATATACTTATATTTTCATAACTTTCTAAGTTAAGTTTCTAGAATATGCATGGGTTCAAGTATTGTCTGAGGCCGCTTCTTTTTTAAAAAATTTTTTTATCAATACTTTAATAATTGGAGTATATCTAGAATGTTATGGTAAAAAAAACAAAAAACAAACACCTAGTCAATGATTTTACTTATGATAAAACCCCAGTGACATTGAATTTTTAACTCCACTCAACTCAAGCAATATTTTTTTTTAACGGCCTGGATCACGTTTTATTTTTTTGCTAGTATCAATAATAAATTTATATAGTAACAATGATTTGCGAGTATCAAATAATTCTATTTATATATATCTATATATTTAATAATGTATTTATGTATTAATAATGATTTTGATTTTCAGTTTTTCAATTTTGCTATTTGAATGTTAAAAACTTGGCTGATATCTCTCAGCTGATCTCTCTCTCTCTCTTTCTCTCTTTTTATTTGTTTTTCTCTCTTTAAAAAAAAAAGCCTGGCTTTTTATCTTTGCAGTTCTGCTTTGATTGTTTTTTCTTAATTAAAAAAAATCTATTCATGTTTATTGTATTTTAAATCTGATTTTTATACTTTTTTTTTCTTTTTTTCGGCCATATGCATTGCCATATCAAATACAGCATGACTGAGAAAAAGTTATATTTGTGCTCCAAACTAAAGTGGCGCTCGTGGTGTAATGGTTATCATTGTAGGAAATGGACATATCGACACAAGTTCAAATCCTGGATGAGACTGTTTGAATTTCACATAGGGTCACATAAAGATATGCTTTTAACTATTCTCCAACAATAGATAAATAGTAGGGCAGACTGAGCTCTTTAACCTTGGTTAGGCAACCAGTCTAGGAGAAGGAAATCTCTGAATTCAAACCTGTTAAACTCTGCTTAAGAAATTAATCTTATGACACATGCTACTCTTGTGTGTGTGTGTGCGGGTGTGTGTGTGTGTGATAAATATATAGGGTCCAAACTAACAAACCCTTCTGTTTAATACCAGGGGAATTCCAGATCCAGAAAAAAAGTCAAATTGTCACCCACCCCCTTCAATTTTGCTGATTTTTTTTCCAGGTGTGGACTATGTTAACATTAGACAATCCCCAAATTTTTGGAATTGGAAGTTCAAATTTGGGGGATTGGCTAACTTTATAATATTCCAGACTTGGAAACAAATTTTCAGAAAAATTGAAGTGGGTGGGTGACATGGCCTGGATGATCTGACCTGGAATTACCCACCACTACAAAGAAATAACCACTGTAATGTGTGTTTGTTTATAATTTATTTATTCTATTCTGAATTTATTTTTACTGAAAAAAGTTTGTTACATTTTCATGTGAACATGTCCTTGCCTTTTCTCTAAATTCTCTGTGTAAATTTTGTATTTCAAAACATTATATAAACTAGCAAAATAAAAAAAAACGCCCTCTGGGTGACCTAAAATAAATATGGCCTGCTGGGATGGGAGTTGAAAATTTAATATCAGAGAGTTTGTATCATAAGTAAAGTAAAATCATTAAATTTATTAAAGGAGTAAGAAATAAAATAAATTTATTAAAGGAGTAAAAAATTGAAAAAAATTGAAATGGAAACTTAGTCCTAATAACTTTAAATATATATTAAAATAAAACAAACTATATATAAATAGATAATACCAGGTATGTATTTATTAAAACTTGTTTAAAAAAAACAATGAGGACTGTCTAACATTGCATGCTCAAATTTTGAGTGTATTTATTGTGTTATGACGATTTTGGGTAATGTGACATAAGCAGTGACGTAGTTTTTGTTACAGACAAAAACCAGAAGCGAATCTCCATTATTAATAGATTATATAAATTCTTATATTTAGTCAATACAAACTGGATAAAAAGTTGAACAAATGTTAAATTTCGTATTAATTTAACTGCTACAAATTCTCAAAAGTCAAAGTGTCTTATACACAAGAGATTTTTTTTTCTTTAGGGATACACGACTAATTATGGAGGGATGTTTGTGGTGAAAAAGTTATTGTCATAGGAAATGGACCTGGTGACCAGAGTTCAAATCCTGGAGGAAACTTTTTGCATTTCACATAGTGCTAATACCCTTGGGAAAGGGAAGGCATCTCATTGTGGTGTAATGGTTTGCAAGCTAATCTCGCAGATCCATTACTAGCAATTTTGATCATCTCTAGATGCCCAATATTCGCAACCCTGTGTCACATCCTACCTGTGACAAATGGGTTTGATAAATACCTACCTATGGGAAAGTTATGAATCCATCTATTCCTCCACCCACCAACTATGGGTAAATAGTAGGGCAGACTTTTTAACCTTGGTATGGCATCTTGTCTAGGAGAAAAAAAAATTCTGAGTTCAAACCAATTGTACTTTAAAAATTGACTTTGTGTCACATCCTGTTCGTAGTGGAGAGAAATGATTTATTATGATATTGATTTTTGTTATAGTTTTATTTATTTATTTATTTATTTTTTACTCTACCCAAGAGACAATTGAAAATAATTGGTTAGAAAGATTTGGTTTTATTTCTTTTGTAAGGTTCAAAGTTATAATAAGAACAAAACAACTCCGACTTGAGTGTTAAACATAACATGATGGATTTTAATATACACACATGGAGAACATTTAAGACATGAAATACACATACAAGGAAAGGAATGATATACAATAAAAAAAAAACATATACATTAGTTCACTACAAGAACATACAAAATAGAGATATAGGACTGGAGAGTCCATAATTTCAAGTAAACTTACTAGTGTTGTGTTGGGGGCAGAAGCTCCTACCCGAGAAGGGTGTAGACATAAAAGTCTAACCCATGTGCTGAGGTGCCAAAGAAGAAGAGGAAGAAGAGGCCGAGAGTTCAAAACAGGCGCTTAAATACCTACCCCCCCCCCCCGTGGTCAAAAATGGGAACCAGAGGGAAGATAACTCTTCCAGGCAAGGGAAGACAACCCAACACTTTGTTTAATGGCATATCAACCTTCACGAGTTATGTAATGCCAAAGCCATCCTTGTAGAACAGCAGTAATACTATCTAACCCATAGCTGGGGAATAAGAGGATTCATACCTTTCCCAAGAGTATTAATTCAAAAGTAAATATAATAGCATTACTGGAATTTGAACACACTTACTGTGATCTTGCAGTCCAGCATGTTAACCTTTATGCTAAAGGGAGGTCTCCCCTAATTCAGAAAGTAACGAAGCACATGATGAGGTTGTTCTGCCGTTTAGGCTAATTTAGCTCAGTTGGTAGAATGTTGGTTTAGGAACCACAAGGTTTCTAGTTCAATACCAGCCCTCGCCAACTCAGTGTATGAGTAACACAGGGAGCTGTGCAGTAAAGTGAGGAGCTGATGGTAGGTGTGGCACTTTGACTCAGATGCCAAAAACAATCTCCTTGGTCTAGTGCTAGTGAAAAGGGGATAGACTCCCTTGCTGTCTGGCTGATACTGACTTTAGGATAACCCAACGACTTTACTTACTTTTACTTATTTAGTGGAATAGTTATTTTCTCTGTTCTGTAAATGTAACTGTAACTGCATCGTTCGTTTCTCTTAAAGAATTTTGTGATTGGCAATTTGAATAATAATAATTCTGATTGGCCTTTTTGGACTGGGATATTTTTGTTTTGTTTTGTGACATCACAATATCCTCTAAACAGATCTTGGACAATCATTTCTTTTATTTCCCTTTATCACAAATTGTTTTGGATCAATATTTGACTTAGTGCCAATGAGCATAAAAAAAAACATATCCTGATGTCTCATCATCATCATCATCAGCAGCAGCATCATCATCATCAGCATCATCAACAGCAGCAACAACAGCTGCAGAGTAATCACCAACTTCTTTTATTGCATTCATCATCATCTACAAATTGTCTTGAATAAATATCTGATAGTCCTGTCGGCTGCAGCTTTATAATACACTGCTGCAGAGGGGTAAGACCCCTCCCCAATGGGGCCACCTGTTGGCTGTGGGTGACAACCTGTGATTCTTAAGGAGGGAATTCTGTTGGATGAGCAGTCCATGACATGCAACACTTCACTTAGTCCCTTACTTGTGCTAGACTGGTGGGTGGAGAGGCCCCCTCTAATCAATCGGCTGGTCATGTCAAGCCCTAGCACCTATATGATTATCCAAACTCTATTGTCTTTATGGCAAGCCCCAATCATTTCAATCATATGGGTGCTAGAAGGTGGTGGCTGAGAGTCTTCATGTCCTGGGTATGACATTAAACTCTATAAAAAATGTCAGTATAGATGACATTTTCTACTTCCTGAAAGAAATAAAATTATACCAAAAAAATATAACAATAAACTTAAAGTTTACCCTATAAACTTATCCCTTAAAGCGACTCCCAATCCATTTAGCAACAAACAATTGCTAACAACCGACTATCAAAATCAAGAAAAATCTTTCGCACAAAGAAATAAAATTATACTAAAAAAATATAACAATAAACTTGAACTTCATTCTATAAACTTATCCCTCAAATAAACAATGACTGAAAAATCAAGAACAATCCTTTGAAAAAAATTAATATGATGATCCCTCACACTTTACTGCTTGGAATGAAATAACCCTAGATGGGTTGACATGCCTTTAAAACCAATCAATCAAAGAATAGATATGTTTTATATCCCTATTTATTCTACCAAGGAAGAATTAGAAAAAAAAGAAAAATATTGATAAGCCAGAAATTCAGATGGTTAATTCAATGTCCAGCATATCTTGTTCATCTTACCTGGATGAATTGTGTGATAGGAGGCAGATGTCCATACAGCTTCTCTTTTATGGGGTGCTGCTTCCAGGATTTGTTCAAGACAGCGCGCAGCGTCTTTGTGAAATTTTCATCAAGCTTTTTCCCCCCAAGCATTTTGTTTGGGTCCAAGTGGTGCTACCATACAGTAGCACTGTCACTGCCAAGAAAAAAAGATGGCATGTTGCTTTAAGCTTTTAAAAGAATTTCTGCTATTTTTCCTTTGTTTCCTTTAGGTGGGCCAATGAATTATGGTGCCACATATGGTCAACAACCATATATGCCCCAAGGTATTATATGTGGGACTTTATTTTTGCTTGCTTATCTTAATTGCCTCTTCCTTTTTTTTTTTTTTCTCTTTCTATTATTGTGTGAATGTGAGTCTAGATTTAATTTTTGATGAAAACAAAAATTTGATTTCAACTAATATAAATAATCTTTAGTGTAGAGTGCACAATTTTATTTAAAATAATTTTGAAATCATTTTTACTAAGCTCGGGCTGTTTATTTCTGTTTAACTATAATGATTTAACCCTATCCTTGCTGTTCTATCAATATAGTCCAGTACTGTAAATAAATAGTCCAGCATCATCTTAGCATGCCGACAACACAGATTCCCTTGATTTTCTCTCATCATCTATCCCTATTGGCCATTGTGCTTGGTAAGTCTTCTTTATGGCATCCAGTGTCCGCATAGAACTGATGTAAGTTTTTGTTGGTCGGCTAACACTGGTGTGTACATGTGTAGTAGTCCATAGAAGAATGTTACTAATGAGTTCATCCTTACTTCTCCAGCAGTGCCCAGTATGTCTTGTTCATCTTAATTTGGATGGTTTGTAAGATGGGAGGTGAATGGGATTACAACTTCCATTTTGCTTGGTGCTGGTTCCAGAATTTATTCAAGACCCCCATGCAACATCCTTGTGTAGTTCCCATCTATTTTATTTTCCAGGTGTTTCATTCAAGTGAAATATGTAAGATTCTTATATAAATTTTAAAATGGATGTGTTATATTAGCAGAATTAAGAAAATTAACTTTTTATAAAGATTTGGTTGGGGTGTATTTAAAGGCAATACTGTGTGTGTGTGTATAGGATATATATATATATATAGTATAGTATAGTACCTTGACTTACAAGTGTTATGTGTTTTCTATGTTACAAAGTGTCACTCGATTGATTTTCTTATTTGTGTTGAGTGCTAAAATTTCAGGTACAAGTGAACTTCAGATACGCTTATGTTGATAAGTTCACTAAAAACATTCAAGTTTCCAAATTTATTATAACAAAGAAAAATATTATTTATAAAAAATAAACATTAAAACATATTACAACACATGATTCATTACATTGTATTTTATTAATTAGTGTGTTTTGGGGTGTGGGGTGTGGGTGGGGTGCTGGAATGGATTAATGTCATTTCAGTTTATTTCAATGGGGAAAATTGATTTGAACAGAATAAATTAAATTTGTAAGTCAAGGTACCACTATGTCTATGTATATATATATATATATATATATATGTAATCAAGCAAAATTTATAAGATTTTTCTCTAGATTTTACAACAGAGGGATTATATTATGAGGGTGAGTCAAAAGGTAATCCCATTTTGTTTAGGACAGGTATAATTACCAACAAAGGAACATGTATCATACATGAAAATGAAGCTGGTCCTCTGTGGATCACATCCTTACTTCTCCACATAGTCAACGTTTCTCTCAATAGCAATGTTCCACCTTCAAATGAGAGAATGTATTCCTGTCCTGTAAAATTCTGTTGTCTCTTCTGTGAGCCACTTCATCACTACAGATTTCACTTCCTCAACACTAGAATGATGTTTGCCTCTCAAACCCTCTTTCATGGGACCGAAGATATGATAATCTGAAGGTGCTAAATCTGGTGAGTATGGAGGATGTGGTAAAGTGTCTAAAAATTGTCCCAAACAATATGGCATTACATTTTGACTCACCCTTGTACATTGTGGCATATATTGATGAGAAAAATAGTCATTGAAAAATGACCATGACTCAAATTTAAACATTGGAATGCAACTCACCTGCAACCTTTTGGCAGGACTCATAATATATTGGCTTTCTCCCCTGCAGAGGAGTAAAATCCCCCCCCCCCCCCAAAAAAAGGTGTCTGACCTGCATCTGATGATGAGGCTCCAGTTCTGGAGATCTGAAATATCCTTTCATTGGGATTATTCCTGTTACATAATTTGTGGGTTGCTTACAAATTATGACTGTAGTGTAGTAAGATTTAAATAACAGTTCCCCTTTCACTGACCTAGTTGCTGATTTCTTGTTGGTTAAAGGAAAAGCGTGTGAAGGGAATTGTTTGAATTTGGTAGTTAGTCGAAGGGAGCAGATGTGATGGTCGTCTGTTCTCAAGTAATCTATCTTCTCACCGTGATGGTTGAACCCTTTCGGGTTTTCGGGTAATGAAAATGTCTGAGAAAAATAAACTAAGACTGCGTTCATCATTTAAAAACCAAGAGAATGAACACAGAAGACAAACCAGAACCAGTCCAACAAGACCCTTAGTCAAATGGAAGAAGACAAACGCTTACAACCAGTTAAGGTAACAAGTAATAAAACAGCTCTACTCTACATATGTAGTCGATTCAGTAAGGGGTATACAACACTCCTAGGTCCACTCTGACCAGGAGTGGTAGTATCTGTTAGGATCCCATCTATGTGTCAAATAATTTGATAGTTATATTAATATCATATTATAACAATCACCTAACACGTGCACAGCTAATCATATGCATACAAACAAAATAACAAAAAACAAAAAAAAACAATTTATCTTTTTTGATTTTTAATGAAATATTTAATCTAATTTTTCATTATTGAATTGTTTATTATTGTTCTGTCAAATTTGAAATTCATATGATGAATATCTTATTGTATATGTATATCCCTCCCTCATAATTGTGCATGGATATTGATGCTTGGTTTTGTTTCTTTCTTTCATTATTTATCGATGACTCTTCAGAAAATGACCCTTTATTGCATGCAGAAGGTAAAGTCCATTGTCAAGTAGTGCTTCCGTGCCAGCCTAAACCCATACGGTTTTCTTTATCTGTGCCTGTAGTTATATCTTCTCTATAAGCACTGATCACTGTTTGTTTGCATTTTTCTATTGGATAACTATTCTCTTCCAGCCTTTCAAAGATTGACTTACATATAGCCAATGCTAAAGCGTTTCGGTTTTAATAAAAACCATCAACAGGGCTTAATATAATAATATTGATTCATACAAAAGGAATGGTGTAAAAACAAGCAAAAAGTTTGTGAGTCGTAATTTGTGATGTTAGATGGCTCAACTCTACAACATGTTAAATATTTATATGATTGATTCTTAGTGTCTAATTAATAAATGCAATCTGTTGAAGAATAATCAAAGTTCCAATTACCGTCGAATTGGGAAGACATGGCAACAAACGGTTATAACCCAATACAAACCCGAATAGTTGCAAAGTCTACTGCAGAATGACAGGGTATTTATAAAACTCTACAATGTCATTCAAATCAAGCAGCCAATCAGAACTCAAGGAATGGAATCACCCAAATCACCCAAATTCATGAATGGATCATTCTTGATTTCTATATATACCAACTGTCTTGGACACTGCTTAAGTTCTACTTAGTTAGCTGCTGTTATTCAAACCAACAGTAGACTAACTGACCTCAATATCTGTAATGAAAGATTAATCCTATAAAGAGCATTTAGTATTAAACAATAACAAGCTGAATAGTTTATTTGAGTATTAAGGGCATGAGTAGGGCCATTATGTTCTGGAGAAGGGGTGCACCAACCAAAATTTGAGCAGGGGTTTGCATTTCCTATTAGTTATCAACGTTTGTCAGGTCATTTACTGCAGAATCAAGTCATTTTGATAAACAAAGGACTCGGGTTGCTTACAGAAGCCGCTGTTGCTTAAGTGGCCACCCATCTATACCCTTGTACCAATTAATTGAAACAAAATAAATAATTCCGTTATTATAATATCTGCAATCTCTCTGTAAGGCTTTCCAGTGTGTTTGTGCAGCATTACAATTTTTGTACACTTGCTTGGAGTAACATCCATCGCAGATTGTGGCCATAGGACAACTGATCGACAGTCAAGACAATAGTGTCTCGGTATGATAAAAACCTTATGCAATTATGGATGATACAAAGCCAAACAAATTTCATCATAGACCCCGAAAATAAATTCATATTACTTCACACAACTGCAAATGACCAAATCAGAGAAAAAAAATAGAAATCTATTACAGCCTGTCACTCCAGTGGGTCTAAAACTGACTGTATAATGAAAGAAAGGAAATTAAAGAATATTAGTGCATACCATTGTAAATGACCAAATCAGAGAAAAAAAATAGAAATCTATTACACCCTTTCACTCCAGTGGGTCTAAAACTGACTGTATAATGAAAGAAAGGAAATTAAAGAATATTAGTGCATACCATTGTAAATGACTTAATCAGAGAAAAAAATAGAAATCTATTACACCCTGTCACTCCAGTGGGTCTAAAACTGACTTTATGGTGAAAGAAAGGAAACTAAAGTGTTGTTTCAATTAATTTGCACAAGGGTGCAAGTGATGAACAGGCTCATTGCTGCTTAACTTTGTTGCTGTAGTCGGAACCAGTGCTTTCAGCGATATGTAATCATAATTAGCTTATTTGAGTATTAAGAATACATTGTTGTTGGTATCCTGCCGTCTACGAGAGACGATGGAGTAGTGTCCAATTTTTTTTTTTTTTTTAAACTACGTGGCCTGGGCGGGTTCATATGGAGGATGAGTTGTTGCCCAAGCAACAAATCCCCCCCTTTCTACTCCTTCGTTGTGATCCAAAAGAAAGGTAAGAAGACAATGCAGTTTGGCAATAGTAATGTTGCAGGAGTTGTTGGGTAGCACTGGATTTCAGTGTCACACCACCTTAGGGATTCCAGCTCCTGATTTGTTTTGGGGGTTTACTCCCCAAGCCTTTCCTTGGTATGAGACAAAGCCGCTAGGCAGCGGAAGGATGACCATTAAGTCCTGGGGAAGGAGTGCAGCAACCCTGCATTTTCCATTAGTTACTGTGCTAAACCTCAATACAACTAAGATATTATTAGGTGACCCTGTAATTATGCAGATGGGTGTAAATAGAAATAAAATAGAAAAATTAATTGTTAATTAATTACCAAAATTTTAGGAAAAATAATTCCTACAAAAAATGGTTCCATTGAAGGTCATAGATAAGTTGTCCACATTTAAGACAAACATGTGTGTCCAACAAAAAGTAAAAATGTTGGAAGCTTTGACATATCAAATGCAATTTTACCTCACTTACCTGTGCGCAGGTGTGTAAGTATTACAGACAAAAAATAAATATATGCATAATGTTTTAATAAATTTATGTTTATAGTATTTATCAGTGACATTTTGATATTGCGCAAATATTCCTTGTCATTGTCACATGGGATGTTATGGTTACCCATGAGATTGACAAACAAATTTTATCTAATCAGAAATAATTGAAAAAATTGTGCTAAATTCGGTAATTTATGAGGAAGTGCGTCCCTGTCTCCTGCCTCAAAATTTGCTACCCGGTGACTATTAAAATAACGACTCCAATTCTTGTTTATTTATCATAATTTGTCATAATTCTTGTTTAGATATGAAGATGGATATATAGTTTGGAATAGACTGAGATAGATAGATAGATAAACAAACAAAATAATATAGATAGATATGAACAAATGGAGATAGATAGATATTTTCAACAAGTAAATGTATTGGGGGGGGGTCGCTTCTTTTTCTGTCGTAATTCTTGTTTATTTAAACTAAAAACAAGACATTAAACAAACATGAATAAAAAAAATCTTAGTATTTAAAGTAATATAGATAAATATGAACAAATTGAGATAGATAGATAGATATGAAGATGGATAGTTTTGAATAGACTGAGCTGGGTCGTTATTTTAATAGTCACCGGGTAGCAGTTTTTGAGGCAGGAGACCGGGACGCACTTCCTCATAAATTACCCTAAATTCTTTATATGACTGACATAAAAAAAAAAGTTAATTTTTTTACTTTCAAGGGTAACATCATCAAGGCCAACAGCATAGATTATCTTGATTATCTCTCACCATCCATCCCTATCATCCATTCCTTTTTATAGTAATTATTATTATTATTATTTATTTTTTTTTGTAGCAGAGCTAAATAGTATTTGTCTGTGACATTTTAATAATAATGTCATATTTTAATGGAATTGACTAAAACTGATCAGGATGAGTCAAAAGTTTTGCAATATTTTAGTAACATGATGCATAATTTTACAGATGCTTTTGCTAAGATCATAAAGGTGATGAACCCCACTGGACTGTGAGATAACAATCTTGCCTGATACTCTCTGAGTGCTACTTTCCAGATTTACCTCTATGCCTTAGAATCCACAGGTTTAGGCCTATTTGACCTCATCCCCGAGCAAAATGTCCTGAACCATCTGTTTAGGGTGATCAACTGCACTTTCACATTTTGCACAACAAATTTTTCATAAAGCATATTTTCCCGAATTAGACTGAATGTTGCACATTCATCTGTGTTGGCTTACAAATCATACACAGACTGAAGCAATGCATAGCATGTCAGTGCACCAACTACCACAATATTACCAAGTACAGCAGGTACCTACCATGGCTTGAACTGCTTCGGTTTTGTGATATATGCACCACAAACATACTAGAATATTCAAAGCATATACTCATCCTAGTATATAAGTAAGTTCAGATTTTTATTTGAAATCAACTGAGGTGTGTTGTACTTTATACTATTACTTATTAAAAGATAGAAAAAAATAGTCTTATTTGTCAAATATCATAAATTACTATTAATTATTTAAAAAAGAAAATAGAAGAAAGAAAAAGGCTTAAAAATGAGTTGTAATTTTATAAAATATCAATGTAAACATTGTTGATTCTGGTCAAGTCATACTAAAACTACTAGTTCCTACTAAATCAATAAAGTTAAAGTAGTGATGATCCTGTTTGATACTTAATTTAGTGACCATTTAAGCAACAGCAGGTACTATAAACAACCTAAGTCCTTTTGTTTATCATAATGACTTGATTCAGCATTAGATGACCCAAAAGAGTGTTGATATACCAGAAACCAACCAAGCAACCAACTAGATGCATTTAACTGCACAAGAAAAGTACATTTATTCTAGAAAATGATGGGGAACAAGTGACAAAAGTGCTGATTTAGTCGAGTTCATTTAGTTCAACTTGCAAAAGTATGTGCCCTCCACTTGGTGCAAGTATTTAAGTTTTAATGTCATAAAATATTATATTAAATTATAAAGATGAACAAAACTAAATCAGAATGAAATATAAAAATATTACACTTATTTTAATGTTATTTTAATTGGTTTCTATTAAAATTCTATATAGGATTGTTTTTAATACATTTGAGAATAACATGATAGTATTAGAAATCAGTAACAGCAAATAACTATTTATTAAACCCAGTTTTGTTAAAATCATTATGCAAATTATTCCCACCATATACTATGTAAATCTTTATTTCTGAGAAATATATAACACATATTTCAGGATTTTAAATGCATTAATAATACGTACAGTTTTGCTATAGGTTAAATAGTACAACTACTATTTTTTTTTTACAGTAATTTTTTATTGGCAGTTTTGCAGGAAATCTAACTGCCATTTATATATGTACAGATTATATATAGGATTGCTATTAATATGTTTGAGAATAACATGATAGTATTAGAAATCAGTGACAGCAAATAATTATTTATTAAACCCAGTTTTGTTAAAATCATTATGCAAATTAATCCCAGCATATACTATGTAAATCTTTATTTCTTAGAATTATATAAGATATATTTCAGGACTTTAAATGCATTTATAATACAGGCAATTTTGCTATATGTTAAATAGTACCACTACTATTTTTTTTTTTACAAGGATAGCTTTAGCATTAAATAACCCACAAAGTTGATATGCCATTAAAACAAAGAAACCAAAGCAAATCTTGTGTGAAATGATTTTTGTTTGGATTTCTTTTTTCTCTCGACTCAAAATTTAAAAACAAAAGTTTAAAAACAAACATCATTTGTAATTTTGAATTTTGTTTGAAACTGATTTTCTCTTAAATTATCTAATTCATAAATTCACCCCTTAATATATCACGAGAAACTCCACAACATTCAGGAAAAATATCCTAACTACTCAAATAAGATAGGAACATTAGACAGATATATTGGTTTATTAAATAGTGGTCTGTATTAAATGAAAATGATACAGACTATTAGTCCATATTGTGTAAAGATTATATTAACTTTTAGTAGTCCGTATTTTAGTGGTCTGTTTTTTGTTCACTGATGCTTCCTGATATTAAAAAAAAAAAAAAAAAAAAAGTTTCCAAAAACAAAGTTGATACACAATAAATTTATATATATATATATATAATAAAAAAAAGGTCTGCAAAATGTATTATGTTTTCAGAAAAAAATTGTTTTATTCTTTTTATCTTACATATGCAACACGTGTTTCAGATCTTCTGGTATCTTCTTCAGGCTTTGATTGATAATATGAAAATGAATTCTTACATGCGTGTATATATATATACATGAGTATTTCACTTCCCTCTTCCTGTTTGGTGGGAGTGGAATATAAAGGAATTTCCTTTTTAACATTAGTCTTTTAAACAGGTGGTTTGTTTTCTGGGTGGCTTGGTAATTACCAAGCCACCCAGAAAACAAACCCTGAAGAAGATACCAGAAGATCTGAAACACGTGTTGCATATGTAAGATAAAAAGAATAACAAATTTTTTTCTGAAAACATAATACATTTTGCGGACCTTCTTCTTTATAAAATATTGAATTTTCTCCCATTGGAACCAGAAGAACATTTTATATATATATATATATATATATATATATATATATATATATTAAAAGTAATAAAAGCTCTAATTGATTATTTCCATTATGCACTTTTCTCTACATAAACAATTGCACATTATCCCAAATGATTCTTTTCCCATGTTTGTCCATTAGATTCCCCCCCCCAAAAAAAAAACACAATTGATGTCTTAAATGTTATTAGATCATCGTTTATTGCACCAACCTATTTTTTTTTTATAAAAGATGGATTCATTGCCAATTAACAAAATGGGATTTACTTAAAAACAAACTCCAAAAAATGGAGGTGCTCTTTGTGTAATAGTTATTGTCACATGAAATGGAATTGTGGATCTGAGTTCAAACTCCGGATGAAGTTATTTGTGTTTCACTTTGCACTAATACCCTTAGGAAATGCTCATCACTTCTCCCTCCAGCTATGGGTAATTAATAGGCAGACTGGGTTCTTTAGCCTTAGTTAGGCAACCAGTTTAGTTTGGTTTCTTAATTTAATGGCACATCAACCTTTGTGTGTTATCTAATGCTGAAGCTATCATTATTTAAGAACAGTAGTGGTACTATTTAACCCATAGCTGGGGGATGAGGAGTTCATACCTTTCCAAGTGGTATTAGTTTGAAAGTGAATCTAATTGCATGACTGGAGTTTAAATTCACTTACTGCAGTCCAACACATCAACCAATTTAGGAGAAAGAAAACTAAATTCAATCTCCACTTTTTTATTCCAGGTTTGTGGTGGAGGGGTTGGGTAAATACATACTCATCTAAAACTAACACATATGATAAAGAGAAAAATATCAGTTTTTTTGTAATATATAATTCAAACTAATGTTTTATAATTGAATGTAATCTAAAAGAAGTTTAGGAATTAAATCAAATAGTTTGAGAAAGAAGAGAGTTTGGAAAATCAAATCAACATGTTTCACTAGTGGCCTAGCATTATTGGAATACAAATTAATCTATTATCAAAAACAAAATCTGCAAGGGAGAAAATTGTGACTATTTATGCAGAGTGTGTATACACTTAATTAAAAAAAAAAGAAAGTATAACTATTTGTCAGTTTTATTCCTTTTTCATATCCCACATCATTTGAGTATTAGTTTGGTGAGGAAAAAGAATCCTGGATTTAAGTTGACTGTTGAGAACTCCTGAATTAAAGCGCTTTCATCGTTATGATAAATTGTAGGATTCTAAAATCAGAGAAGCTTTTTTAAAATTATAATTGTATTAATGAATTTTATTTCTTTCATGTTCTTTGATTATTAATTTGGTGAAGAAAGAAGATGTATTGTAAAACCCTGGATGTAATTTGACTATAGGGGACTCATGGATTAAAGTGCTTTCTGTTATTATGATATTTCTTTTTTATAGATGCATGTTAAATGGTAAAGTTCTGGTCCTCCTCTCTAACATATGTAGCTTCATTATTAATCAGCATGATGTAAAATAGTTTTGTTTTTAATATCAAAATGTCAAGACAATTACTAAACAACGTTTCAGTCTTTAATTGTTTTAAAAATTCACTTTAATTTTAGACACACATCTCATTTACACAATACAAATCCATTTTATAAAGCTTTAATAATTTTGTACATTTTCATCACAACTATTTGTTAGTCGTATCTTTATCATAAATTCATCTCAACTTATAAAATTACTTTTTGACATGTGTAAGAAAAAAAAGATCAATGAAAATTAAACTTGTTCTCAAAAAAAAAAAAAAAAAATTATTTGAAATATTAATTTTCAGATATTTTATTTTAAGATTCAAAAAAAAAAAAATTCACTACCAATGATATTTTTTAACCTTTTTTCAGGAAGAGTGACATATTTGTTGTTTTTTCTGTAGCTCAATGTAAGGCATTTTCTTATTGGTTGCTTATTAATCAATTAAATGTCAATGTATAGAAACATTATTAGGAGACCCCACTGTGGTGTTGGATTGTGTAAAGGTTATTTTGTAAAATATCAGAATTAAAAATAAATGCTTTATTGTTTTCATGTTATTGTACTATAATCAAATTATTTTGTTTTGTTTTATTTTTTATATATGATTAATTGACTTGTTTGAAAATACCCTCTATTCTACAAATTTTATGAAAATAATTTGGCCACTCTGCAAGGATTAAAAAAAAAAATTATCTGCCTCTTTTTCATATTTTTTTTTTTTGCATGTTAGAGAACCATTTAAAAAAAAACTATCCTTTCACCCAGTAAGTAAAAAAAAAAAAAAATCCCTTTCACCCAGTAAGTAAAAAAAAAAAAAAATCCCTTTCACCCAAAGTAAAAAAAAAAAAAAAATCCCTTTCACCCAGTAAGAAAAAAAAAAAAAAAGTAAAAAAAAAAAAAAAAAATCCCTTTCACCCAGTAAGTAAAAAAAAAAAAAAAATCCCTTTCACCAGTAAGAAAGTAAAAAAAAAAAATCCCTTTCACCCAGTAAAAAAAAAAAAAAAAAAGTAAGTAAAAAAAAAAAAAATCCCTTTCACCCAGTAAGTAAAAAAAAAAAAATCCCTTTCACCCAGTAAGTAAAAAAAAAAAAAAAAATCCCTTTCACCCAGTAAGTAAAAAAAAAAAAAAAATCCCTTTCACCCAGTAAGTAAAAAAAAAAAAAAAAGTAAAAAAAAAAAAAAAATCCCTTTCACCCAGTAAGTAAAAAAAAAAAAAAAATCCCTTTCACCCAGTAAGTAAAAAAAAAAAAAAAATCCCTTTTTCACCCAGTAAGTAAAAAAAAAAAAAAAATCCCTTTCAGTAAGTAAAAAAAAAAAAGTAAAAAAAAAAAAAATCCCTTTCACCCAGTAAGTATTCTCAATTTATTTATGTTCAATATATTCTGTTGTATTATTTTTTGTTTTTGTCTTATATAACTGTTTGTTTATTGTAGGTTACCCTCAATATCCTCCACCATCTGGACCAGGTTACCCCCAACCTCCACCACCTGGACAAGGTTACCCTCAACAACCTCCACCACCTGGACAAGGATATCCTCCTTATGGTCCACCCGATATGTCTCAACCACCTTATCCTAGTAAGATATTGGAACTTGTTATCTAATAATTGTGATCTTTAATCTTTATATGTTGATAAATGCAATTTGAGGCTTGTAAAAAAAAAAAAAAAAAAAAAAATTGAAATATCTCTATATAATCAGTTTAATCTTATGGCCAGTTTAGATCACATGACATCCTCCACCAATGAGAATGTGATGCTACAGATCAATCAAGGGTTAGAAGCTGTCTATCAAACTCCTGTTTATTTTTCATGATTCTTCTAAAGAATTGTTAACTTGTACGGTTTATTTCAGTCGGTAGAGCTTTCGGCTAGAAACCACGAGGTTCCTAGTTCGATATCGGCCCTCGCCAACTCAGCGTATGAGCATCTGTGTGGTAAAGTAAGGAGCTGATGCTAGGTGTGGCACTCCACCTCAGAGGCAAAAACAATCTCCTTGGTCTAGCACTAGTGAAAAGGGGATAGACTCCCTCGCTGATTGGCTGATACCGACTTTAGGCCACCCTGACAACTTTACTTACACTACATAACAAAAGGAATAGGCTACCCTATTCCTTATGTAACAGTAATACCTGTTAGGATCCCTTCTATGGGTTAAATAGATCTATGTGTAAATTACTGTGTTAGATATTATTGTAACTCGAGTATCATAGTTAACAGAGTGATAATAGAAAGAAACACAAGTATTAAGGATAGGAAAAAAAGGTTTACTAAGCAAAGATACAAGGTGAACAGAGTAATTAGCAATTGTTGGGTTGAATTAACAAGTCCTGTGAGATCTTGTTGTTTCTTTCCTCTGATATTTTGTCAGATGTTTATTAGAAAAACAATTCCATTCTCATTATTTAGGTACTATATAACAGATAGAAAAACAATTCCATTCTCATTATTTAGGTACTATATAACAGATAGAAATACTTGATATTGTATAACCGTGTGGGAAAAAAAATGAAACTACACTAATTTAAATGTAAATATAAATATATAATGTATGCAATTCCCTAAATTTTAGGTATGAAATAACCCTGATGGGTTGACATGCCATTAAAATCAATCAATCAATATTATGGGTAACAAATGAAAAAAAAAACCAAAAAACTCTCAATGAAATATCTAAATAACAAATATCATTTTCCATTTCTGATTGTTTGGTTCTCTTTTTATTTCAGGTGCTCCAAATTATCCGGGTCCTATGCCAGGACAAGGTCCACCACCCGCAGGATTTTCTGTGCCTGGGCCAATGCCTTCTCAGCCTCCACCACCCTACCCAGCATCTTGAGATTATTGTATCAAATTTTTCTTTTTCTGTTCACATTTTGAAATTAAGCAAAATAATTACATTTTTTTGTTACAATCAACGATAAAATTCAAATAAAACATATTGTCCCCCCCCCCTTCATCTACAAAAAACAAAAAAAAGACAAAGACACTATTAGCATCCGTCTCAAATTGAACTTTGAAATGTTCATTTTTTATGTTTAGAATATAATTTTAATATTTTAAGGGATACTGAAATCCTTCAAACATGTTTAAGTTTAGTGTATAATAAAAGAAATCATGGTATCATATTTAGAATTAAAAAAAACAAAATCTATAAAGAGAACAAAACTTAAACATTGTTTATTTTGAAAAGAGTGATATTACAAGGGAGGTAACTCTATCCATACTTTATCCTAACTGTTAGATTTGCTCAAAACATGACATTTATAAAATCAGTGGTTTTCAGTGGAATCGCTTTCTATTGTGGAACACCATAACAATAAAATTGAAATCTTTTGGATTTCCATAACAATAAAATTGAAATCTTTTGGATTTCCATAACAATAAAATTGAAATCTTTTGGATTTCCATAGAAATAAAATTGAAATCTTTTGGATTTCCATGGAAATAAAAACAAAACAAAAAACCCCTAAAATCCTCAAAATATTTAATGCAAATTACATCCAATATTTACACTGGGTAATGGACGGTGTGAACACACAAATTGTTTGATAGAAATATAAAACCTTGACAAAGAAACACACACACTTCACTTTGCACAAAAAATCTCGATGTTTATTTGGTTATCATATTAATAAATGCTGAAAACTCAGCTTCACATAAATATGTTGTTGCAAAAGGTAGCAACATATTTGATCACCTTTTAAGACCACAATGGATATACAGAAGCCACATTAAACTTAAATTTGGGACTAGTTTCTGTTTAGACTGAATTTTCATAGGTCTGTACTAGTAACTAGAAATAAACATTTTTGGTTCTATCTTTAAATGGAAAATATAATTTTCAAGACACCCTTGCAGTGTCTGTGGACCCCATTTGGTCCCCAGACCCAAATTTGAAAACCACTTCATTAAATGAATTATTATTCATTTAGTTTTTGTGCAGAATATTCAGTTTTTTTTTCATTCTTTTCTATTTTTCATGTAAAAAATGTAAAAAAATTAATTCTATTAAATGATTTTTTTTTTCTTCCTGGTCACATTTATACATTAATGTATACATTTATACATTAATTTCTTTTAAAAGTATCTTTGGTTATTTTAAAATGATAACATTTTTACAAAAAAACAAACAAAAAATGTTTTATTTTATTTTTTTCTGATATTGTTAAAGAGAATATAAATTAAATTGAATTTGGACAAATTTGGTAAATTTCTCCCAGAAAAACAAAAAAGGGGGAAAAAAAGGAAAAAAAAGGAAAAGGAAAAAAGAATCCTGTATGTTTATGAATGTTTTTTTTTTGTCTTTAATTTTAACAAACAAATTAGTTGAAATTCAATTTTATATGTATATTTTGACATTTTTCAAATTCTTGATTTTTTTTGAAGGGGGGGGGTGAGTCTTTTGGTCTTTCAATGCTTTAGTTAACTAACATAATTAAATTATAACAATTTAATAATTTTTTGTTTATTTTGAATAAATTTATTATTTCTGATGATATTCTGTATATTATTTTTTTTGAACAGCCTAAAAAATCAGCATGTAGTGATTATAATCAATCAAAATTAGAGCTGCATCATTTAATCAGCCCACAAGCTTGATACTCTATAAAATTAGCCTTGTGCCAGACTTTAATTAGTTTAAGTACAATTAGACAATTAAAAAAAAACAGACAGTGAAAAAACTTAACCATTTTTTTAATTATTGCTACAAATCTTAATGAAACTTTGATAGCTTAGACATACATAGGAAGTGATTATTTTCCTTGATTATTGCTTCGAATTTCCCTTAATTGTAGCAAAGAGAAAATTTTCTCAGAAATACAAAAAAATAGGAAGTCTATCCTCATTTGTGATTAGTATTCTACAGCCCCAATTGACAATTGAATTTTGTAGGATCTGAAAAATGAATATAGATGATCACATATAAGAAAAGAGTTTACTAGAATTGTAAGTAAAAAAAAAAAAAAATGTCTATTCTTTTTCTTCCAGTTCAGTTCCCAGATTCTCTTTCAGTCTCAGACCCTTAAATCTCTTTCTGATATTCTAAAACATTCTGTGGAAATGGAAACATGTACGAGTGAATCTTAAATCACATTGGGTGTGGTTATGTAAAACAGTTAAAAATGGCTTTGTTAAATGAAATTAACATATAATTCTTTTTTCTCTTTTAATGTGAGGGGAGGGAGAGAGAGAGAAATGCCATAATAAATTTTCTTTGAAATAAAAATCAGTTTACCCTGACCCATAAAAAAGTGAACATAACCAAAATTTACACTACAGCCCCCCCCCCCAAAAAAAAAACTGAAGAAACTGAGCCATTTTTATTTTTTTTATTACTACAAATTTTGATAAAACTTCAATATCTTAGACACATATAGGAAGTGATTATTTTCCTTGATTATTGTTGTTAAAATTCCCTTAGTCGTAACAAAAATGTCATTAGCTAAAGACTAATCAAGGAAAGGAAAATCTTAAGAAATTTCCTTTTGTATTTCTGAAAATTTTCTTTTTAGAAAATAATGACTTTTCTGTTTTTTCTTTCTTTTCCATTCACTGATCTCCTAATAATAAAATCCGACATTATCAATTCTTTGTAACTGATCTCAATAGAACAAAACATTAAAGCAATAAAACATTTATCATTTTTTCACTTCTGAAAAAGATAAAACAAATTCTAACAGTATTAAAATATTGCTCCATTTTTTATTTTGATTGATTGAATATTATCAAAATATTTCTGAGATCAGTTGCCTTGGATCTTCATCTATGATGTCCACATATTGTACAAGATTTGATTACCTATTAAGCACTTCTGACTAGGAACTACAAAGTTCTGGGTTCAATACCGGCCCTCGCCAACTAGGCGTAAAAAAAAAAAAAAAAAAAAAAAAAAAAAAAATTCAAATATTCAGTATTTAATAATGACTTAAAAACAAAAACAAAAACAAAAAATAAAAGATTAAATCATTTTAATTTCAGTTTAGCTCAGTCAATAGAGCATCTGACTTTGAACCACAAGGTTCTGGGTTCAAACTTAACACCTCCTTCTTTAGATAATAGGGTAGAATACTGTCTAGTGCAGGGCCAGATTTACATAGCGGCATTTATTAAAAAGGATTTATAAAATGTAAAAGAAAAACCTATATAAAATTTAACATATCTTATATTCCAACCAATGATCAGATTTTTTCTTGCCATAAAATTTTATGGACAAATTTTTTTTTGGTGTCGTAAAATGCCACTTTTAATCCAAAAAATCTTCCATTATTTTCGTTTCAACTTAAAATATTGAAACTATGATTATCATTTAATATAACATAATTACATTTGCTCAAGTAATTTTCATGAGGTGAACAGAACCAAAAATAAATATAACCATCTAACCAAAAAAAGAAAAAAGAAAAGATATATATAATACGTATAGTATATACTACGTTTATCCCATTATAATTTTTACATTTGTATATTTCATATACTAACAATTATTACAAAACAATATTTTATATATACAGATGTCCCCAAAAACCTGTATACATAGATAAAATGCATTTAAAAGTTTAAAAATTTTTTGAAAATTTTTTTATGGGTATTAAATTTTTTTTTCTACGGGTATCGAACTGATACATTGAGATATTTCTGCATTCACACTGAATACAAAAATGTTGAACATTTCTGAATATAGCAGAATTGATGTTAAATAAAGAGATAATTTTTTTTGTTCTCTTTTACTGTAATGATTATTCTCGGCTGATTCTATTCAACCACTGACTTATAAAACCCTCTTAATACTAATTGTGTGTGAGGGTGACACTGTGATGTAGTCTCTAACATGCTGAACTGTGACATCATAGTAAACTCTTAAGTGTGGGTTTTTTATTTTACAATGTAAATACATTACTAAACTGATGGAATTTTGTGTACATGTTTATGTGAGTACATAAAGTCCTCATCACAATTATTGGCACGTGTGAAATTTCACTACATAATCTAGAATATCTTAAAACAAAAAACAAAACAAAAAAAGAATGAATCTAGTGAAATGATTCTTTTGTCTATTAATAACTCATGGTTGATAAAAAAAGAGCAAATGACAAAAATTTTCTTCAGAATTTTTGAGATGAGGCTTCATAATTTGTAATATTTGGATTATTTGAACTATTGTCCTCACTGGAGGGACACATTGGCCGAAACGTTGTGCAGATAACAATAAAAATGAGGACAATAGTCTGAATAATACAAATGATAAAACGTTTATATAAATTTGGTGATTTTTCCAGTTTTTTTCTGAAGATATAGCAAAAATATGAAACGGTGCCAATAATTGTGACCAGGGCTTTATATATATATATATATATATATATATATTGAGGGTATTTTTTTCTGTAAACAATGTTAAAAAAACAAAATACATAATTTGCATTTTCTTTTCCTCTGTGACTTGATGCTCAATTTTATGTTCTTATTAACCCTCTAACTTCAAAATATAACATAATTATTTTATTTAAAAAAAGATATTTTTACTTAAAAAAAATTCTCTTACACCCAATGTCATATAGCTTTAAAAAGAAAATCATGTAGATAGGTAGATAGTTATTTATTCAACTTTGTTTAGTTGTGGTGTAAGCCTGGAAGTATGGGACACACAGTGAGAATCAAACTCATTATTGATGGTATGTCACTCTAGTTTGCTAACCATTACATCACACGAAGCATCATGAATCTTGAGGTAGATATATGAAAAGTCTTAAAAAAAAAGAATTGTTATAATAAAAAGTGAATAAATTAGGTAATTAAAATGTAGGGGGGGGGGGCCTCCCTGTAATGTAGTGGCTAATGTGCTGGGATGTGAGATCTTAGTATTCAAGTTCATAGATGACCGTAAAAATTCCTGAAAATTTGTTTGATATCTGTCTCCAAATAGTGGAGTCTTAGTAGGACGGACAAATGGGCGTTTGGTGAATTATAAGATTATTATAAATGTTACGTCACTGGTATGCCCCTATAATTGACATAGTAAGTACAGGCAGGTAAAGGGAAACAACTCTATAATTAGTGGTCAACAGACTTGGAGTTATCTCCCTTGAAGGTAATTTTTGTTGGTTTTCATTATAACTTATTTATAAATTATTTGCAAACCGGTGACCCAATTGGAATGTAATTTTTCTTCTTCTTAGAGCATTTTAACTGTGTTGTGCTGTGTTATAAAAAAAAAAAAATGCGTTAAAATATAAAATTCACATCATATATATATATATATATATATATATTATATATATATATATATATATATATATATATATATATAGGTATCTTGACTTACGAGTCAACCAAGCTGTCAATTGGGTGATTTTTTTTTTTTTTTTTTTTTTTTTTCTTTGTGTTGAGAGTTAAATTTGAGGTACGATTTAATTTCAGATACGCTTATATTAATAAGTTTGCTAAAAACATTTAAGTTTCTAAATTCATTATGCTGAAGAAAAATATCTTTTATAAAAAAATAAACATTAAAACATATTACAGCACATAATTCATTCATGTTTTTATTTAATACAATGCTATTTTTCTTATTCAAAAATACATAACAAAAAATTAGGTTGTTTTCTTTTTTGGTGGGGGGGGGGATCTAAAGGACTGGTACTAATTTATGGCATTTCAGTTTATTTCAATGGGGAAAATTTGATTTGATATACAAGGAAATACGGTTACGAATGGAACAAATTAAACTTCTAAGTCAAGGTACCACTGTGTGTGTGTGTGTGTGTGTGTATATATATATATATATATATATATATATATGAATTTAACATTTTTGAACAAACAAATGATGTTATAATTGCTGACAGAAATCTGTTTCGACCATGTTAATATGTCGTCTTTCTCTCATGTTGCTCTTGATGAAGACTGATCTATTAACACGGTCAAAACAGATTTCTGTCAGCAATTATAAACATCATTTGTTTTTTCAAAAATGTTAAATTCATACTGTCGGATTAATTTCCATTTATTTTCATATATATATATATATATATATTAATTATTAGTTTTTTGACATTTAAAGTAGTAAGGTAAGCATATAAGTATCTAAAAAAAAAAGATCTTTGTCTTTTGTATTTGTTATATGAAACACTTTGAATGACAAGGTATTGGGAAATTAAAAATCTGACAACTGCATCAAAAGTTTCCACAGATTCAATTGGATGCTGCAATCTCTAGACAACTGATGCAATTGGATGCTGCAAGACAACATCAGTTGCCTTTTTATTGGTCTGTCAACATTCAATTTGCATTTTCTTACATACATTGGCAATTCTACCTTGTAGTTCTTAGTGTTTTCACATCGATAGATAAACAAATCATTTCTTCAATTAAATTTTATAACCACAGATGTAATAATAATAATAATAATCTAAAAAATATTTAGATATTAAAGGTAGGTAATTGAGTAGTATTTTATTTTTAAAGAAATAATTTGAAACTCTTCTCTCTCTTGAAAAAAAAAAAATTCTGATAAAGAAAAACAATTCCAGTTTTATTATTTTCCGTATTTGTCTTGTGAATTTTTATTTTGGTTTTGGATATTGTGGAACTATTTTTTTTTTTTTGTATTTGTGTAAGCTTCGTTAATTTTTCTTCAATTGATTCTTCATTTTTTATCAGAGTATAATAAAAACCAAAACAAAACAAAAACTAATAATACTAAGGTGAGTTAAAGGTTTTTCAATGTTTCAAGCTATTTTTGATTTCAAATATTTCAGTGTCTGTTCACAAAAACTTCTGGAGGTGTCAGTTAATGGTACCTTGTGAAGGGCCAAATTCTGGTAGCAATGTATGAGGGTTTTGTGATTGGCTGTTATTCAACCATTTTAATCAAGATCTCATCTTCCACAATTGAAGGTCTCCATGACCTTGGTTTGTCTTTTAAGGTTGGTGTCACCTTCCCAGAAAGTTAATGTCATCTTCCTTGAAATGTCTGAACCAATTGTGTGCGCTATATGTTTGTTGACAGTTCTTTGGCCTTCTACATCATTAATTACTTTTAACACCTGCCCTTGCACTCAGGTAACATAAAATGGATCTAATTGCAATTTTTGTCACCGCTCATCATCAAGGATGTAAAATAAAGAATAAAACAACTAATGTTTATTATGTTATAATAGCAAAAAAAAAAATATATTTAAATAGAAATGCCATAACTAGACTACTTCAGTTCCAGTGATCTTTTGAAAAAAAGATTTTATCTTGAAAATTCAAGAATAAAATACAGGTTAACACATAACACCATTGTTACCGTATTATTATTTTTCTTTACATCTGCATTGTCATAACCTTGTAAATCAACCTCCTAACTAATTTTTGAAAGATTTTACCTGAGGGGGTTGAAGTTTAAAGTCAGAGGGTTTGTATCATAAAATCATCAAATTTATTAAAGAAGTAAAAAATAAATGAATTTGAAATGGAAACTTAGTTCTGTCCTCCTCAAATAAAATGTTGAGTGCATCTATTAATTATTAATCAAATGATTATTTTGAATATTTTACACATAAATTTTACAGAAAATCGTAGGTATTTATTTATTTGTAAACTTTTTAGTTAACTTCTTGTTACTCAAAAAAAAAAAAAAAAGGCATGAGTTAAAAAATAATTTTCAAAATTGATTACAAATTTCACAAATAATTTTTTCCATCTAAAGTAATGATACAATTAATTTTATAGTTCATTTAAGTTGTCATTATTACAATGGAAACGATTCAAATGTTGAATTATAAGAAACAGATTTTATTTCTTTTATTATAATTAATATTGAATATTTAAAAAAGATTAAAGGCAAAAATTAAATAAGATAAAACATTTAATAAATCAAAAACGAAAAAACATTCACATATTGTGACATAAGCAATGACATAGTTTCAGTTACAGACTAATTGAGACCGAATCTCCATTATTAATTGATATGAAAATAAACAATAAACAATTCAGAAATGATTGGACAACAATTTGTATTAAATTGATGTGAAGATACATGTCACCAAAAATGAGTGAAAATCCAGAAAAAAACTTTTAACTCAACCTGGTTGCTTGAAATATTGCAAAACTTTTGACTCAACCTGGTTGCTTGAAATATTGCAAAACTTTTGACTCATCCTAGTACAAAACTTAATTTGATGACAGTTTTATTTGTATATTTAATATACATTTTTTAAGTCTAATGTATAAAGAAAACTATTCTATTCAGTCCAATTTGAACTTTTTTTCTTAATCTATTAATGAAGCTTGCTTAAAATATTGTAATTGAATCATGTCTGCCATTTTGTAAAAAAAAATGAAATGTTGTTTTAGTTTTTGAGTTTTTGTTGACATTAATTCATTGTTTGAAAGAATTTTTTTGACAATGGGTCTTTTTGACTCATGGAAATATATTTTCATAGTTAAATTTGTCCAGATCTTGAAAATAAAACAAAAATGCATCAAGGAAAAAAAAGGCATTTTTTTTTTCTTCTTTTCCCAAATTTATTGTTTATTTTGAATTCCAAGGAAATTCTTTGCGATGATAAAATGAGTTTTTCTCATTTTCTCTTTTTTTCTTTTAAATAAAATTTTTTTTTTTTTTTCAAAAGCTGAAGGCAAAAATTGCCATAGATAAAATATGGCTTGTGTGTTTAAAGGTTCCTCAGCATTGAATACAGCACTGCAGAATTTTGCTGTTGTACCATTGTCTAACCTCATCCCTCTGTGTGTCTATATTTATATATATATATATATATATATGGTAAAGAAAAAAGGCTTAAAAATTGGTCATTTTGCAGTTATAGATCTATTTCTACTCACAGGTATACACAGATACCTGTGGATAGAAATAGATCTATAACCACAAAATGACCAATTGTTAATCCCTTTTTCCTTTACCAATTATATTGCTCTGCCCAATAATATTGAGCATCAAATTCTCAACTTTGACCTGAACAAATGTAACATTCTGTTGTTGGAAGAAAGGTCCGACTTAGAATCATCCTAATACAAACTTACCTGGTAACCATCTACAGATATATATATATATATATATATAAGTGTGACATTCACGAATGAGAGATAGATAGTTACAAATTATAAATAAATGTAAAGATATTGTTTGAAAAACTTACAAACTAATCCAACATTTTATATGACTGATCCGTGAATCCTTCAAATCCAGTTTACATTGATTTTAGTCATTAAATGTTATTTGCCTAAAGTTGTGTTACTTGAATTGATATTACATAAGCTTGTTTTTGTAGCCAAAGTCCCAGGTTCAAATCACACTGATTAACATGCTATTTATTATTTGCTTATATATTTTAAGAATAACTAAACAATAAAATAAAATTTTGAGAAAAATTTAAATTGTCTTCATCTACAAATATTTATTGATGTCACACAATTGAAAACATTTTTTTAATATGAATAAAACAACAACATCTAACAAGAGTCAATATAAATCCTCATTCTTATAGAATGAACAATTTTAAATTTCTTTTTTTTTTCCCTATGAAACTGTTGTGATGTTCAGTCTTTATTATTATAATTATTATTATAATTTCAAGTTTTTCACGCCAGTTTTAACTGGTGCTCTTTCACTAGAGTGACAGCAAGTCTCCACAGATTTCCATGACTCATTAATATTATTATATTATTATTATTTAACAACCAGTGCAGTTATTTATTGTGCAGCATCTCCAATTTTTTTCTTTTTTTCAATATTTGTAACCTTAAGAAATAAAAGACTGCCTACAGTAAAATCCAAATTGATATCCAATAATAATGAATTTTTTTAACCCATTGAATCCGAGTGACTGGTACTACCTAGAAGTACATAAACCCCGGGTGGCCAGAGTTCCCGCCCATGGATACCCCATTTCTACATTGCCATTGTCAATAAAATGTTGCAATTTCATATTTCATTATGTTTTATTATATTCTAAATTGTCTATAGAATGTAACCTGTTATTTAACAGCCTGCAAAGTTGAACATGATGGCTGATGCACTGGGGTTTAACTGGTGATGGAGGTATTATGTTGAAAGACACGAAACACCCCAATGAACCAGTTAATAATAATATAACTGACAACGTCACCCAGTGCTGTTTAATAGTACAGGCGTATCTTAAACATTGTCACCTTTTATCTAACAGCCTGTAAAATGGTTAAATAATAGATTATAACATTTTATATTTTTAGTGGTTTTTTTTTTTTTGTTTTTTTTTAGTCAGGAGCTCAGGATGACAGATCAGTAGAGGCTCAGGCTTCTAAGGATTAACCCTTTCAATGTGAACAACTGATATGGGTTGCAAGTACATACACACACACACACACATACACACACACACACACACACACACACATATATATATATATATATATATATATATATATATATATTAGTCCATATACCATGGCTGCCAGAATTCAGGCCAGCTGCAGAATCCCCATTTCTACATCGCCCTTTTCCATAAAATATTTTAATCTGTTATTCAATTGGCCTAACCGTCTTTACAGCCTGTGGAGACATCCATTGTATAATGGTTATCGTCAAGGGAAATGGACTTGGCAACACGAGTTCATATCCTGGACGAGGCTGTTTGCATTTCACATAACACTGATACCCTTTGGAAAGGTAGGCATCCAACTATTCTCCATCCAGCTATGGGTGAATAGTATGGCAGACTGAGCTCTTTAACTTTGGTTAGGCAACCAGTCTAGGAGAAGGAAAACTCTGAATTGAAACTTGTTGAACACCGCTTAAGAAATTAACTTTATGTCACATCCTGTTCGTACGGAACGGTTAGTGTGTGCATAAAGCCTTTAGAATAACAAATTACAATATTTTATATTTTCAGCTGTTTTTTTTCAGTCTGGGATCGTTGGTCAGTGGCCCATGGGGATGTTGGGGGACTCAGGATTCGAAGGGTTGATATAAAAATTTAGCTGTTTGACTGTAGAGAATTATTTCTAAATCTTAATAATCTCTGGTTTATAAAAATGAAAAGAATAAAAAACATCTTTACTGCTAATTTGTTTGTTTTGTTGCAATATTCACAAGAAAACGCATTTGTTCATAGTTTGTTAACTGCCAATATGAATAAAAAATATCTTCAAATTATTTTTGTCTTTTAACTCTTTATTATTTTGTTGGTTTCTTTGTTTAATGGCATATCAACCATCATGGCTTATTTAATGCCAAAGCCATCCTTATAGAAGTGTTATATACCCTCTTCATCTGCTGGGTATATAGTTATATACTAAGCTTAGCTTAGATGTGGCACAAGGCCAGAAGTATGGAGCACCCAGTAATAATCTAACTCACTAACAATGGTCTGCTAGGCTAGCTTGCTTGACCATTAGGTAACATGAGGTGTCTCTCTGCTGGGTAATATAATAAGGAGGAGAGTTCTATTTCACCGACTGGCCATTTTTTTGGGGGGGTTGATTTCTTCCTCTGGTTGATACGTCCATTTTCTTTTGTTCTGGTCTCTCTCGTCTCTGCTGATTTCTTTTGTTTTTAATGATGAATGCAACTCTTAGTTTATTTGTTCTCAGACGTCTTTATTAAACCAGAAATCCCCAAAGACCTTCAACCGCTGCGGTGAGAAGATGGAATACTTAGAAACAGATGACCATTATGTCTGCTCCCATCGACCAACCGCCAAATTCTGACTTCTCTCAGTTCCCTTTCACAGGCTTTGCCTTTAGCCAATCAGAAATCAATGACTAGGTCAGTGAAAGGTGAATTACTGTCAATCACTTCTATAAAGGTCATGCTATGATTCAATGGTAACTTTCCATTTACGAATACCGTTATTTAAATTTTACTACACTACAGTACATAATTCATAGGCAATCTACTAATTATGTAACAGTCATCACATATTACTGGGAACGGTCATATTACGCCTCTTCAACGATCTCTAGGTAGAGGATGCAGTATAAATTTTGATTTTTGTTGTTGTCTGTTTGTTTGATTCCCACCCACAGATTATAATCTCTATTACTCAGCCGTTGCCTATGTTTTTTAAGGATGATGCAAGACTTACCCAAAAGCCCAAAAGGGTTCAACCGCGCGATGAGAAGATGGCATACTTGGGAACAGACCATTACGTCAGTTCTCATCGATGAACTGCCAAATTCTCACTGCTCTAACTCAGTTCTCTTCACACGCTTTGCCTTTAGCCAATGAGAAATCAACGACTAGGTCAGTGAAAGGTGAATCACTTCTATAAAGTACATCCTATGATTCAATGGTAACTTTCCATTTACGAATACCATTATTTATATTTTACTACACTACAGTACATAATTTGTAGGCAACCCACGAATTATGTAACAGTAGTAAAATTAAAGTTGGCAGAGTGGCCTATTGTCAATATCAGCTGGACAGTGAAGGAGTCAATCCCCTTTTTGCAAGCACTAGACCAAGGAGATTGTTTTTTCTGAGGTGGAGCACTACACCTACCTTCAGCTCCCATATGCTTTACCACATAGATCAGATTATTCAAGCTGTGCTGAGTTGGTTGAAACTGTATTGAACCTGAAACCTTTCAATTCCTTAGTGGATGTCCTACCAACTGAGCTAAATTGGTCTGTATCCGATTTTCAACTCATTCATTTCTTTCAGTTTTCTATCCTGACTCTTTGATGTCTTTACGTGGTCTTGGCATTAAATGACCCATTGAGGTTGATATGCCGTAAAACAGACCAAACCTTATGTGGTCTACCAATTTTTCTTTTTTTAATCAATTCCATTTCTTTTATATTTGTGCCAAATTTTAGACACAATTTATTGGGAGGAACCAATGTCTTTTATCATTCAACCATAATTGCTATAAGTATAAAATGCTAATTAGAATCCTTTACTCCTTCTTAAATAGAAGAACAAGTAACATCATGGACAACTGTTAATTGGAATCTAAGTTCACAGATCACCTAGTTTTTATCTAATTATATTCTATGAAATATATTTGTATATATTAATACTTATTTCTCTATTATTTTTTTTATTTTTGTATTTCATTTCTTAACTTGAGATTTTAGATTTATTTTTTTGTTTTTTTAAATATTTTCCTTTTTTTTGTCTTTTATATTTCTTTTTTTTTTTGTATTTTTCTTGAATGATTTTTACAATCTTTTCCAATATTTTATTTGACAGATTTGTTGGATTCATGTTTCCTTTGAATGTCCAACTTCTTATCTACACAAACTTTCTTTTAACTGTAGACTGATTTACATATATTGGCTCCTGCTGATATTTTTTAGGGCGAATGGAAATTCCAAGATAATTCCATAATTTTTTTTTATCAATATTGGGTTATTCCATAATATTTCCCTTTGAATAGAAATTATACTATTAATTAAAACAATTTAATCTAACTTGCTTAATGAATATTTTAGCCAAAATGTTCGACTAATAACAAAAGAAAAACATGTTTTGTATCTTATTTGTTATTAGTTTATTTACTGCTAAACAAAATCCTAAGTGAACATTCTCTAAATGTGCTGCTAATTCCATAATTTTTTTTTCAGGAGTAGTAGATTCTGCACTATGTCTGGTTTGAGACAAAATATTAAATCCCCAAAATGTTTTAGTTCATAAAATTGATTTAACACACTGTCCGATCAGAAATTAGGGAAATCTTATTTTCTAACCAATCAATTTTTGCTGCAACAGGCTCATACTAGTAACTTCTCTATGATTATAGAATTATTATTTCCATTACTCCCAGGTCCACTTTGACCCGAAATGGTTGTAATTATTATGGAATATTGAACTTAGAAACTTTCATGTCATAATGAAGAGTCTTCACCGAACTTTAAACCAAACAGTTTTACACTTAAACCCGGTCATAGTTAATGGAATGAGAACAATTTATGTGAATGGAATAAATAAAGAGTCTCTTTTGAAGTTTCATGAAGGCTCTCAATTCCGACAAGAAGATTCTTGGTTTGACTAGAAACACCTGAAGAAGACTGAAGGGCGCATTGGTTGAAACGTTGTATATATAACAATAAAGATGAGGACAACATTCTGAAAAATCTAAATAATACAAACAAAAAACTCACAAAAATGTAAATATGAACCTACAATGAACGCGATTCCCTAACCTCTAAGCATAAAATAACCCTATATAGGTTGACATGTCATAAAATCAATTACTCAATCAATTAAAACTACAACAAATAATAGTTATTTATAAAACTAGTTTAGATTTGGTACAAACCCGTAATTTGGTGCACCTAGTAAGGAACAAATTCATTACTCTGTCTCAATTGATTTGTGAGATTAACTTACGAGCCATTATACAACAGAAAACCTTTAAAAATTGAATCTAACTATTAACTTAAAGGGAGATAATTCTACAAAATTCTACAAAAAGTTATCTCCCTTGCATTAACAAACTACTGCCTATACCCACGTGTTCTTAGCAGTGAAATTATTGATATATGTTAACGGCATGTCAACCCGTCTAGGGTTATTTTATGCCTAGAGAATAGGGAAGTTTTGAAAGTTTTTTTTTATATAAAATTTCCTATTTCATATAGAATTTTTCAAAAGTTAAAATATTTTTTATTTCTAAAAATTTTTAAAACATCTTCTAAATTCAAATATATTACGTATAATGAAATTATTGGTGTATAGTGCTATTAGGTATACCCAATTCGTCGAAAAATCCGTGTTTTTTCAATACAATTTTGACCCCCCCCCCACACCGTTTGAAAAATTTTACCAAAAATCAGGGAATAATCCGATTTTAATGAAATCTTCAGTGTTGATTTATCAATGAATTAATTTTATAATGCATCAGTTATTTTATTTCAAAACTTTAATTTTTTTCAATCGCAAATGTTACATTAATTTTGTAAACACGTTATTTTTAGATAGCGTTACAGGCTATATGCGATCAAAATTGACCAAAAAATCGTTTTAAATCTATCAAAAATTAATTAGTGTGTAATATTATTTTGCCTTTTTTTTTTATTGATGCTCATTATGTTACTACTTTTCGACTTGGACAAACATTTGACCTTAAATAATCGATTTAATTAACTTTAATTCGTTTTTAAAATGATTAGCAGACAAAAATTGGGTATCCCTAGTGTACTACAACTCATCAAAGGTGCATGTGTATAGTATATAGAATAATATACATATATCATGAAAATGAACAATGTATGAGTCATGATATATATGTGTGTGCGTATAGAGGGGGGGGGTGTTAGGTGTTGGTGAATTTCAGGGAGAATGCAGTGTCGTCGGGAGAAATTATACAAAATTAAATTCTTTTAAAGGCAAACGATGGATGTTCATTTTATTCTATCTTGAAATATATAGATATAATAAAAACATATAATGTATGTTTTAACATTTATAATTTTCAATGATTTCTCTCGACTACACTCTTATATTTGATATATTTAACACTGTCTACCATAAATGCCGTTCACAGCGGTTCTCCCATCACTACGATCCTATTGTACATGTTCATTATAACTGAACAGAAGGCCTCAGATTATAATAATAATAGGACTTTAGTTGAATAGAAAAAATTCTGAGATAAATAGATAGAGAAATTTGAAATATTCCATCATACAGGTAAAAAACAAAACAAAACAAGAAAATTTGGTACAGTCGTGTGGGAAATTTGGTAGGCAAGAATTAAATTTATGAAATCATTTTTTTTTTCCCAGTTAAAATAAAGTAACATTGTTAATGATAACCAAATAAATTTCTCACATTTTTCTTTCATTTCATTTGAAAATAGTATTTTTTGAAAGAGCTCCATGAAATTGCACCTTAATATTGCCTTGATGATGGCTAATATATCCAATATGTATAAAATCCGAATGATCGGAAGTAGGCAGAACTAATTATTCATTCATAAATGAATACACCCTATGAATATTTGTTTTTTCGTATTTGTTTTTTCATTGTATTTCAAAAAGAAAATGACTCTTCGACCCCCCCCCCCAAAAAAAAAACCAAACAAACAAACAAACAACAACAACAACAACAAAACAACAAACAACAAACGATTGAACGAACGAACGAATAACAAAACCGACTTCGTCAAAAAAACCCTCCCAAAAACCCGAATGAGTCTCAGCGCAATAAATATTGAAAAAGACCCAGTTCAAAGAACCGAATCAGTAACAAGAGTTTACTACCCAGATTTCACCGCGAAGATTCTCGAGGAAAACTGATATATAAATAATAGTAATTGGTAATTTGCTTGAAGCATTGTTAAGTATGTTATTATATAATAATGATTGAAGGCAATTATAATGCGTATAAAATAAAAACAAAAAGATGTTTTTTGTCTTATCGATTTCAAAGTAAACTTTATCTTTAGAGACTGTTTTCAGAAATGAACGCGTTTCTTTTTTTTTTTGGTCGTTATATTTTTTCTTTCTTTTTTCTCCTCCTTTCTCTTTTTTTCCTTTTTTTTCTTTTTCTTTATGTTATAAACACACGTCTCGTTGCGTTCTTTTTTTAAAAAAAAGCCACGCGGAAGGTCATGGTATTATTGGTAATAGCTGTTGCTCATTCAATTTCAATTTCCCCTTTCCCCCTTCTTTTCTTTATATATATATGTATATATGAAAACCTTACATTTTAAAATATATATATATATATATATATATATATATATATATATATATATATAAAGATGAATAAACGTGATAAGAAAAACGGGAATATTTGTGATATTTCTTTTTTGATTGTTCACAACTAGTTTCGACCTTAAGTCATTGGAGAGAGAGAGAGAGAGAGAGAGAGAGAGAGAGAGAGAGAGAGAGAGAGAGAGAGAGGGGGATTTTATGAAGTTTTTAAAAGAAAAGTGATTAAAATGAAGTAGTAACATTGGATATCTATTCGCTAAAAAATATTATTTTCTGGCTCATAGTATTTTATATGTCTACTGTCGGGACAAATGAGTTCTTCATTTGGGAAGTATGCCTTAAGCATTAAGTGTTTATGTATCACCCCAAATCTCTCCATCATATTTCATAGCGGCGCATTGAATGTCATCCACTTTGATGTTAAACCCATTTGGAGTCAGTGTTTGTAAACTTCTTATCATTTGGCTTCGTCGGTTTCCATTTCTGTTGTAATGTCGTCTAATGCATATCCCCCCCCCCAGGATGGTGAATCTTGTATCTACGTTAAAGTTGTGGCTGTTTGAGCGGAAATGTTGTTCTATAAGTATTACTTTGTTGTAATCCATGAATTTGATTATTTGTTTCTAGTTATTTAGTCTAAAGAAACTTTTGACCCTTTTGACTTACCAATTTGTTTTTTGTGAGGTTGTGCAGTGCAGTAAATAAATTACATCTTGCTTCTGTAATTTGATTCTTGGTAAATGCTAAATTCACTTTATGATGAAATAAAGACAATCAAAAGAAAATGGAAAATCGGATTCACATGTTCCATTAGAAGAATAGCGACATCAGAATGAATTTATTATTCAACCCCCCCCCCAAAAAAAAAGAAAAAAAAAGCCCCCCCCCCAACGAAATCTTACCGTAAGAACGGAGAGAAACGAATAATAATACACTCTGTAGTGATTTAAAGATTCACTGCATTTGTACATATTGGATCATACAATAATAATACAGTGTGTCTTAGATATCACACATAGAATCATCCCTTACTACCAAGTTTTGGATACCTCACACACACACACACACACACACATATATATATATGTGTATGTGTGTGTGTGTGTGTGTGTGATATCAAATGTTTCTGTGACAGGATTCAACCAAAATAGAGAACTCAAATGTATATGTAAAGATTTTGCGTTTTTTTTATATGATTCTTTCTATTATGGTAAACATTTCATTTCTGTTCCAATCGAGACAATTTGAGCGGAAATGTTGTTTTACAAGTATTAATTTGTTGTAATCCATAACTTTGATTCTGTATTTATAGTTATTTAATCTAAAATAAAATGGCTATTCTAATTTTCCATTCAGTCTTTAGCAATATTACCCATACATAAGTTTACCTCTTAAATACTTATTCATAATAAGTTCATTTTCTTCCAAAACAAAAATGGGTAATTCCATGTCAAGAAAAGTAAAACTTTCACCCACCCTCTTCAATTTTGTCCAGGTGTGAACTATGTTAACGTTAGTCAATCCCCAAAATTTGAGCTTCCAATTCCAAATATTGGTGTAGTTATGTCGAGTTTTAGCTCTCCAAATTTGGTGGGGTTCGCGAAAAATGGTGACATTTTGTAATCTAGTTTTGTCTGTAAAATGAGCTCTAGAGCTTACCTACTCCTAAAAATTGGTTTATAAATGCATTTTTGCCCAAGGAAAATTTTTTCCCAAGGAAAATATTTTCGTTTCTTCCTTCAATATATCCTAAACTGATCACATGACCTATTTTGGTGGTACCAAAAGAATATATATATATATATATATATATATATATATAATGTGTGTGTGTGTGTGTGTGTGTGTGTGTGTGTGTGTGTGTCTGTGTCTATGTGTGTCTATGCGTGCGTGCGTATTGTTTGGCCTTCGCAGTCACTGAAGACGCTGTAAATTCATGGGCACGAGAAATATATAGTCTTCCGAGACTGCAATTCCCATGAATGAATGAATGATATAATGTTTGTATTTTGTCTATTTCTGTTAGTTTTAATCTAATTCTACGCAGATAGTCTAGACGATCCTTACGGTGAAACTCGGGTACACATTCTGACCATATATATATATATATATATATATATATATATATATATATATGTGTGTGTGTGTGTGTGTGTGTGTGTGTGTGTGTGAGGTCCTGAGTGTGTTTGGCTCTAAGTTATATTGTTTTAGCTTATAGATAAGTCCAAAATTCGATATATTGTCTGTATATATGAACATAATGAGAATTTTAGTAATAATAATTGACAATACTCATCTAAAAATCCCCCCCACCGAAAACAAAGGAAAAAAATAAACAAAAAAACAAAATTAACAAATAAAGAGAAAAAGACCCCCCCCCCCAAAAAAAAAAAAAAAAAAAAAAAAAAAAAAAAAAACAAACAACAACAAATTCTTTCTGTCGTTCGGAATTGATGGCATATGTAAATGTTTCCATGTGTAGAAGATTTCCTGTAAATTTTTTTTAGTCGCGAAAACTCTTCGAATCTGATTCTGACCAACCATTCTTCATAGGCTTAAAAGGTTTTCCCCCACAACTTTCCTTTCTTTTATAGCTTAAAGGTCAAATAAGACGTCACTATTACAAAAAACAAAAAAAAAACAAAAAAAAACAAAACAAAAAATGAATAAATAGATAAATAAAAAATGAAAACTAAAAAACAAAGAACAAAAACCAAATAAAAAACAACAACTTTCCAATTTAAAGTATCAATCCAGACTATCAGAGCGTTGAAGCAATAAATTAATGTTTACCGAATAGATTAAAATATACATAAATTGTATGGTTAGTTTGGTACAATCTAGCGTAGCCAATTAGACGTGGGTGTTTAACCGTCTATCCTCTTTGGGCACCAACTTAGCGACGAATTTTACAACGTTAATATTATTTTTTGTTTTCATTTCACCCCTTGTGAGATTTTTTTTACAAGTCACCAGGACTCTTGTAAGTATTCTGAGTTTAACACTGCTGTGGTCTGGAGGATCTCGATGTTTCCTCTGATTTCCAGTTCACCCAGACTCTTTTCCATACCCCTGGGGACCGTTCCCAGGGCACCAATCATAATTGGCAAGACCTTTACCTTCATTTTTCGGAATCTTTAAGATGAGGCTTGATAATTAGTATTATTTGGATTATTCGGACTATTGTCCTCATATTCATTGTTATCTGTACAACGTTTCGACCGATATGCCCTCTGGCCTTCTTCAGGTATTTCTTGTCGGACTTGGGAACCTTCTTGTCGTAATCGGGAATCATTACGGAACTTTGAACCCAACCCTTTGTTCAATCCACAGTGGTATCCTGTTCTCATTCCGCTAACCATAGCTCCCGATTACGACAAGAATATTCCCGATTACGACAAGAAGGTTCTCGAGTCCGAAAAGATGTTTCCCGAGTCCGAGAAAGTTCCCGTGTCCGACAAGAAATACCTGAAGAAGGCCGGAGGGCACATTGGCCAAAACGTTGTACAGATAACAATGAAGATGTGGACAATAGTCCGAATAATCCAAATAAAACTCTTTACCTTCATGTTCCACAGTTTTTTTTCCAGTTCTCTAGCAAGGTCCAAGTATTTGCCTATCTTTTCGCTTTCTTTCATTTTCTCCCTGTGATCCGTCAAGACGACAAAATCCACGAGATAACACGTTTCATCCTCGTTAATTAACACTGTTCTCCTGTCCAGGAATTGGTGATAGATTATTATGAGGTTTTCACACCTGCCGTAGCTGGTGGTACACTGGAGGCTGAGTAACAACAAGTCTCCCCAGATCTTCAGAACTCTCCTGAGTATTCTAGCTGATCCCAACAGTGTTGTAGTTTGGATGGTCTCGATTCTTCCTCTGATTTTCAAATTCACCCAAATTCTTTTCCAGACCTTTAGGGACCGCTCCAAGGGCACCAATCACAATTGGTACGACCTTCACCTTCATGTTCCACAGTTTCCTCAGTTCTCTGGCAAAGTCTAA
>CM042155.1:46431802-46434302 GCA_023376005.1 Doryteuthis pealeii
TCATCTGAATATATAAAAAGTATGGGGAAGTTCTCGTGGCGTTGTGGCTAATGAGCAAGACAACGGCATTGTAGTAAGCGATTTCGAACTCCAGTCAGACTATTACGTTCACTTTCGGATTAATACCGTTGGGAAAGGTATGAACTCCCTCTTCCTCACTACCGGATAACATTTAGTGTCTTATCTTTATACAGAGAATGCAGTTAGCGTAATTTAATGCTATTAAATTCACTTTCGGACCAATAGAAAAGGTATGAACCACCTCATAACTCAGCTTTGGGTTAAATAGTATCACTATTGTTTTTATACAACAATGGCGTTGGCATTAAATAACCCATGGAGATTGATATGTTATTAAACAAAGAAATCAAACCAAACAAAAAAGCAATCAGAAAAGTTGACTATGTCATATTTCTGTATCCATAACATCTTGTTAGATATTGTTCTGCCTTCATCAAAGGCTCTCTTAACCCCCCCCACAATGCATCTCTCTGTTTAGACCCATCCCTGTCAGCCAAAGGTCATAGGCCAAAACTCGCCTAGCAACAGAGGTACATACCAAGACAACCCTTAAATCATCAATTCGGAATCAACTACGTCATCAGACCTTGGGCACCTAATTGGATGCCTTCTTCAGTTCCTTGGCGTTTGTCGCTAGAACCAGACGCATCTAACACGATTCTTGAAAAAGACATTATCACAATATTTTTTATCCTGAGACTGGCGGAGAACTTTATACTTTTCTCTACTTTTTCCTTTTTCCTTTTCTTCCATCTTAAATGTATTTGTTGATGATACATAAACTTTACATTATATCAAATTATTCACTCAAAACATTTTTTCTTCTTTGTTCGCAAAAGCTGAGTTCCCCTGTTTTGTAATTGATATTCAAGATTCGACGAAGAAAATGAATTTCGTAATTGAAAAGCGGAAATCAATTTTTTTTTAGGTCAGTTCTTTTTTGTATAATGAAAACACTTTTAGTGGCTTCGATTGTGAATACTAATTTTGGGCTGTAGAATACGTTGACTGCACCTCTGCAGAGAGGGACCCCCCAATGGAGCCACCGGTTGGCCGTGGTTGGCGACCCGTGATGCTTAAGGATGGAATCCTGGTGGTTGAGCAGTCCATGACACGCAACACTCCATTTGGTCCTTACTTGGGTTACACTGGTGGTCGGAGAAGCCCCTTCCGATCAATCAGCCGGTCACGTCAAAACCTAGCACCTATATGATTGTCCCGACCGTATTGTTCTTATGGCAATAACCCCAACCTTTTTATCATATATGTGCTAAGAGGCAGTGACTGACAGTCGTAGTGCCCTGGCTATGGCGCTAAACTGGATCTAGTGGTGAGGTTCCACTTCTGGGGTTCTGGGGAGTGTGGAGTGTCCAATCATTACCAAGACACCCAGGTCCACTCTGACTCGGAGTGGTAATACCAGTTAGGATACCATCTATGGGTTAAAGAGATGAAAAATGAGATTTAACAATTGAATACTCAACAAGAATGAATAAACATAAAATATCTTCGGCATAAAATGACCCAAGAGGTTTAAACGCCGTAAAAAAACAATCAACCAACCTCGAATATATTGATAATATAATTTGGTATATGGAAATAAAGAGGCCTCAATATTATATATATATATATATATATATATATATATATATATAGATAGATAGATAGAGAGAGAGAGAGAGAGAGAGAGAGAGAGAGAGATAGATAGATAGATAGATAAATGAGTATGAAAACACACAATGCTATTAAAATGAAAATATTTTATATCATATTCATAGCTAATATTGAACAATATTTCGATTTATAAAAATCATCTTCAGAGCTTGTTTTTTTTTTAATCCGGACTCCTCGAGAGAGGAGTCCGGAGTAAAAAACAAGCTCTGAAGATGATTTTTATAAATCGAAATATTGTTCAATATTAGCTATGAATATGATATAAAAAATATTTCATTTTAATAGCATTGTGTGTTTTCATATCCCTTTATCTATACTTATACCGTCGGATTCATTTCCTTACTCTTAACTATATATATATATATATATATATATATATGTGTGTGTGTGTGTGTGTGTGTGTGTGTTTGTTGGGATAAATTTTAAGAGATGTATATGAAGGGTTGTTGTAAATATTTTTTATGATGATATCTATAGTTTCTTTAACCGAAACGTTGGTGAAAAGATTTTCAACATCAAGTGAAGCTATGATTTTGTTATCTGGTTTTAAAGTATGTAGGATTTGGAGTAGATCATGGCTGGATTTCAGACTGTAATTAGTGGGTGCATATATGGGGAAATGAGTTGATTAATAATCTTAGTTATTTCGTATATTGGTGTAGAAACTTGTGAAATAATAGGGCGGAAAGGGTGTTGGGGTTTGTGTATTTTGATTGTACCGTAAATGTAGCCGGGTTTATAGTCACCGATGATTTTGGGAAGTTTTAGGCTGTCTTGTTGGGAATTATTTGCCGTGATGAGTTTA
>CM042155.1:46439302-46611802 GCA_023376005.1 Doryteuthis pealeii
GGAATCTACATTTGATTAATAAGCCTTTTGAGGATCTGACAAGACAAAGAGGATGAAAGCCACATAAAAGCAACATACATTTTCATCCAATAAACAGTAGTTAGTCACTCAAACAAAGCTCCAGGCTAGGAAGGGTTTCTGTTGAGACAATTCACTGCCCCTCTCTCTACCCTAAGTTTCTGTTAACTTGTATATAAAGTAGATTATGAATATTTATAACATTTTATATGAGGCGTCAGCACTTGAGTCGAGGAAATTTTACTGACACTAAGTCAAGTAGAATGTACACTTTATTAAGGAGACATTTGACGATCTGACAAGAAAAAGAGGATGAAGTCCATATAAAAGCGACAAGCATTTTCATCCGGCAGACAGTAATCGGACGGCCACTCAAAGCATTCAAGCACACCAGGGTCACTGCTGAGACACTACGCCTCTATCTCTCTATCTCCTAACTCTGTGTTAACTCGGCGCTTTCGCGGACAATAAAATGATATTTACTATAATTTGTCGCCCAAAGTATTTTCTTCACAACATGTGTTTTCTTGACAATTTCGGCCATTTCATCTTATTCTGCGTCCTTCTACAAGGGATGATCTTAGAAGCTTCATCTTCAATGCAGCCAGATGCTTGGTCTAAGCCACAACACTACAAAACCTAGCTTAAGAAGATCTGAATGGAGAAAGACATTTAAGACAGGATTTGTCTCCTTTGAGAAGAGCCGTAAAAGTCACGTAAGTTTACAGCGACAACCGAGGAAGGGAACAATGTGGAACTCTCAGGTTCAAGAGTCTGCTTGGTGGTGTAATGTTTGTGGTCGTATTCTTCTCTCTAAAGTTGAATAATTCAATTACATAAAGCCGTGTCAGAGATGTATCAGTATACACTTCCTTTGAGGCGAGGGTATACCACTCGCGTCATTTGCAGTAGAGTCAGCAAATCTTTGTCCAGTTTGAAAATTAATTAAAAGCAAATGACAGATAAAGAAATAAAAACATGTAATAACCTGATTTATATTTGGGGAACACAAAGATATGAGGTCTCAAAATGCAAAAATAAAAGATGTGGTATATGTAGTGTGATAATGAAAGGAAAATCCTATACTTTCCCAAACTCCAAAACAACCTTGTATTATTTGGATTATTCGGATCATTGTCCTCATCTTTATTGTTATCTACACAACATTTTTGTGCCCTCCGACCTTTTTCAGGTATTTTTTGTCGGACTCTGGAACCTTTTCGAATTCTGGAACCTTCTTGTCATAGTTGTTGATACTCTTCCGTCTGCGAAAGACGATGGCGTCCAAAAAGATTTTTTTGAACTACGTAGCCTGAGCGGATTGATATGGAGGATGTGCTGTTGCCCAAGAAGCAGACCCCTCTTCACTCTGTCGCTGTGGTCCAAAGGAAAGGTAAGAAACCAATGCAGTTTGGCGACAGCCGTATCACAGGAATTGCCATGTAGCGCTGAAGTTCAGCGTTACTCCATCTTAGAGACTCCGGCTCCGGATTTGTTTTGGGGTTTACTCGTCTAGCTTTCCTAATTAAATAAAGAGTTGGGTTCAAAGTTCTGTGAAGGCTCCCGATTACGACTTGAAGGCTCCCGATTACGACTTGAAGGCTCCAGACTTCGAAGAGAAGATTCCCAAGTTTGATAAGAATATCCGAAGGAAGCCGGGCCGGAGCACACATCGACCGAAACGTTGTGTAGATAACAATAAAGATGAGGAAATAGTCCGAATAAACCAAATAATACAAATTATGAAGCCTAATCTAAAAAATTTCAGATAAATAATACTCCCAAAACAACATTCATAATAAAAAGGAATCTGGGCTGCAATTCCCCAAAATATAGTTTGCATAATCCAGTTTGCATAAACCAGTGCACAAAATGCATTAAAATTTATATAAGATGCACCCTCTCACTAAGTAATAGAGAATCTCTGCATAAAAAGAAATATTAAATTATCGGATAAAAGAAAACTCTAATTTTCTGAATTCTTTAGATGAGGCTTGATAATAATTATTTTCATTTATCCCACTGTTGTTATATAGACATACACAATATTTCTATGTGAACAATCTACCTCAGTGAGATTGAAACGCCTGAAGAAGGTCGGAGACCGAACTTCTTCAGGCGTTTCTTGTAATCCACTGAGGTAGATTGTTCTCATTCTAAACACGGATAAACAAAATGTTTAACACTTATAAGTGTTTATCCGTGTTTAGTTAACGATTCAAATTGGGAAAAATTTGAATATGTTCACATGTTGAATAAAGCGTTGAAGAATTTGTTTGCAAAAACAGTTATTCAATTATTAGAAATGATTTTAGTATAAAAAATTAGATTTTAGTATAAAATGCATTAGAAATGATTTTAGTATAAATGCATTAGAAATGATTTTAGTATAAAATGCATTAGAAAATGATTTTAGTATAAAATGCATTAGAAATGATTTTAGTATAAAAATGCATTAGAAATGATTTAGTATAAAATGCATTAGAAATGATTTATGTTTAGTATAAAAATGCATTAGAAATGATTTTAGTATAAAATGCATAGAAATGATAGATAAAATTTAGAAATTTTAGTATAAATGCATTAGAAATGATTTAGTATAAAAAATGCATTAGAAAATGATTTTAGTATAAAAATGCATTAGAAATGATTTTAGTATAAAAAATTAGCATTAGAAATGAGAATGATTTTAGTATAAAAAAATTAGAAATGATTAGTATAAAATGCATTAGAAATGATTTTAGTATAAAAATGCATAGAAATGATTTTAGTAAATGCATTAGAAATGATTTAGTATTTTAGAAATAAAATGCATTAGAAATGATTTAGTATAAAAATGCATTAGAAATGATTTAGTATAAAATGCATTAGAATGATTTTAGTATAAAATGATTTTAGTATAAAAACATTAGAAATGATTTTAGTATAAAATGCATTAGAAATGATTTTTAGTATAAAATGCATTTTAGTATAAAAATGCATTAGAAATGATTTTAGATAATTAGAAATGATTTTAGTATAAAAATGAATTAGAAAATGATTTACTATAAAAATGCACTGGAAATGATTTTACCTTAATATACATTGCAAATTTTCGGTGGTCTTTTAGAGAAGAGAACAAATAAACCTCTTACCAATTATTAACATAAAAGAATTGTTTCGTCTTTGAAAGACCGATCAATTAAACCTGTCAGAATATCTCGAGCGTTCAACGCCTGAAACGAGAGAAAATCAAAAGACACATTAATTTGTTTCCACTGGAGAAAATTGTTCTTCGATGTTTGAAGATAAATGTTATGTTGTTGACACACCGAAGAGACCGACGGAATGTGTCACACTTGTCAAATGATCGACTCAATTCGCAAAAAAAAAAAATCCGTAACATTTTCTTCTCTTCTCTAAACTGGATTCTCTCTTAAGAGGGAAAGAAAAATTAACTTCATGATGAAACTATTTGTTTTTTTCGTCTTTTACGCAACACTAAACATTTTATTTTATTCTGTGTCTAGATTGTGATATAAACTTTTAGTACTGATCAGGAGCCGGACTTTTCAAATACAAATTGCTACCTTGACTTATGAGTGTGCCAACTTACGAGCTTTTCGAGTTACGAGCTGTCACCCGGTTCATTTTTTGGCTTTGTGTTAAGAGCTAAAATTTGAGGTACCAGCGAGCTTCAGATACGCTTATGCTAATAAGTTCACTAAAAATATTTAAGTTTCCAAATTCATTACGCCAAAGAAAAATGTTATTTATAAAAAACAAAAAAAAAACAAAAACATTAAAACATATTAAAGCACATAACTTATTAAATTCTAAGTTATAATGTTTTCATACAATACAATCGGCTATTTTTCTTATTTAAAAAAAAGCATTACAAAAAATTAGGATATTTTTGGCGTGGGGTGGGTCTAAAACGGATTTAATAGCGCAAATACTATTGGGAAAGGTATAGATACAACTATTCTCCCTCCAGCTATGGGTAGGATACACTAGACTCTTTAACCTTAGTTAGGCAACTAGTCTAGGCGAAGGGAAACTCTGGATTCAAACCTGTTTAATTTTGCTTCAAAATTGACCTTGTGTCACATCCTGCTCGTGTGGAGGAGTTGGTAAATATACATATCAATGTTAGTTTTAGAGTGTTTTTTTTTTTTTTTTTTTTTTTTTTTACATCACTGTGAAATTCATATATTCCTCAGTATTCAAATTTCTTTTATTTTTGTTTCATAGAGTTTACGAGTTTGCTCATATAAATCTAATTAAATTAATTCAAAAACATAGAAAAGTTTGTAGGAGATGAGGAATTATAAATTCTTAAAAATAGGATTCTTAACTTTATCGTTCGGATCATTGTTGTTCAGAGGAGAAAAAAACAAAACAAACTGAGTTTGTTCTATTTTAAATTGCAGATTCTTAAACAGAAAATACAGAAAGTTTTTGTTTTTCTATTTCTGTAAATCAAATGTATTTTCTACGGAATATTTTCTTAAACATGATTTTTGGAAAGTTTTTATTCTTTGACTGCAAGTACGAATCACACACACGCACACAAATATATATATATATATATATATATATCTCCAATAGACCAGATGAGTTGGAAATGATACTATTTGGGACCTTCATTATTCTCCGTATATCTACAAGGCATACCCACACCTACACATAAATACACATATATGAATACATTTATACTCTCTCTCTCTCTCTCTCACACACATACACACACATATATATGCACACCCATAGATACAATGTATGATAATTCATTTCATACAGTGCAATATTTACACTTCCATAAAAGTGAAAAACTCAACAATACATATATTCCAAAGAAAGAAAAACTTAACAAACCGTCATCCCGTAATAATTTATTTTGACCAGAAATTCAAATAAATAAAAGATTCTCTACTACAATTTTAATAATATTATGATTATAGTATGAATTCAATTCATTAATAAAGATAATAGCTATTTTCTTTGACTCTATTAATAATAAGATAATAGTATTGTTAATTTTAATTGATGCGATATAATAATAATAATAATAATAATAATAATAATAATAATAATATATAATAAAAACTCAGACAGATTGACCAAAGGATGAGAAAATTATTGACCATGCACAAGGCTCTCCACCCTAGAGACGATAGAGATAGATTACATGTGTCAAGAAAAGAAGGGGGAAGTAGGTCTTGCCAACATAGAGGACTGCGTAGAAACCACAATCCAACAACTCGAAGACTACACAAGAAAGAGTAAAGACAGATTACTTATGGCGGCCAACAATATTAGATGTGACGGATGGACAAACAGAAAAACAACAAAAACTAGAAAACAAAAATGGGAAGAAAAACAATTATATGGACACTTCAAACGACAAATTGGAGAGGTTACACATGAAAAAACCTGGATGTGGTTAAGAAAAGGAAACCTTAAAAGAGAAACTGAATCACTAATAATTGCTGCACAGAATAATGCCATAAGGACAAACTATATGAAAGCAAAAATTGATAAGACCCAACAAAATAGTAAATGTAGATTATACGGTAATATAGAGATGAGACTGTAAACCATGGACTATAAGAGCTAGATAGGGAATTCGCTCAAAGATGCAACTCTCGTACTGCTCAATCCAATCATTCTCAAAAAGGAATTAGTATTAAAATATCTAATCATCATCATCATCATCATCATCATCACGGCACGCCGACAGCTCTAAATTCTTTGGCTCGTTTGGTCCCTATCGGCCATCGCTCATGATAAGTCCTTTAGATGGCACCCTCTGTCCGTGCAGAGCTGATGAATGTTAGTATTTGCTGTTTAGCCGATGCTGGCGTGTTCTGTATAGGAGTCCAGAGGAGAACGGGTTTTAAAAGTTCGTCCTTATTTCTCCATCAGAGCCCAGCATGTCTTGCTTGAATTATTTGAATAGTTTAAGGGATGGGAGGTAAGTAACTATAAAGATGCTGTCTTGTAGGTTAATGCTACCAGGATATATTCAACACAGCACGCAGCATCTTTGTGTTGCTCCTATCTAGTATTTTCTTCAAGTGGTGCAACCATATAGTAGTACTGATAGAGGTACATGGCGTAAGGGTTATCGTCGTATGAAATAGACACGGCCACCTGAGTTAAAATCCTGGACGAGGCTGTTTGCATTTCACATACCGTGAGAAAGGTATGAATCCAACTATTATCTCTTCAGCTATGGGTAAAAAAATTGGACCCTTCAACCTTGTTTAGGCAACTAGTCTAGAGAAAGAAAGCTCTAAATTCGAACCTGTTAAACGACGCTTTGAAATTGACCGTGTGTCACATCCTGCTCGTGTGGAGAGATTGGTAGTACTGGCAAGGCTACAAACGGAAAGTATTCAAAACTGTAATCATCCATTCTTACAGAAAGATAAACAAATATGGGCGGAGTTTCGAAATTAACAGCCACGCCCTCTAAATTTATTTATTTTTTTGGAAAAATGAATTAAGGATGAATCGTAGAAATTTAGAATATGCAAAATCTTTTCTTTTCTCAGAACGTGATTTCATGTTTTAGGATGAGATTCAATTTGCAATGTATTTTCATGCTAAAATTGCCCCTGATTTTGTGTCCAATGTCAGACTTAAATATTCTTTTTCAAATACCACCACGCCTTATCGGTGGGGCTTCATATATCAAATGAATTTCTTAAGTGAAGTTTAACAGGTTTACCTTCTCCTAGACTGGTTGGAATACTAAAGTTAAAGAGTCTAGACCGTACTACTATTTACCCATAGCTGGAGGGAGAATAGTTGCATGTATACCTTTCCTGAGGGAATTATCGCTATGTAAAATGCAAACAGCCTCATACAAGATTTGAACTCGTGTCACCGTGTCCATTTCATACGATGAAAACCATTATACAACGCGCCTCCGCAAAATATATATGCAAATTCTTAGAAAATATTTTTTTGTTTATCGTTGATTTTTTTTTCAATGTTCGATTGAATTGCCATTCTTTTAAGTCTTACATTCTTGTTAGAATTCTTGAATGGACGCCTAATTTCTCAATTTAATTCCAGTCCTTAAGCAATATAATCTTCCCCTCTTTTTCATTCTTAATCAAATTATTTAAGCGTGTCACACTTTATCTACAACACAAGAGATGAATGGGAATGGGGTAGGTAGTGTTGTCATGGGGTTGTGTTAAAAAGACAATGAAAAACAATAGATTTGTGCAAAAAAATAAAACTATCTAGATGAAAGATAAACTGCATATATATATATATATATATATATATATATATATATACAGTATATATATATATATATATATATATATATATATATATATATATATATGCATATAAGTATACATGTATATATATATATATATATATATATATATACACACACACACACACACACACACACACACACATATATATATAAAGGTAAATACAAACAGTTGCGCAAACGCCCCCCCCCATTTTGCCTTGACGGGTGAAGCATCCATAGAAATGGTTCAGCGCCATCTTGGATTTTTGGGTTGTGTTTTTTTTGTTTTTTTTAAAGAAACTATCTCCTTAAGTAACTTCTGAAAGTTTCATTCGTTATCTGACTCTTATTTAGATTATTAACAGCAATTCTGAATCGCAAGTGGATTCTTTGAACTTTTAAGGTTTCTTAGCACTCAACCGCCATTACTGACCTCTCCCTTAACCTTTGACTTTTTAGACACAAACCGCTTTTAAAATGATTTCACTTTGATTGGACCATCACTCATTTACCCTCGTAGTCTTCATCTCTCTCTCTCTCCAACCTCTCTCTCTCTCACTTCTCTCTCTCTCTCTCTCTCTCTCTCCCTCTCTCTCTCCCCCTCTCTCTCTCTCTCCCTTTTCTCTTCAGATATCTCATTCATTTTGATGAACCCTGGGCGATTTAGTCTCCGTCTCTATCTTTTTGTTTATTTGCTTGTTTTTGTAAAAACCCTCGAAAGATGACAGTGAGTTAAGTGGTGGCAATTAAGTTTAAAATTTAAACAAAATATCGCCCTCACGGTATAAAAAGCCCAACAACAACAACAATAACAACAACCACAGTTTAATTGAATCGTGCTAAATTGGTTTGTTTTAGTTAGGGTTCAATTTGTTCCGCACAATCTCACAAAATTCAATACAAAATGTTCTTAAGGGAAAGAACAAATCCTAATTTGGCGCATGCACCCCAAGAATCTTTAGCATACGCTGTCAAATATTCGTACACATCCACTCACACATAGATTTACCTGCACAATAACACATACATACTCGATCAGTAAACTCGCTCGTCCACCCACACAGAGATTTACCTGCACAATATCACACACATAATTACCTGCACAAAACACATACATACTCAATCAGTAAACCACTGTCACATATTCCTACACATCCACTCACACATAGATCTACCTGCACAATAACACATACATACTCAATCAATAAACTCACTCATACACCTGAATGTACAATTACCTTCCAATGGATTTCCAGGATGATGTGCCTCAGTGGGAACATCTGTAGCGAGTTTATATTTTACTTCATCATTTTGTATCCAGAACAAAATACACAAGGGAACCCCGGTTCCCGCTAGATCACCAAAGTTAAGCAGCGATGAGCCAGTTCAGTACTTAATTGGGTGACCACTTTAGAAACAGTAGGTATTGTGAGCAACCTTAGTCTTTTGTTTATAAAAAACGATTTGATTCGGCATTAGATGATCCGAAAAGGTTGATATGCCATTAAAAAAACAACAACCAGCCAACCAAACAACCAACCTAAGAGAAAAAAAAAAATAAAATGAACAAGTATTAAGTGTGTAAAAAATAAATAAATATTAAGTGTCCACCCCCCCCAAAAAAAAGCAAAAACAAAAAATAAATATTAAATGTTTTTAAAGAAAATAAAAAATAAAAAATGGGGGGGGGGTGGTGGTCCAAGGAAACAAATATGATTTGTATTCCCCGCCCAAAAAAGAAACCAATATATATTTTGTATTGAATTTTGTGAGATAGTGCGGAAGGAAAACAATAGTAATAGGACTGTAGGGTGAATTGATATTGAACTTTGAGATATCTCATCATAAAAGTGAAAAATACAAAGAACATTTAATACAGCCGTGAGGGTAACATGGATGGATTTTAACTTAAAAAAAAAAAAAATAATAACAGTTAAAACAATATATATAGATGTCAAGACTTTCAGACCACCTTGTATAGGCTGGTTATCTGGTTTTACGGCATATCAATCCTTTTCGGGTTATTTAATGCGAAATCAAGTCATTTTTTAATAAACATAGGGCTCAGGTGTTTACAGTACCCATTAGTAACTAATTTGTCACCCATTTAAGTACTGAACGGGCTCATTGCTGCTTAACTTCGGGGATTTAGCAAGAGCCGTTGCTTTTAGTGTGACTTGACCGTAATGCACTTTGTATAATGTTCCACTAGAAATAAATGTAACGTCGGCGTAGTGTCCTATTATCGGTATCAACCGAAAAGCGAGGGAGTCTATCCCCTTTTCACTAGTGTTATACGAGGGAGATTGTTTTTGCACCTGAGATGGAGCACCTATCACACACACACCTACCAACAGCTTCTCACCTTAACGCACAGATCCAATATATGCTACTTATGCGCTGAGTTAACAGGGACCAGTACCGAATCAGGAACCTTGTGATTCGATAGGCGGATACTCTACCAATTGAGCTAAATCCTTTGGTTTAGAAGAAATTCAACTTTTTGGTTCAGCTCAGTCGGTAGAGTGTCCGCCTAGGAATCATAAGGTTCCTGATTCGATACCGGCCCGCGCCAACTCAGCATATGAGTTGCACAGGGATCTGTGCGGTAAAGTGAGGAGCTGATGGTAGGTGTGGCGCTCCATCTCGGACGCAAACACAATCTCCTCGTTTCTCTTAATTTTTTAGATGTTGCTTGATAATTAGTATTATTTGGATTATTCGAACTATTGTCCTCATCTTTATTTTATCTGTATAGAAAATAATAAGATGAGCACAATAGTCTGAATAATCCAAATAATGCTAACAATCTCCTCCATCTAGCGCTAGTGAAAAGGGAGACTTTCTCGCTGTATGGCTGATACCGACTTTAGGCCACCCTGACGACTACTTTTTTTTTTACTTATAAAACAGTTGGTAGGTGTACTTATTTATGGGCGAATATTGTGAATACGACATGTAGATGCAACTTGTTGAAAACTGTCTTTCTATATAAGCTGTTTGTAAAAAGATAGACATCTTCGACTACTCCAGGTAGATCTGACCCCCCCCCCCCAACAAAAACCAAAAAAGAAAACCAAAAACCAAAAAACAGACAGGCATTAGATAGATGCGTCTATAAATCTAATGTTTATGCGTTTCGATTTGTTTTTCTCGTTCAACACCGTGAAGGGAATAAAAAAAAAAGCATAATGGATGACAAAAGGCAAAAAAGATGAGTATTGTTTTCAGAACGAGGCTGCCTTTGAACACAAAGAATGTTGCCATGTTCCAATAGAACCAAAGTACGTGTGTCTGGCCCCAAAGAAATAACTCTAGACCAGTCAGATAAAGATATTAGTCCTTTTTTTTTCTACGGCGATAAAGCGAAAAAGAATATTCTGAATTATGGGCTAAACAACATGAAATAAAATACGATTCCAGCTAAAAAGAAAGTAAAAAAAGTTTGGGGAGTAAAAAAAAAGTTGTGTGTAAGTACAACAAAAGAAACCAGAATCAACGGTGAAAAATACGAAAACAGTGAAAATAGTTAAGAAAAAAAAAAAAAAAAAAAAAAGAAAAAAAGAAAAAAAAAGAAACTCCAAAAAATGACGTAGATATCAATATATCAATATAATATGCGTTTTTCTAAATCTTCCATCCGTTATTTTTTATTTCTTTTAAGTATAAGTAAAAAGATGTTTATTTCTCGAAAGAAAGAATAATTGGATTTAATATCAAACGATCCGTTTTGTTATGACCAACTGTTTAACTTCGATTTTCAATGATTTTAAAAATTTTAAGCGCAAAGAAAAAAAAAAAAAAAAATCGAAACAAAAGCAAACAACATGGCCGACGTAAAATTACTCAGCAACCCTTCTTAAAATTTTTGAGTGTTGGTAATTGGGTCCTCTACTTGACATTGTCCTGGAAACGACATCTGATGGTGAGGCTCCAGTTCTGGAGATCTGGAGAGTGTGAAGTACTTTTAAATAATAAACTAGTGCTCTCTATTTTGGCATGTAGTGTAGGTAAATTCTAAATGATTCTAACCGTTATGGGGTCACTTAGTACAGTAGTTATTAACCTTTTTTACCTTTGATTTCTATTTTTATTCTGGTCGACCCCCCCCCCACACTCCAAATACCATGAATTTGGAATTAAATAACCCACGAGGTTGATATTAAACAAAAGAAACCAAACCAAACCTTGGCTGTATAGGCTAAACGTACATTTCATATCAATATGAAAAAGGTTTAGTTTAATTGTTTAATGGCATATAAACTTCTTATGGGCTATTTAATGCTGAAATTTGATTCATTTATAAACGTTTGGTTTGATCATAAATATATTTTCAATATTTCATTGCTCTTTTCTCAATCGCACATTTTGTTTGTTTATAATAATTTCTGCTGGCGGAATAAGGACGAACTCATAAGTGACGTTCTCCTTTGGATACACACATGAACACACCAGTGCTGACCGAGCAGCAAAAACTTGTCTTATTCGTCTTGGATGGTTTGTGTGATAGGTGGCAAGTGGCCGTACAGCTGCTTTTTTGTAGGATGTTGTTTCCACGATTTGTTCAAGACCACACACAACATTCTTGTGAATCTAGCTTATTCTCTTGGCGCTTCGTTAGGGTTCAACTGGTGCCGCCGTACAGTAGTACTGACACAACTACGGCTAGGAAGAATTGTCGCTTTAACTTAGCACTGAGATCAGATTTCCATATGATTGATAATTTTCTACCGCATACCATGCCTTCTCTATGCGTGCATTAGCATTACTTTCTGTGGATGAGATATTACTACCTGGGTACAGGAACTGGTCCACCGATTTTAGAGACTTACCGTCGAGTGTGGAGAGGCTTCCTTCCTTTTTAAAATACATGAACTCAGTTTTATCGGAGTTCACAAAGAGGTCCATATCCCTTGTTGCCTTCTCCAGGCTATGTAGCAGTGATTCGGCGTGTACAGGTGTATTTGCAAGAAGAACCAGATAATCTGCGTAGTCCACATCCATTATAGTCCCAGCGGGGTATCACCTGCCCCCTGTCTTTTTTAGGGGGAAACCTTCATGCAATTATTTCTATTTAATAAGAATAATTTATGTGCATATAATTATATAAGTCAAATCTATTAATAATGGAGATTCGCTTCCGGTTTTTGTATGTAACAAAAACGACGTCACTGCTTACGTCACACTACCTAAAACACCATAACGTAGAATAAATACACTCAAAATTTGAGCATGCATTGGTTTTTTAAACAAGTTTTAATAAATACATACCTGGTATTATCTATCTATATATAGTTTGTTTTATTTTAATATATATATTTAAAGTTATCAGAACTAAGTTTCAATTTTTAAAATATTTTTAACTCTTTTAATAAATTTATTTTATTTTTTACTCCTTTAATAAATTTAATGATTTTACTTTACTTATGATACAAACTCTCTGATATTAAATTTTCAACTCCCATCCCCTCAGACAATATTTATTCTACGTCGGCCAGAGGGCGTTTTTTATTTTGCTAGTAGCTAATAATAATCCTTAGTAAACAATTATAGTTTCAAGTAACTATTCTTAATACAAATAATACATAGGAAAGGCATAGACTGATATAGATAGATTATCGATCATATAGAAATCTGATCTCACTGATAAGATAAAGCAAAAATTCTCCTAAGTTGTAGCTGTGTCAGTACTACTGTACGGCTGCACCATTTAGACTCTAACGAAGCACTTAATGAGAGCTACATAAAGATGCTGCGTGCTGACAATTCCTGGAAGCAGCACCATACAAAAAAACCCAGCTGTACGGCCACTTACCTCCGATCACATAAACCATACAAGTAAGAGAAACAAAACATGCTGGACACTGCTAGAGAAGCAAGGGCGAACTCATAAGTGTCATTCTACTGTGAACACGTACACATGGTCTTACCAGTGTAGGCAAACCAGAAAATCCTACATCAACAATCAGCTCTGAGTGGATTCTTGATGCTGCGCGGAGGACCCTCCAGAGGTGATGATAGATAGGGAAGGTTGGAGAGAGAGAGAGAGAGAGAGAGAGAGAGAGAGAGAGAGAGAGAGAGAGAGAGAGAGAGAGAGCACGACCTGATAATGATTTGATACATAGTTGTTATTCTAACAGGTACTACCACTCCGGGTCAGAGTGGACCTGGGAATAATAGTGTAAGGTTCAAGGTTATAATAATGTTATAATTGGTTGAACAAAACAACTTTGACGAAGGGTGTGAAATGTAACACTGGACTTTAATATAAGCACATGGAGAAACATTTAAGACGTGAAATACATTTACATGAGACAAGATACATAGTGGATAATATACGTACATAGAAAAGGGATGAGATACAAAAGTTATGGATAGTTATGGAGAGTCCATAGACTAAAGTCACTTACTAGTGGTTGTGTGTTGAGGGGTGAAGAACCCCCACACAGGGAGGGTGTAGACAAGTGTCTAACCCATAGTTGTCAATTCCTGAGAAGCAAGATATATATATATATATATATAGAGAGAGAGATATTTCAAAACAGGCGCTTAAATACAAAAAAAAAAACCTGGTGGTAAAAACGGGAACCCAGAGGGAAGATAACTCAAAGCCATCGTTGTAGAAGAAAAGCGGTACTATTTAACCCATATCTGGGGTGGGGGTGGGTGACGGGTTTCGTACCTTTCCCATGGGTATTTGTTCGAAAGTGAACGTAATAGCGCAACTGGATTTCGAAATCGATACCCATGGGAAAGGTACGAAACCCGTCACCCCCCCCAGATATGGGTTAAATAGTACCACTGTTCTTCTTCTACAACGATGGCTTTGACATTGAATAACTCACGAAAGTTGATATGCCATTAACAAAGAAACAAAATTAATAATGATTTCAAAATCGCTTTGATAAATCCTACAAAGTGCTCCCTTGACTTATGAGAGCCCTAACTTACAAGTTTTCTACGTTACGAGGTGTCACTCGGTCGATTTTTTGGGGGTTTGTGTTGAAAAGCTAAAATTTAAGATACAAGAAAGATTCAGTTACACTTACGTTGATAAGTTCATCGAAAACATTTAAATTTCCAAATTTATTACGCCAAAGAAAAATATTATCTATAAAAAATTAAATATTAAAACATATTACAACAAATAATTCATTACATTCTATTTTATTATATTTTTATACAACACATTGCTATTTTACTTATTTAAAAAAACGTAACAAAAAACAAATTAGTATTTTGGGGATGGGGGAGGACAGGAACGGATTAATAAAATTTCAGTTTATTTGAAATAGGGAAATTGATTTGATATACGAGAAAATTGAGTTATCAGCAAAACGAATTACATTCGTAAGTCAACGATTTCTTAGGCGTCCCATCGTGGTGTTATGTTTTTTTGTTTGTTTTGTTTTACGGCATAGAAACATTGGTGGGTCATTTAATACCAGCAAAGTTTTGAAAGATTTGTAGCGATAGATTGAAAGAAATTTTTAAAAAAATATATTTCTATTTAACAGGTACCACCACTCTGGGTCAGAGTGGACCTGGGAGTAATGGTGATGAAGGGATGCTCCACATTCCCCAGATCTCCAAAACTGGAACCGCACAATCAGACAGAGTTTAACGTCATTCCCTGGACATGAATACCCTCAGCCACCACCTTCTACCACATATGATAAAAATGGTTGGGGCTTGCCATAAGGGCAATAGAGCTGGGACAATCATATAAATGTTAGGGCTTGACGTGACCAGTCGAGTGATCGGAGGGGGCTTACCGACCACCCGTATAACCTAAGAAAGCGCCTAAGTGGAGTTATGGACTGTTCATCCACCAGGATTCCGTCCTTAAGCATCATGGGTCGCCACCCATGGCCAACAGGTGGCCCCATGGTGGGGGGGGGCTCTTACCCCTCTGCAGTTGGTGTATGTTAGGTGCTGTTGGTGGATGGTTAATAAACTAGTCTTTGCAGATCTATTACTACTGAAAAGGCAGTTCGATCCTCGATGGATGTCTCCATATTTGCGTCCTTGTGTCCCATTTGACTCGGGGCGAGCTGGTTGGGTAAACGATTTCTTTAACGGAATATCACAAATGGTAAAACTTATCAGCCTATGCAATGTTTTTTGTGTCTCCTTTCTAGAATGAATTAAAGTTGTTTCCAAAATTATAGCAGCAAGTAAAAGAACCTTATAGAAAAAGAAAAAAGAAGAAAGGATCGTAAAATGTTTGGTAAGGCGTAAAGCCACCATTTTGTTTCATTCTATATAGGAAAGCACCGCGTCACTGAAATCGCGGACGGACGAGATTTTCCAACGAGATGTTAATTCACCCACCCTTGATTTTTCATTTTTATTCTTTTCTTGAAAAAAAAAAGAAAGCCGAATATAGCATCATAAACACACACACACACACACACACACACACATATATATATATATATTATATAATCAGTGTCACCATTTTTCCTTTGAGAGAAACGAAGCGTAGATTGCGATTTGCCACAACGATCAAATATAATATTTGCTTCTCACTTCGTAAATTGCAAGTGGATTGTGGGTAATATCACTGGTGTTTAATTGGTAGACTTGATACATTGATAGATCCTATGACAGGTCACGTATAGGCAAACTGTCACCAACAGCAAAAATGACAGTCGAGCTTATTACACAGTTGAAATGGTTTACCTGTCAAATGTTTACTTGTCAACTGTCTCAAAATATGTTTTTCACCATGTTGCGCCAAATATATAAAAAGGGCGGCAAACATCGCCAGAATTTACGATTCGATTGACAGCATCGATGCTATTTATTTTATTCAAGGAAAAAGAGAAATGTGTTTGTCATATTTAAGAACTATGAAGGCTGGTGGTGTAACGGCTAGAATCGTTGGAAATGGGCTCGTCGACCCGAGTTCAAATCCTAGACGAGGCTGTCTAGATTTCACATAGTGCTGATACCATTGGGAAATGTAGGCATCCACCTGCTCCCCATCCAGCTATGGGTAAATAGCAGGACAGACTGGGATTTTAAACCTTGGTTAGGCAACCAGTCTAGGAGAAGGAAAACTCTGAATTAAAACCTGTTAAACTCAGCCTAAAAATTGACATTGTGTCACATCCTGCTCAGCGGAGGGGTTGGTAAATATGTGCTTAAGAACTAAAGGAGGCGCTCGTAGGTTGATGGTTATTGTCGTAGAAAATGGACGCGACGACTAGAGTTCAAATCCTGGACGAATTTCAGATATCACTAATCCACTTGGTAAAGGCAAGAATCCAGTTATACTCCCTCAGTCTATGGGATAAATAATAGGACAGACTGGGTTCTTTAATCTTGATACGTCAACCAGTATAGGAGAAGGAAAACTCTGAATTCAAACCAATGTTGCAAGATGGGTATATTATCCTGACTTTTGTGAGCTAGGACTACTAATGGAAGGGGGAGGAAGAAATAAATAAATAAGAGATGATAAAGGTTTAAAAAATAGTGATGACCCAAAACAGGATGAACAATGATTTGACCGTAGCGTGACCCCGAACTGAGAATTGAGTGGCAAGCGGAAGTCGGGTATTGACCGGAAGTCACGTGGTGACGTGGAACAACGAAGAAATGTATCGGTCTCTTTTTGCCTTCGGCCGTCGTAGGGTACGGATCGGGCCTCTAGTGGCTAGTGTGGGGTCACAATAATCAAGTAGTGTTCTCTCTCTCTTTCTCTCGGCCTTTCCTCCTCTCTGGTATGAGCCCACTAGACGAGCACGATAATAAAGGAGCAGTTGTGACTACATATTTCTCGTGTTGTAATTTCTATCAACACCATTTTAGCACTGTGAATTTGGAGGCACGTGGACAAGACCCGCTATACAATATATACGCCGCCGCCGCCGCCACCTTACCGTTATCGTAGTAGCGCTTGAAAAAAAGGACAACGTTACTTACATCATTTTGGTACCGTGAAAATATACCACAACGGTAGACCAATTGTACTTTGTGTCACATCCTTCTCGCAGTGAAGAGGTTGGGTAAATAAATACATATTTATGAACTAATCGTGTTCTTAATATCCCCAGGTAGTATATAACCCATAAGGGATTGATATGCCGTTAAATAAACTCATGATGAATAATGGTTATTATCGTAGGAAATAGACACGGCGAACCGAGTTCAAATCCTGGACAAGGCTGTTTGCATTTCACATAGCACTAATATATCCTTGGGAAAGGGAAGGTATCTCATCGTGTTCTAATGGTTAGCAAGCTCGACTCTTAGATCCATTATAACTGAATAATGTGTCCTTACCCCAGACCCCCAAAACAAACAGTTTATCATATATAACTCTCTCTCTCTCTCTCTCTCTCTCTCTCTCTCTCTCTGTTTCCTTCAGTCTGTTCCGCTCCCATTGCTATAGTATTTTTATGGTGTCATAAAAATACCATTCACTCACACATCCAACACTCCCATCTTTCCTTTCATTTTGCCTCACATCTTATCCCTCAATATACTTTCCTCATCTTCTACCGGCACCAAAATTACCTTTTCAGCATAAAAGTAGACTATAGAGGCCATTTTGGTTTCAGAATAAATTTGACAAAGCTTCGTAAAATACCGAGGCGAAATATCACTTGAATTTAGTTGTTCTGTTGTTTCATCCATATTTTCACACACACACACACACACACACACACACACACACACACATATATATATATATATGTATGTGTGTGTATAAAATCCAAAGATCAAGTGAAAGAATCTTCCTTACGACGTAGAAGTTTTTTAAAATATCGTAGTTTGCAGAGCTCAATGTGTGCTCTAATTCTCAGTCACAGAGTAAAATTATATCAGTAAAAATAACAGAATATTTAGATTTTTTTTTAGCTATATAGCCTATTTCAGGAAACCTAAAGAAATTGTCGAGTCATTTCCAAATTCAGGTGCCATTTTGCATTTGATGAGTGGAACAGTGGAAAACATTTAAAAAAACAAAAAACAAAAAACATAAAAAACATAAAAACAAAAAAAACAACAACAACATAAAAACAACTCTCCAATTTGGCAATAAAGAAATTTTACAAATCAAAAGACGGAGAAAAAATACAAGAAATTAAAGAAGAAAAAAAGAAGAAAAAAAAGAAAAAAAAAGAAGAAAAAGATGAATCTTGAAGAAAATCAAACTGCACAGATATTATCAGCATTAAGAAAAGAAACCGAAAGAGCCAGCAAATATTTATACAATTGATATAATATAATATATATATATAATATATATATATATTATATATGGAGATAGGATGGATGTAGTAGAATCCGACCCTTACTTCATTCATGTCTGCCCCTATCCTCCCTCCCTTCACTTCCGCTACTAACTCACCCCCTCACCAAATTCACTTGTACTTGCACGTAATTTTGCTTTCAATAAAAATCATTTGACTGATGTGTCCGTATGAATCGGACGAAACGTTTCGACTCTTAGATTTGTTTTGAGTCATCATTTCTTGTTCATCATCCTTCTACCTACCTCATATATATATATATATATATATATATTTTGGAGGATATGTGCTTAATTAAAGTCATACCTAATTTTGAAAATTAATCAGTTAATAATTAATGAATTTAGGCGGGCATATATGTTCAAATGTAAAGCTAAACAAGTCGAGAAAATGCTTAGCCTTACATTTGAACATATATGCCCGCCTAAATTCATTGATTATTAACTGATTAATTTTCAAAATTAGGTATGACTTCAATTAAGCACATATCCTCCAGAAATTGTCGGCTTAAAGCCATATAAAAAAATAAACACATTTGTTTGTTTACTTACCCTCATATATATATATATATATATATATATATATATATATATATAATCATTATTATATCACTCCTGTGATTTCCAATTCCTCTGGTCTATTTTCTAAACTTTTGGGGACCCGTTTTATTTTATCAGAGGGACCAGATTTCCATATGGTCGTTAATCTGTCAATAGCAGCCCATGTTTTATCTATATGAATATTGACATCTCTTTAAGTAAATGAGATATTGCTACCAAGGTATTTAATGAGGTTTTGGTTTGGTTTATTTGTTTTGTTTTACGTCATATCAACTCTCTTTCAGATCATTTAATGTAGAATCAAGTCGTTTTGAAAAACAAAGGATCCAGATTGCTTACAGTACCTGCTGTTGCTAAAGTGGTCACTCAGTTAAATATTGAACAAGCTCATCGCTGCTTAACTTCGGTTATATAGTAGGAACTCATTTTATGAGGAGATAGCACTATCTTGATTAAAATAAAACATAATACTACAAGAAGAAGAAAATAATATAAAATAAAATAAAAACGATTGACCTCAGAATAGAATAACCCAACAACTGTTGACATGCCATAAAACCAACCAACGAACCAACCAACCAACCAAATCGAAAGTCCATTTTAAGCTAGAACCATGTAACTGTGATTAGTCCAAAAGTAATGTTAGCGCCATTGTGACAGTCCGTAAGATTGTTAGGGTTGTATTTCGTGCACATAGATGCCCGGGCACACGAAAAAGATATCAACACAATCTGTTTGTCGTGCCGTTGTAGTATAGAACAATTGACATGGGAATTCTCTGATCCCCCAGACTCCCCGCCCCCCCCCCCCCCACTCTGTCTCTCTGGGGAATAGGGACAAAAAATACTAACTAGAAAAATCCAGGATTTAGATCGAGTCGATGTCGCTTCGTGAGATGATAAATAGACACGAAGAAAAAGACAAAAAAAAATTGAAAGAGAGAAAAAGATAGAATAGAAATATGTAAAGGAAATATAATCTAGTGATTATAAAAGAAAAGCAGAAATTGTTTGTATCATGTCGGTACGCGGATTTATTATGCAGAGGCTAATAACGGACTACATTATTATGCGGAAGGTGATGTGCGGATGAAATTTGACATTCTCATCGGTCGCTTTTCAGTAAATACGACAGAAAATTCATTCGGGGCACATTTTTTCTATTTGGTTGAGACGACGTCATTCCCAATATTTCCCAATATTCAAATTTAACTCTTTCTTCTTTCTCTCCCTTCCCCCCCTCTTTCTCTTTCTCAGATCTCCTTTTCTTTCTCAATCTAGAATAGAATCTTTTACCTTTTTTTAAAACCAGTAAACATCCTTATATTTCTTTATAATCTCTTTTTTTTCTGGACTATTTTTCTTCTTACTTTCTTTCTTTCTTTCTTTCTCTTTCCTTTCTTCCTTTCTTTCTTTCTATTTTCCAATTCCTACTCTCTTTTTTCCATTCGTGAACTCTTCTTCCTTCCTTTTTTTTCTATTTTCTAATTCATTCTCTTTCTTTTTATTTACGAATTCTTCATTCATTCTTTTTTCTTTCTTTTTCTCCCTCCCCACCCCTTCCATTCAATTTCGTTTCTTTTTCCCTCAATTCTCTTTTTTATTTTCTATTTTCTTGTGTACTAGTTTCTTTTTTCCTTTTCAACTTCTTTCTTTTTTTATTTTCTCATTATTTCTCTACCTCTCCATATTTTTTTAAAAACCCTTTTTCTTCTTTGTTATTGCTCTTCATTTTTTTTCTTTCACTTATTTTTCTTCTTTTACGCCTTCTCCCATTTATTTTCTCCTTCATTATTCTCTTTGCTATTTTCTTTTCTTTCTTTTTTCTGTCTCTATTCTCTTTCTTTCTTTCTTTCTTTCTTTCATTCTTTCTTTCTTTCATTCTTTCATTGTCCAATCTTACAACTTGCCCGAAACAAATTAATTGATTCCCTCAAAACAGACATCGTCGCCATTTTATCGAAAGTGTCGTCTGTTCCTTGTCATGTTCTCTGCCTAAACCGACTTTATTCCGCACGGACAACAATCGATGGAATTAGTCCAAGACATTTCTTGTTTGTCATTCATTCCATAAACCTTCCACGGAATCTCTCCAAGACATCGGGTACCGTTCCAAAAGAGCAAATTTTAAAGCGAATCGCATACGAATTTCTCTACAGCTGGTGTTGAAACATTTTCTTTTGTATAAAAACAATCATCAGTTTCAAGTCAACAGATCTGAAAAAGTTTCTCAAATAATATCTCGATTGTTTTTGTCTTCTTCGACAGAAGATTTTTTAAAATTCTGTATCGCCCATAATTAAGTAAAACCCTACAAATTTAAAAAAAAAATGAAATTAATCTTCTTCTAAACCAAAGATAGTAGACCACCCTGTCGGTGAGGCTGAGAATACTATATTCCGTACAGAGGGGTAAAGATCCCTCTTCCCCCATGGATGTCATGGCTATGACACTAAATTGCATTTAATAGCGATGTTCCAGTTCTTGAGATTTGGGAAGTGTAAAGTATCCCTTAAATGCTATTACTCCCAGGCCCACTTCGACCCGGTATTATATTAACTGATAGACTTCCATCTATGGGTAAAATAGAACCGTTTAAAAATTACTCCTATTCGATAGAATCGTGTGCAAAAAAAAACTCTTAAGGAAAAACCTACACAAAAAACTAAATATGAACGTATAAAAAGTAAAGTCGTCGGCGTGGCCTAAAGTCGGTATCAGCCAGAAAGCGAGGGAGTCTATCCCCTTTTTCCTAGCGCTAGACCAATGAGATTGTTTTTTAGCGACTGAGGCAGAGCACCACACCTACCATTAGCTCCCCACTTTACCGCACAGATCCCTGAGTTACTCACACGCTGAGTTGGTGAGGGTCAATATCGAAACAGGAACCTTGTGATTCCCAGCCGGACACTCTACAGACGGAGATAAACCGTATAATGAACGCGATTCCCTAACCACTAAGCATAATATAAGCGGAGACGGGTTGGCATGCAGTTAAAATCAATCAGCCAATAAAGCCTGCAACTGTAGGCGTTCGTTCCTTCGACATCTTTTTCCTTAATCCCGGAATTGTTCTCACCTTACTACCCACTGATCGCTTAATTAACTTTCCCGTTTCTCTGTTCGCTCAGTATATTGTCTTCTTACATTTGCAGGTTACACGCAAAAAAAAAGAAGTTCAATTTCATTACATCTCATCTAATTATCCCTTGTTTAGGGGATTACAGAATTATTTCGATGGTTTTAGGTTGACATCAAGAGAAGAAGTTAAACACCAGTTGGTCTCATATCAAAACCTAAAGAATTTTACAAGCAAGAATTGTTCTCACCTTACTACCCACTGACCGCTTAATTAACTTTTCTGTCTCTCTCTTTTCTTTTAGTACTGTCTTCTTAAATTTGCAGGTTACACGCATCAAAGTTACTTGGAAAAAGTTTCAATTTCATTACATCCCATTTAATTATCACTTCGATGTTCTTAAGTTAACATCAAGAGAATAGGATGAACACAAATTGCTCGCATATTTTGCACCAAAAAAAAACTAAAAAGAATTTACAAATAATTTGTTGATAGATGGAATTAGCTTCTAGGAAGCAACGAAGTTCATGTTGATAATTAAATATTTCTAGAAGCTTGAGTTGTTTTATTATTTCTTTTTTCTTTTTTTTTTTTCACACGCTGTCTTGAACAATAATGGAAGTAGCACCCCACAAGAAAACAGCTGTGTGACCACTATTACCCCTTATAACACAAACCTCCTATCATACACACCATCGAAGTTATACGAACAACACAGACTGGACAGTGCTGGAGAAGCAAGCATCCATGTTGATCAAAATATTTTCATAAAGCTCTATTTAATATATCTAAAAATGTAAGTTTAAAATGCATTATTTAGCGGAACCTATATCCCAAAATTTTATTTATTTAAAAGAATTATTACTAATGATCTTATTTTCATGTACGGTTCGTCAAACGTATTAAAAGGTTATCTCCTCTGATGACCCGATTCGGTGAGATACACGATAAAATTTTACTTTAGGTCATCCATAAATTCTTACCTATTTACACCTAAAAAATCTTTACGCATTTATCTCCCTTACAGCAGAAAAATTCCGAATCCTAATGTTCAATTTTAGAGTGTATATTATAGGTTGTAAAAAATCTGTCTGAGAAAAAGAAGGTAAACTGATGGTGTCTCACAACGAGCGATTACAAAATCATTTGGATGACAGATCGAATTAGGTTTTTAGGAAACAATGGGACTTATGTTACTCTATATATTAATACGCGTGTTCCTTAATATTCCGTCCGTTATCATCCAGCAACACCCTACAGTTAAAGATGAGACCGTCCAAATCGTCCAAAATGCAATGTAAATCAAGATTATCTGGTGTCGCTTATCCGCCGAATTCTTATTTCTTATGAGTGTCGTCACCTCAGCTAAATAATGGACCATTCCGTTTTTATCATAAAGAAAGAAAAGACATGCTACACAAAAAATATAATAAGAAAGAAAGAAAAAAAAGAGTAGGTGAAATATATATATATATAATATATATATATATATATATATATATATATATATATAGAGAGAGAGAGAGAGAGAGACAGAGAGAGAGAGAGAGACAGACAGACAGAGAGACAGAGACAGAGAGAGTACGAATAAAATAACGCTAATCTCTTTCAATCGATGATGAAAAGAAGGAAAGAAAGAAAAAACGAGTTAAAGAGAGTTAAATCAAGATTATTATACTTTATTACATATTGAAATTTGTTGAAATAGCTCTTAAGTAAACATAACAAACGTTGTAATCATCAAATTATCATAGTGAAGTCTATTCACAGATTCTGTTAGAGATTAAATATTTCTATAGGCGTAAATATTTTTCATTTATGATATATACTTTAGAATCAGACATTACATTTGTTCTAACCTGAATTAATAATTTCATATCATCATATTATATATCCCTTCATCTGCTGGGTATATAAATGACGTGGGGAGAGTTCTATTTCACCGACTGGTCATCTTCTTTTGGGGTTGATTTCCTTAGTCTCTTCCTCTGTTTGATACTGGCTTCTTTTGTGCTGGCTCTGGTTTGTCTGTGTTCATTCTCTTTGTTTTTAAATGATGACACAAGACATAGTTTATTTTTCTCATACGTCTTTATTATTCGAAAGCCCAAAAGTGTTCAACCGCACAGTGAGAAGATGGCTTACTTGGGAACAGATGACCATTGTGTCTGCTCCCATCGACCAACCGCCAAATTCTGACTACTCTAACTCAGTTCCTTTTCACAGGCTTTGACTTTAGCCAATGAGAAATCAGCGGCTAGGTCAGTGAAAGGTGAACTGCTGTCAATCACTTCTATAAAGTACATCCTATGATTCAATGGTAACTTTCCATACTACACTACAGTACATAATTTGTAGGCAATCCACTAATTATGTAACAGTCATCACACATCACTGGGAACTGTCATATTACGCCTCTTCAACGATCTCTAGGTAGAGGATGCAGTATAAATTTCGATTTTTGTTGTTGTCTGTTTGTTTGCTTCCCCCACCCACAGATTATAATTCATATTACTCAGCCGTTGCCTATGTAACAAAAGTGACGAGTGATAATTTTGTTTAAAGCAGTTTTGAATTTTATTTTATTTTCTATTTTATTTCAATGATGATACGACTGATTTCTAATTCATTGTCTCGTTAAATTGAGAAAATAACAAGAAATGAAATTCCAAGCTTCCATAGAATTAAATTGACAAACAAAGAAAGATAATGGTACATTTCAAGCGTCACAGATGTCACGTTAATTTCCGATGTGAGAGAAAGCAATCGGCTTAGGAGTTTTCAAAAGAATGGCTCTACCATGGCGACGAGTAGCAATTACACCTGGAGCATTTCACTTCCTTCCGATCGCCAGACTCCCGGTTTCATCAACTCGTGACCGGGGTTTCACATACACATGTCAAGTGGTTCGCAAAACCCCTTCTTTCTAACAAAATTGTTTTCTTCAATTCCCAATAATCAACAATCAACACGAACGACTCTCTCTTTCCTTTCTTTTCCGTTCATAATTATCATTATTACAATTCATGACATCATTATTCACTCATTAAAATAACAATATTTTTCCTCGTTTTCTATGACCTTACATCACCTTTTACGGAGGAAGCGCTCGTGTGTAACGGTAATAGGCAATAGACTTGGGGAATCGAGTTCAAATAATGGGCGAGGTTGTTTGCATTTCATTCATCTCCTTGTAAAAGGTATGAATCCAACTAGTCTCTCCTTCCTCCAGTTTTTCTTTCAAACCTTCCTCTTTCTTTTTTAACCATTTTCTTTCTTTCTTTCTTTCACATTATTTTCTTTTAAATCACATTGCTTATTTGTTTGTTTGCTTGTTTCTTTCTTTCTTTCTTTCTTTCTTTTAAACAATTTTGTTTGTCGGTTTGTTTCTTTTCTTTTAAATCCCTTCGTTCTTTTTCTTTTAAATTTGTTTAAATATTTCTTTCTTTTAATCCACATTATTTGTTTGTTTCTTTTCTTTCTTTTAAATTTCTTTCTTTTTTCTTTTAAACAACTTTGTTGTTTTTTCTTTTTTCTTTTAAACAACTTTGTTGTTTTTTCTTTTTTCTTTTAAACAACTTTGTGGTTTTTTCTTTTTTCTTTTAAACAACTTTGTGGTTTTTTAACCCATTTCTTTCTTTCTTTCTTTCTTTCTTTTAGACCATCTCTTTCTTTCTTTCTTCCATTTATCTCATTTTATTGATTTGTTTGTAAATTTCTTTCTTTCTCTCTTTAAAAAAAATTTCTTGTTTTTTTTCTTTTAAATTTGTTTGTTTCTTTTCTTTCTGTTTTGTTCTATAGCCTTATCTTGTTTTTTTTCTTTATTTAAACCACTTTGTAAATAGTATGACAGACTGGTCTCTTTAGCAGTGATGCTGTAAATTTATGCCCAGATTTTTATGTTGCATGACGAACTTGTGTAATTAATATATTATCAAATTCAGGTTTATTCAACATTTAAGTAAATAATAAGTCTGATATTTTATTAAAAAATAATTATCAATTACACAATACTCCATATATATATATTTGCGGGTCCTATATTTTATGTGTCACTCTTTTGACCCCTTGTGGACTCCATTTTTTAAATTTGGCCTTGTGAGCCCCTCCCCGAAATCTCATGGCTCCCAAGGGACCATATGTCACCTGTTGAGAAAATCTGGTGTATATAACAATAAAGAGGCAAACAATTGTGGATGCGCGCGGTGTAATGGTTATTGTCGTAGAAAATGGAGACTGCGTGACGCGTTCAAATCCTAGACGAGACTTTCTGAATTTCGCATAGCGCTAATACCCTTGGGAAAGGTATAAATCCAATTGTTATCCCTCCAGTTATGGGTAAGTAGTAGGACAGACCGGACTCTTTAACCTTGGTTAGGCAACCAGTCTAGGAGAAGGAAAATTCTGAATTCAAACCTGTTAAAACTCTGCTTTAAAAATTAATCTTGTGTCGCATTGGTAAATATATTCATAACAATAAAGATGAGGACAACAGCCCGAAAAATCTAACTGGGAAATTTAGCTTGCACTATGGCCAGCTGAATCTCCTTAGGTCGATATAAATCACCTTTTAGCAGGTGATCTTCTTGCTGTTTTCTGTATGGTTCAACAGGTAACAAAGTTGTTTTGTCAACAGAAACTTTTCAACGACTCAATCTCCCATGATTCCCAAATCAGATGACCAATGTGACACTTTGTCGACGGTGTTATCTCTCTTTCGTCAGTGAGAGTATCTTCTCTTCTCGCTGTTTTTTATGGTGCGTTACCTCCTATGACGAAAGAAACAAAACTATTTTGTTGTCGTTTCTTTATCTGCGTTTTACATTAACGTCTGTTGTCTGTCTTTGTATCTGTTCGACATTGCTCAGTTGTTAATTGAAAAATGATCGGCTAAAGGCAGTTGGAAAATAAAGATTAAGTACCCCAGCCGAACCGTTCTTATAATAATAATAATAATAATAATAATAATATAATAATAACAACTGTGTCCATATTGATATTGTTTTCGTTTTTCTCTCTTGTTTGTTTTTATATGTTTGTTTGTTTGTTTATAAGAAAGAAGAAAAGAAAGATAGTAGTTTGAAAGACAGAAAAAAAAAAGACAGCGGTTTAAAATAATTAGATAGATTGATAGATAAATAAATAGTAGTAATAATAGTAGAAAGAAAAGTAGTGGTCTTAAAAAAGGAACAAATTTAAAAGAAAGAATTAGCATAAAAATAATTACTACCAAGACCTGTGGATATACCACAGTATGAGAATTTAATCATTACAACGTTTGATATGTTTACTCAAGAGCTATTGCAAATAGTTCAATATATAAAAAGTATGAGGATCTTGCTTTGAATATCTCTTTCTTTTTCTTTCTTTCTTTTCTTTCTTTCTTTCCCTCTTTCTTTTTCTTTCTTTCTATCTTCGATTCAATTCAAACAGTTTCTTTCCCCTCCTCTCTATCTTTCCTGGACATTTTTTCTTTCTAATTATATTTTTTCCGTGTAGCATGTCATATTTCCTACCTTTCTTTTTTGTTTTTAATAAATAAAAATGACCACACTCATAGGAAATAAGAATCCAGCGAGTAAGCAACACCAGATAAACAGAATTTACATTTTTTGCATTACATCTTGGACGATTTGGACGGTCTCATCTTTAACCAGAGGGTATTGCAGGATGATAACGGACGGAAGATTAAGGAACAAGCGTATTGGTATATAAATAACTGTGTCCAAATTGTTATTCTTTTCGTTTTTCTATCTTGTACTTTATTTTTGTATGATTTTTACATGTTTTATCTTTTCAAAATTTCTCTCTATCCTAATATTATTTAAACTCTCATTCCTTAACTTTATACCGTTATTCCTTAACGATTTTCTTTCTTTCACGTTTCTTTTTTTGTAACATCTGCTTTTCTTTCCTTCTTTGAAACCAATGTTCTGTAACAATGATTTCAAAAAAAAAAAAAAAAAAAAAAAAAAAAAAAAAAGAAAGAAAGAAAAAAAGAAGAAAAAAAAAGAAAAACATTGATTTAAAAAGTAAGAAAGAAGACAAAGTTTCAAAGAAAGAAAAACTTTGGTCAAAAAGGAAAAATGGGGTTTAAAAAAAAAAAAGGTTAAAAGAAAGAATACACTACAGTGATTTCAAAGAAAGAAAGGAACGTTAGGGTTAAAAAAGGAAAAGAAAAAAAAGAAAGTGTTTAAAAGAAAGAAAGGCAGACAATAGTTTGAAGAAAGAAGTGCAGTAGTCTGGCTGGTCTCAATTCTCCTCTGATTTCCAGATCCTCCTGTCTTTTTTCCAAGTTTATTGGGACCGTTCCAAGTGCACCAACTACAATTGGTATCACTTTCACTCTCGCATTCCACAGATTTTCGTTTTCCTTCATTCATTTTCCTTCACTTTTTGCTTTTAGATTTCTTTCTTTTTTTAATCAATGCTTTTCTTTCTTCGAAAACTTTTTCTTTCTATCTTTCCTTCTTTATTCATTTCAAACTACTGTTTTTCTTTTTTCCTTTTAACCACTGTCTTTCTTCCTTTCATACTTTTTCTTCCTATTTTTAAACCACTGTTTTTTCGTTAAACTTCTTTCTTTTTTCTTTCTTTCTTTAAACCACTGTATTTCTTTCTTTCTTTCTTTTAAATTTCATTCCTTTTTTAAACCACTGTCATTCTTTCTTTTTTAAAACCACATCCTTTCTTTCTTTATTAAAACCACTTTATATCGTATATGCTGACTTTATCCACTACCGAGGGTAAGCCCCCCCCCCACAAAAAAAGGGAGTGTCTTGGGCATGACACTAGATTTGATATGGAGGCTCCAGTTTTCGAGATTTAGGTAGTCTAGAGTACCCTTTCATCGCCATTAATCCCAGGTCCACTTTGACTGAGTAGTAGTACCTGTTAAGGCTTTATCTATGGGTCAAATAGATCTGTTTAAAGATAAGTCGTATTTGATAGGACCGTGTACTAAAAAAAACTCTTAAAAACAACTACCAAAAATATAAATAGGAACATGAACACAATTCCTTAACCTCTCGGCATAGAATAACCAAAGACGAGTTGAAATGCTTTTAGAATCAATAAATCAATCATTGAATCTATCTATATATTAATACGCTTATTCCTTAATCATCTTGCAACACCCTCTGGTTAAAAATGAGACCATACATATCGTCTAAGATGAAATGCAAAAATCTAAATCCGCCGAATTTTTATTTCTTATAAATGTCGCCTTAGCTAAATAATGAACCATTCCGTTTTTATAATGAAGAAAGAAAGAGAAGAAAAGGGACATGCTACACAGAAAAATATAAGAAAGAAAGAAAAAATAAAGAGATTAGTGGAAAGGTAGAGAGAGAGGGATGAGCGTGTGGAAGCGATAACGCTAACCTGTTTCTATAAAAAATAATGAAAAGGTGAAAAGAAGGAAAGAAAAAGAAAAGAGCGAAAAGACTTAAACCAAGATCATTATACTTTTTAGATATTAAACTATATTACAATAGCTCTTAAGTAAACAAAACAAAAATTTGTAATAATTAAATCATCATAGTGTACTATATCCACAGGCCCCACTAGTAAACTATGATTATTTCTATTTATCATTTTTGATAAATAGGAATAGAATTATTATTAGTTGGTTGGTTGAATTTTATGTTCAAGATATTTTGTTTTATTCATTCTGGATTGGTATTGAAACATTTTTTGAACACATTTGTTTCTATTTAACCCATAAATGGGTATATTCTATATATTCTTTTGCAAATGATCAGTATCAGATAGAAATATTTGAAAAACAAATATTTTCTTTTTCAAATTATTTGTATTAAGAATATTTATTTAAAGTTATAATTGTTTACAAATGATTATAGTAAGTAAAATTGGTGGAGTGACCTATAGTCAAAATCAACCGAACAGTGAAGGAGTCCGGCCTTATTTATTTGAAAAAATAATTCGCTTTGCAAACTCACTTTTCCCTAATCTCAAATATATACCCATACCTCAATGGGTGACATTTTGTCTAGCATATATATATATATATATATATATATATTATATATATATATATATATATATATAGAGAGAGAGAGAGAGAGAGAGAGAGAGGCGTACTGACTCTATATAGCTGCACAGTAGACCAAACCTGAGACAAACAAAGCGTATGTGCAAAATTGATAATCAAAAATGGCGACAATTTACCCATTGAAGCCAGTACTTTCGTAGTTTTCCCTTTCCAACAATCGTATATTGACCTGTCACTATAGAAAGCAAACCGAGCAGCATATTTTTGTCAGCTATCTTTATAATTATATTCCTGTAGTAACGCCTCTTAATATCTATATTTCTACCCCCCCCTCTCTTTGTTTCGTTGACGTGCTGTTTCGAACGAGGAGTGTTTCCCGCCAATTTAAAAGAGAGCAAGCATCTTTATTGGCTTTCAAGAGAGAATGATTTTACCTAAAATGGTGGAAGCCTTTGGAAAAATATGAAAGATCCGCTGGAAGTCAGGATTCCTTTTACGTCTTCAACAAAAGCACTTAAGTTTCCGACTTGCCTTGACGCTAGTTTATTTTCTGCGACTATTTCTTGTTGATTGAAACTCATTGCACCGCTGCCGGTGAAAACAATTTTATCTGGCAAATAAAAGTAATGCACCCTATAGTTGATTGGCGTCTTTTTCATCATCAGTATTCAAACGGTCATTTTGATTTTCAGTTTCTCTTAGTCTCTTCAAGTTTTATGAATTTTGTCTTTCTTTCCTCTTTCGTTCTTTACTTTTTTTATTTCTTTGTCTCTACTTCCATTTCTTTCTGATTTTCTTCATCATTTTATCACTTTCTTTCTCTTTCTCTTTTATTGATATATTTTACCGGTGTCTTCCTATCCATTATATTTCCATGTTTCTTTCTTTCTTTCTTTCTTTCTTTATCATTGATACATATTCGCAATTTCTTTCTATCCAGATTTTTCCATGCTTCTTTCAGTATTTCTTCCTTGATCATTGATATATTTTCTCAATGGTTATTTCCTATAACTCCAACCTAAAAAAGGGAACCACTCTGAATGAATTTTATCTGTTAATTAATCTACCCATTATTTCCCCATGAAACTAAACCTAAACCCTAACCCTAACCCCGTCTTCTTTTTTCCAAGTAGATCAATAAATAAATAAATAATTTATCAGTCACTCAGAGTGATTCCCCTTTTTTAAGGTTGAAGTTATAGGAAATAACCTTCTCAATTTCTTTCTATCCATTTTTCTTTTATGATTCTTTTTTTTTCTTTATGCTTATTATTATTCAGAATTCTAAAGACAGTTCACTTTTTCGTTTCTTTCTTCCTATATATTCTTCTTCTGGGCTTCTTTCTTTCTTTTCTTTCTTATCTTCAATTTTTTCCCTTTTCTTTCTTTCACTTTTGTTTTTCTTGTTATGTAATAATATCTCCTTACCCCCCCCCTATTTCTTTCTTTCTACTATTTATTTTTCTTATTTTGTAATGATCTTTCCTTACCCACCACATTTACATTCATTCAGTCGTTCTCTCTTTTTCTTTCTTTCTTTCTTTCTACTATTGTATCTGAGTTAATATTTGAATTCGTCAAATAGTAGAGACACTAAAGGTAAAATATGGTGTAATGGTTAGCAATCTAGCTTAGCTGGCTATTATTAGTAATTTCAATTCTCACTGGGTGCTCCATACTTTTGGCCTTGTGCCACAACTAACCTAATCTTAGTAAATAACTGCAAGAAGAATCTATTTTGGAGTTCCTTTTTACACTTATTTAAAGTTAATGTGTTTCTGTTTGATTAAAGACAAATAGTTTAGGTTGTATTTGTTCGTTGCCAAGAAATTTCTTTCTTTTTTTCTAAACTTTTGTCTCTTGTGTTTTATGACTAATCAAACGAATCGAAATTTCATATCACCAGTCATAAATCAGAATGGACAGATCTTAGAAACAAGGTAACAACTCCAGAACTTTGCTTTTAGAAATCTTCTGACAAAGGGATCTTTATCCAGAAATATCAATAAAATAAATCAAAGGTAGACAAATGACACCATAGTTACCTCATTCTTCTTTACACTTGCATTGTGACAGCCTTCAAAACCAACCAGCAAACCAATATAAACACAATGCTTCAACCAAATTATAAAACTCTTGAATCTAAATTTATTTGATAGAGACTTGTTAATGATAAATAAAACAATTTTTGCGTCCTGTCGGCTGCGGGAGTAAAATACTCCGACCATCAACATCTCTTTAGAGGTATAAATCCCCCCAATAAAGCCACTTGTTGGCCGTGGATGGCAAACCGCGATACTTAAGGACGGAATCCTGGTGGCTGATCAATCCATGACATGCAACACTCCATTTTAGCCTTTACTTAGATTAGACGGTCGGTCGGAGAAGCCCCCTCTGATCAATCGGTTGGTCACGTCAAGCCCTAGCATCTATATGATTGTCCCAATCCTATTGATCTTATGGCAGCTTTAATCATATATATGCTAGAAGGCGGTGACTGAGGGTCCTAGTGTCCAGGGTATGACGCTAAACTGCATCTAGTGGTGAAGTTCCAATTTTGGAGCTCTGGGGAACGTGGAGTACACTTTCATCTCCATTAATCCCAGATCCACTCTGACCCGGAGTGGTAGTACCTATTACGGTCCCATCTATGGGTTAAATACATAAAAAAACGAATTCTATAAAAATATACCAGTAAAGCATATTTAATTACCAACTGTTGTTTCGCACTCAAGTAATTTGTTAAAAAAAACCCCAAGATATTTATCTACAAACTATTACCTTGCAAATCATATATATATATATATATATATTATATATTATATGTGTGTGTATGTGTGTGTGTGTGTGTGTGTGTGTGTGTATTTGGGCAGCATTCTTTCATTTATACATGTAGAATTAAACAAAAGGCAGGTCTCCTGTTTAACGATTTTATTGATGATCTTTTCAAGCTTTCTGGCCAACCTTTTTATATTTGGATGGAATTCGTGGATTAGTCCAACAAAGTTCATATCCCGAGTACTTTCGGCACTTCGAAGTGCCATCATCAGGGGTGATATCTTCCAGTTTTTTTCAAAGTATATTAATGGATGTGGAGGCTGGACGTAGGAGAATTGATAGGAAAAGTGTTATAGGCATTTTAATATATATATATATATATAATATCATAAACACACCGCGTGTGTATTTACTTCTCATACTGTCGTGTACAAGAAGTCACTATAAGAGGAATAGGAACCTACTTCTAAACAAAAACGAAAAATCTAAGAAAGTCAGGTTACGATAGTCGCCTGTCAGCCTGACAGTCGGGTTTCGAATCACACACAAGGCGGTCTTCCTATCTATAGCTCTGCTGATGAGGCATAATAGGCCGAAATGTACATAAAGAGATTGATTTTTCTCGATTTGTTTAGCCTTACATTTAAATAGGTATGCCCGCCTAATTAATTAATTAATAATTAATTAACTTTCAAAATTAGGTACGACTTCAATTAAGCACATATTCTCCCAAAAATTGTCGGCTAAAAAAAAGCCATATCATAAAGACACCGCGTGTGTATTTACTTCTCATATATATATATATATAATTGTCATTAAATAACCCAAAGGGTTGATATGCCGTTAAATCAAACCAAACAATTTTTGTAAACTGAATAGAATTTATAATTGTTTTCAAATTTCTGTTAAGTAATATTCATTGATAATAGGATATGAAAATAATCAATTCGTTACATAAAAGTTTTTTGATAAGCGTAGTTTACGCACTGTCGGTGGGGCTTAGAATATGCTGACTGTATCCCTGGTTAAGACCCGACCCCATATGTATATATTTACCCCCTCCCCCACACGATCAGGATGCGACACAAGGTCAATTTTTTAAGCGGAGTTTAACAGGTTTAAATACAGAGTTTTCCTTCTCCTAAACTGAATATCTATCCAGGGTTAAAGATCCCAGTCTACCCTACTATTTACCCATAGCTAGAGGAGAAATAGTTGGGTTTCATACATTTCCCAAGGGTATTAGTGCTATGTGAAATGCAAACAACCTCGTCCAGGATTTGAACTCGGGTCGACGAGTCCATTTCCTACGACTCTAACCATCACACCACGCACCCCCATGCGTATGACACAAAACTGCATCTTATAGTAAGGATTCATTTCTGGAGATCTTCGGATTGTGAGGCACACCTTCATTGCCATTATACTCAGATCCACTCTGACCCGGAGTGGTTGTACCTGATAGGGTCAAATAGATCTGTTTAAATATTATTTGTATTCGATAGGTGTATGCACAAAAAGAAAATAACAATAACAAAACACTCTTAGCAACAACTATACAAAAATATAAATATGAACGTACAATGAATGCTATTCCTTAACCTCTAGGTAAAAAAATAAACCTAAAAGGGTTGAGATGCCATTAAAATCAATCAATTCTTAATTTAGCTTAGATATGTGTTGTAGAGCATCCCCTTCAGTACCCCCTTCAGCACTCTGTGATGGCCTGGTTCATAGCCTTAAATTGTCTGCAGTTTAAGGACTTCAACGTTGATTAATAAGCTAATTAATATTCGGACTCATCTTACTTCCTTTGACTATACCGCATTTGACCCTCCTCTATTTCTTGTTAATTGTTTAGTAACTTATTTTTTATGTTTTTGTATGTATCCGTGAGCACCGGATACTAGTGCTGAATAAATATATTAAACACTCAATTTCCTGTGTATCAGTTCACCTTGACGATACAACAATATGACAAAATACAGGAAGTATGGGACGCCCAGTGAGAATTGAACTCACTAGTAATTGTTTGCTACTCTAGCCTAACTCGTTACAAAATAAGCCATCAGTTTCTTTTTGGGGGGTGGGGTGGAGTACATGAGATATTTTTCTATATTGTGTATGAATTCACCAAACTTTTCCGTCACGAGAACGTTGCAACACAAAGTCGATTTTTAAACGTAAAATTGGTTTGAATTCAGAGTTTTCCTTCTAGGCTAGTGGAACTTACTCTGCCCTACTATTTACCCATAGCTGGAAGGGGAAGAGATGGATCTATATCATCAGCGCGAAGGGAAACGTAAAAATTCACGTCCAGGATTTGAACTCGGGCCGACATGTTCATTTCCTGAGACGATAACGCGCCGCTGTGTATTGCCAATGTACAATACACAGCGCAAAGCTACATTTTGACGTAAACATTGGTGTGGGGGTGGGGTGGTAGTAGTAGTGGTGGGGGGCGGGTGAGTGTGTATGTGTGTGTGTGTGTGTGTGTGTGTGTGTGTGTGTGTGTGTGTGTGTGTGTGCGTGCGCGTGTGTAAATCCAAACAGCAGCAGTTATTGAATTGTGGAATAATAAAATTCACAATAGACAGAAATGTATTTTTGTCTATTAAGCGAATTTTTTTTCTTCGAAAAATACAAATGCAATAATCGTTTTATAAAATGTACAAAGAAAAATATTCATTTCTTTTTCTTTTTATGAAATCATTTTTTTTTTTTTACATCCCACACCTTTCTTTCTTTCTTCTTTCTTTCTTCAATTTCTTTCTCTTTCTTTTGTCTACTTTTATTTTTCTTATGCAAACATCTTTACTTATCTCCCACATATGTCTTACTTTTTTTTCTTTCTTTCTGTTTTATATTTCTTTTTATGTAACATTATTTCACTACCCTCCCTTTTTTCTTTCTTTCTACAATTTCTTTCTTTTTCTTTCACTTTTACTTTTATTATGAAAATATCTTTCCTTATCTCCCACATATTTCTTTCTTTTTTCTTTCTTTCTGTTTTATTTTTCTTCTCATATAATCTTATTTGCCTATCTCACTACTCTTTTCTTCCCTTTTCTTTCTTTCTTTCTTACAAATATTTTTCTTTCTTTCACTTTTAGTTTTCTTATCATGTAATCCTCTTTCCCTACCAACCTAATCTTTCTTTCTTTCTTTCATTTGTACATTTTTTTTTTTCTTCATTCATTTTTTCTTTTTCTTCTTATGTAGTCCTATTTCACTACCACGCCATCTTTTCTTCTTCTTCTTCTTCTTCTTCCTCCTCCTCTTCTTCTTCTTCTTGCCTACTTTTACAACTGCTCTTACTGTTTTCATTATTTCATTTAACCCCCTTCCCCCCAATTTGCTGACAACACATTTCAAATTAATTTTCACACCAGACGCATAGAGAGATGTCTGAAGAGTTTATACCAGCCACAATATATTTGCCATATAAAAATATTCAACCAATGAAATGTAACAAAATGTTAATTGAAAACTTTACAGATTTTACTTTTTCTGTTTTGTATCAACATTGTTCACGTTTATTTCATAAGCTTAGCTTACTAAAACACAACGAGACAGTCTCTGGGATGTAGTGGCTAACATTCTGGACTGCGACATCTTAGCAAGTGAGTTCGAACTCCAATCGTGATATTACGTTCACTTTCGGACTAATACTCTTGGAAAAGGAAAGAATCCCTTCATCCCACCCAGATACGGGTTAAATAGTATCACTACTATTCTTCTACAAGGATGACTTTGGCACACGATGGTTGATATGCCATTAAACAAAGAAATCAAACCAAAAGAAAACGGAACACCCATTGAGTGCCGAACTAGTGTATTTATCTTCTGTAATTTAGCTTGCCAACCAGTGCCCCAAAGAAAAATTCACTGATTAATATATATATATATATATATATATATATATATATATAGCTGGAGGTGTACTTGGCGTAACGGTGATCGTCGTAGAAAATAGATTCAGTGACCAGAGTTCAAATCGTGGACGAATCTGTGTGCATTTCGCCTCGCACAAACTTATGAATTAATCTCTCTTTGGTCAAATGGTAGGACAGACTGGGTTCTCTATCTTTGGTAAGGCAATCAATGTTGAATTGAAAACAGCTGAACTCCGCTTAAAAATTGATCTTATGTCACATCCTGTTTGTGATGGAGAGGTTCGGTGAATACATATAGCACTTAGCTCATCCTGAATCTCTGTCACAATTGTAAGGCACCCAGAGAGGATCGAACTCATTCGGATTTGCTGACAACTATGCTAACTATGACTGTGGAAAAGATATTCGTGAAATGCAAACAGCTTCATTCAGGATTTGAACTCGGGTATCCAGATCTACTTCTTATGACGATAACCGTGACGTAACCTTCACAGTCAATTTAGTATGTAGTAGATATTTACACAATCCCTCCACACGAGCAGGATGCTACACAAGGTCAATTTTTAGCGGAGTTTAATAAGTTTGAATTCAGATTTTTTCCTTCTCCTAGATCGATTACCATAGCAAATTTAAAGAGTACAGTCTACCCTACTATTTACTCATAGATGGAGAGAAAACTGTTGGATTCTTACCTTTTCAATCGTATTAGCGATTAGCGAAATACTAACATAATCCTTCCAGGATTTGAACTTGTCTCGCCGTGTCTATTTCCTACAATGGTAACCATTACGCCACGCGCCTTAAGGGTATTATCGACCCCGGACAAAACAGAGAACTGGCAATACACAATCACTCACGGTTACCATACTAAATTTAAAGAGCCCAGTTTGCCCTACTATTTACCCATAAATGGAGGGAGAACAGTTGGATTCTTACCTTTCCCAATGGTATTAGCGATATGTGAAATGCAAACAACTTCGTTCAGGATTTGAACTCGTCTCGTCATGTTCATTTCTGCGATGATAACCATTACACAACGAGCACATCTTATCTAGTATGTTGTATTTTATTAAAAGAACATGAGTAAATATCAAGGCACGTCAATTGATATTCAAAAACCGCCCAAATCACAGAATGAACTTTTTTTTTCTTTTAATTTATTGGCTTTGCATGAACTTTCCAGAGACAGAAATATTATATATATATATATATATATATATATATATATATATATATATAGATAGAGAGGGTGGCATATTTTCTCTTCTTCTCTTGATATATATATATAAGCTAGCTTCTTTCGTTTCTATTTCTTATTCCTTCGTAAAGTCTTTAGTGTTAAGTAAGAAGTTTGACGGCGGTTATTCCCCCAGGTTGAGAGGAAGTGACAGTCTTGACAACTTCCGGTATGAGATGGGCGAAATCTCCAAAGAGCAAGAAAATCAACAGCAAAAAAACAAAAAAAACAAACACAGCATGCATTCTTGTGGATGGCCATAAAAAAAACGTTTATGGCGCAATGTGGATATATCGGAATCTATACATAGAATGCACGCACGCACGTATATATATATATATATATATATATATATATATATATATATATATATGTGTGTGAGAAGTAAACAACAGACGATGTGTTTTGATATGGTTTTTTTAGCCGACAATTTGGGAGAATATGTGCTTAATTGAAGTCGTACCTAATTTTTGAAAATTAATTAATTTTTCAAAAATTAGATACGACTTCAATTAAGCACATATTCTACCAATATATTATATATATATATATATATATATATGCAAGTGCGTATTTTTAGATATAAAAATCAAATTATAGCGAGGACTGTCTGGTGGTTGAAAGGGTTACGTTTCTCACGTATATTCTATTTCTGATTGGTTAGAAAACATGATTCTGTTTAGATTCGTTAGAAAACCTAATTGGTTTCTGATTGGTCAAAAACATACTCTATTTCTGATTGGCTGGTTGCTTAGGTTTTACGGCATAAGACGTTTTGTTTGGTTTCTTCTTTGTGGTGTATGATTGTCATGAGACCAATTAAAAAAAATCCTGGTCTTGTATTAACAGAGGTTAGCTACCATCTCTTAATAAAAGACCGGGTTTTTTTAATCTATCATCTTTCTTAGGCAGACTTGTTTTAAATGGCTATAATATATCAGGTTTTAATTAATTCTTTCTCCATGCAAATTCACACACTTCTTTTAACCTTGTCAATTCTATTCCAATAAGCAGAATAATAGAATAATACATCACAAGTAGAACAGTTCCAAATAAAAAGACTCAGGAGTTTCTTGTCTACTCATGAACCTTCTCGAACTTGTAAACTTTCTTGTTCATGTTGTAATTGGGAGCCTTCACGGAACTTCGCATCGAACTCAATATTCGCATCGAACTCTTTTATTCAATCCACCCGGGGTAGACTGTTCTCATTCCGTTAGCCATGACCGGGTACAAGTGTTAAACTGTTAAGAATTCTATGTTATTATCACCCTTGGCCAAGATTGAACCTGCAACCTACTGATGATTGTCACTATGAACTGTATTAACTTAACCCTTATATCTTGTTGCGCCATGTGTCCAACTGAACTCCCTAGTTCGATAAGAAGGTTCCCGATTTCGAAGAGCAGGTTTTCGAGTTTGAGAAGGTTCCAGAGTTTGACAAGAACAAGACCGGAGTGCGCATCGGCTGAAAACGTTGTGTATATAACAATAAAGATGAGGACAACAGTCCGAAAAAAAGCAAATAATACAAATAATCAAGCTTCATCTCAGAAATTGAAACAAATAAAATATTCAGGCTTTAAATTCAGAGTTTTTCCTTCTCGTATATTGGTTGCCTTATTGGATTATCCCGACAATTTCACCTGCTCTAATATTATTTCATAACTGGATGATGATGAGGAGGAGAGAAGCAGAATGGAATGTTTCATGCCTTCCCCCCCCCCCCCAAGAGCATTGGTGCGAATTGAAACACAAAAAAAAAAACTCGTCTAGGATTTGAACTCTGCTCGTCAATTCCATTTCCCCACGACGATAACCGTTACGCTACGAGCGACCAGACTAGACAGATGAAACGTATCGATTTTGTTGTTGATTGATTAAAGCCGACGGCAAATGTCGACAATCGCTTCGTTAGATGAAGTAATGAAAATCTTTTCTTATTTATACACAGATTCCAAAGATGTGGAGTCGATCAAAAGTGGAATAAGCGAACCGAGTTCAATTCCTCGAGGTAGCAATTTGTATTCATTCCCATTAATAATCTGAATCAGAAAGCCCGATGTGACGAATTAAGCGCTATCTTATTATATACCATAATCCCAAGGTAGTAATATCTCATCCACAGAAAGCGATGTTAATACACTCATAGGAAAAGCATGGACTGCTATAGACAGATTATCAATCATATAGAAATCTGATCTCACTGATAAGTTAAAGTGTATAATTCCATTGTTAGGAGGAGGAAAACCCGTAAGACTGTTACATGTTGCATAAGATTATTGTCAATCCCCTGTATTTCTAAAGGGATGGCCCTTTTCATATCACGGGCGGGACTTTCCATGGAATAATACAGAAAGTCCGCGAAATACGTGAAGTCACGTGGGACCTGGTTGGGTCCTCAGTTTTCAGTTTGACGTCGGGCAGAGAGGATGTTCTGCCTTAACTGGAACTCACACTGCATACGCGCGCTATGTTAGTCAGATATTTAGTTACATGAAATGTATAGTTAAGTAAATAAAAGCTTAAGAAAATAACACGGTTTTGTAGTTGTTGAATGTCTTGGTAACAAGACTGATCTTGAAGAAGAAATGAGTTAAGTGCGACCGACCACCAAGATAAAGTCAAGATGTTAGAAGAGATGCTAGAAGAACTTAAGATGTCAAAGACGCCAGGAGAAGAATAGAAGTAAGAAGTAATGAAAAGGGTATACAACAAAGACAGACTGTGTATTTATTTCATTTAGTTTGATACGGTCATGTGCTATTAATACTCCTCGAAAATCTGGTTTTAGATACAATTTTCTTTCAAGCCGTAGTTGTATCAGTGCTACTGTACATCTGCACCACTTGGACTCTAACAAAGCACCTAGAGAATAAACTAGATGGGAGTTGCTCAAGACATGATGTGTGCAATCTTAAACAAATTGTGGAAACAACACCCCACGAGGAAGTAACTATACGATCCCCCATCACATAAACCAACCGAGTAAGACGAACAAGACATGCTGAAATAGTAAGGACGAACTGATAAGTGACGGGTGTGTGTGAGATAGATAGATAGAGAGATATAGATATAGATAGATAGATAGATAGATAGAGAGAGAGAGAGAGAGAGAGAGAGAGAGAGAGTCATGGGAATCCATGTTGTCAGCACGATGATGATAATGGTGGTGATGTATTAAGTTTAAAAGAAATTCTTTAACTCTTTGCCGACCAAATTTCCCCCACGGTCATACCAAATTTTCTTGGTATGTTTTCCCTGTATTATGGGATATTTCAAAGTTAACTGTTTATTCATCTCAAAACTTATTCAAAAACTTATTCAAATAAAGTCACCATATTATTATTGTAATCTGAATGCTTCTGCTCAATTATAATGAACTGACTATCAGTTTTTTTGTACTTTGCTCGCAGTGTTGCGAGTTCCGCCGTGAGCGGCTTAAAATAGACAAAGAGTTAAACTGCAATTATCGCTTAGTTACGACTGAGAAATTGCAACAAAAATCCATAATCAACTAGTATAATTGGAAAATGTATATTTATTTGCTTTATTTATAGAGAAATCGAATTGGGAAGATTGTAAACCGGATCTAGAAGATCCGGTTCAGAATATCTTTTAGGTGGGAATTGTCTCTCACTCTTTATATATCATTCAGTCCCCCCCCCCTTGCGGTCTGTAAATGGGGATTCGTGCAACGCCAAAAACCGGTAACCTATTCTTTATGTAATCGTTATGAAAGACAGGCAGCTCTCTCTCTCTCTCTCTCTCTCCACATATGCACTTAGACCACCTCTGTTCCGGCTAGATGTCACGCTAAGAGGGAATACATTCATTTTTAACCGTCGGCTGCCCACAAAAAATAAATAAATAAACTAACAAGCCAGTAACAAAATGTTTAAATAGATAAATTTCTTAACTATCAAATAAATTACAAATATTTCATAAAACTTGAAAAACAAAACAAAATAAACAAAATAAAAAAAGGTAGCAAAAAAAATAACAATCCTGACAAAAACAATTTTTCAATCGATAAATTTCTTAAGTAACAAAAAAACAAAACAAAAATTTAAAATATTTCACTACAAATCTAAAATAAATAAATAAACAACAAAAAAATAAAACAAAAATTTAAAATATTTCACTACAAATCTAAAATAAATAAATAAACAACAAAAAAATAAAACAAAAATTTAAAATATTTCACTACAAATCTAAAATAAATAAATAAACAACAAAAAAACAAAACAAAAATTTAAAATATTTCACTACAAATTTAAAATAAATAAACAACAAAAAAAACAAAACAAACAATTAAAATATTTCACTACAAAACTAAAAAAGAAAAAAAAAATCACGACAAAAATCAAAAATGTTTAAACGGATAAATTTCTTAAGTTGGACTCAAATTAAAAATACTTCTCAACAAAATTCAAAAAACTCTTAAAATGTCATTTACAAAGCTTAGCTTGACACAAGGCCAGATGATTAAGGGAATCAGTGAGAATCGGAACTCACTAACAATGGTCTACTTGCTTAGGTCGCTAAACATTATATCACGTTAGAAAATAATATCAAAAAATAATTGGTATCTTTTTTCTTCTTCTCTTGTGAATTTATCTTTTATGGTCAAATTTCCGTTTGTAAACGTTCGGTATGAATTTTTAATTGACTAGAATTAGAAAATTGACATTATTTAGAATTGATATTTTAAAAAGACACCCCCCCCCCCAAAAAAAAAGCCAAAAACAAAAACAAACTTTGTTAGTTTCTTTGTGTCTGTGATCGAAGCTTTGTCATATTGCCCGACGTAGACAAGTAATTCAGCTAGTTTGAATACTTTCAACTCTATATAATTGTTTACGCTTCTATAGAGCTTATCCAACTGAGGTTGGTTGAGTGTTGATATTGTTGCCAGGGAAGAAGAGCTTCGTCATAACAATAAGACAAGAGGAACAGAATGGGGATCTATGTTGAAAAAAAAATAGGCGATTTTCTTCAGAGAGAGAGAGAGAGAGAGAGAGAGAGAGAGAGAGAGAGAGAGAGGGAGGGGGAGAGGGAGAGAGGGGAGAGAGAGGGGGAGGAGAGAGAGAGAGAGAGAGAGAGAGAGAGAGAGGAAGAGAGTGCCGTAGAGAGAAAAGGAATTTAAATGGAGACCGAGATAGAGGACTGAAATAAACATAAGAGCGAGAGAGAATGAGAGTTGGAGTTGAGAAAAGGAATATAAATACGGCGAGAGAGAGAGAGAGAGAGAGAGAGAGAGAGAGAGAGAGAGAGAGAGAGAGAGAGAGAGAGGTGAGAGAGAGAGAGGTGAACATTTAAGAAAATCAGTACAAAATAGCAATGGGGACATGAGTTTGATTCTTACCGAGGGTTTACCCATTATTATTTCCGATACATCCCATTCCGTGTTGTCTTAGACTGAACGTAATACCAATTAAGGAACCCTACACACTCTTCAGATCTCCAGAATTTTGGTTAATATTAACCCTTCAAGTGTGGGTAATAAAATGAAATATTTATTCGAAATATTTATTTTTTAGGGATTGTTTGAGATTTCAGAACGGACCCGAACATATATTCTGTGCGCCACGGTGTCTACATCTAATTATAATCTTCCAATTTTGAAGCTCTGGGAAGTGTGGAGTACCCCTTCATCACTATTACACCCAGGTTCACTCTGATTCGGAGTGGTAGTACCTGTTAGGGTCCCATATATGGGTTGAATTTGAAAAATTGTGTTTAAAAAAATGAGTTTAATTTTAAAAAAACTGAATGCCTAAAAGAATAAAATAAAACAAAACGTAATTAATCTTTCCTTGTTTTTTTTTTGTGTCTTTTTCGAATCTTTGGATTGTGGCATTTACACAATCCTTAATGGAAGAGGTGTCCTCTTCCATTATTATTATTCGCCTTATCTGGTGTTTTTTTTTTCCTCTGAAGTTAGCGATAGCAGATTTCCTCTGGTCATCAGAACTCTTCTATGTATTCTAACTGGTTTTAACAATGTCGTGGTCTGGATGGTCTCGATACTTTCTCTGATCTCCCGTTCCTCCACTGTCTTTTCTACGCTTTTGGTGACTCTCCCAAGTGCACCAACTACAATTGGTATCACCGTCACCCTCATGTTTCAAAACATTTTCAACTATCTGGCAAAATCTCTTTTCGTTTCCTTTTATATTCAATCTATGGTCTGCTGATACGGCAAAATTCACAACTGACAACTTCTTGTTCTTTATTTCTTCCCCGCGTCTCCTCCTTCTTTCTCTCCTTTTTCCCACGTCTTCTCCTCTTCCTCTTCTTTCATTCTATTTTTCTTTTACTTATCGCGTCTCTTCTTTCTTCTTTTCGTGCCTCCTACTCCCCACGCCTTCTCCTCTCTCCCCCTTCTTCTTGCAAAACATAAATATGATAATGATGCACTTTAAAAGGTGCTGAAGTCTAACTTGCCTAGGGCGTCAGGCATCCTCGGGGAAGCCCTCAGTATCACTAGAACTGGATTTGTAATTCTGTCGCAAATTCCACCTTGAAGTTTTATTGCCATTTCAATGTATCCCCGCCATTGGTTTCATAGCGACCTAAAACGGTTTTGGTCTCTCGGGGCCACCAGTTGAAACTTGGGGGGGGGGGGTTGAAAAGGGGCATGGTGGGGTCAGAGGAAGAGAGCCAAACCACAATGGAATTGCAGAAACGTTGTTATGCTTAAGGGAAGGGAAAATGGTCTAATTTGTATTCGATTGATGAAATAACACGAATAAAATTCTGAAACAGAATGGCTAAAAATAATATCGGGCTGCGAATAAATTCATTCATTCGTTGTGAGAATAACGAACATATTTAAGTATGAGTTAAATTATTAATTAAACCCTCCCTATGACAGAAACTTTAAATATTAAAAACATATATACCAGTTAAATTGATAGAAAGGACATTGTATCTTGTAGTCTGTATTCATGATGACAAAAACTTGCTTTGAACAAGCACTATATATATATATATATATATATATATATATATATATATATATATATATATATATATAGAGAGAGAGAGAGAGAGAGAGAGAGAGTGCTTGTTCAAAGCAAGTTTTTGTCATATATATATATATATATATATATATATATATACACACTTGTGCAGCATTTTATCTTTAATGTCTATCCTATATACACTATTAAACAAGAAGGACATCTTGTGTTGGCGAGTTTTTTCTCGATCCTTTTAAATTTTCGAACCAATTTCTTAATATCAGGGTGGAGTCTGTTAAAAATGTTCATACCGAGTACTTTTGGTACTCTGAATTGCCATATTCAGGGGTGAATAGAATTGAGTGTGCTACAAGTTCTACTCAAACACAGAATGGGATTAAACAATCACGTAGTTGTGGGAGTAAGTAGGAGGGGGAACCCATAGAAATTATGTAAAAAGGTGCAGAGATTGGGGGACAATATATATATATATATATATATATATATATATATATATATATATATATATGAATGAAATATTATAACACTGTCCTTAGCATTGTTATTTATATTTCAGGAATACTAAAGATTTTAACATGGAGACTGAGTATGTTATATACCGTACCTATAAAGATAAATGGCTATGTCCAAATCCTCATGAATACGGGAGTATTATGTTGACTGAATGGTCTTATCCCACTAGCAGTGGTTTACCTTTCTTCACGCCACTGGCGAGTATTGTATGTTGTCAATGTTATAAAGATTCAATTTCATTTTCAACCTCCGTTTTTTTCTCATTTAATAACCTTTGTTAAGTTACAACAGTATAATCCTTTCCCAAGACTGAAATAGTTTTTCTTTGCTTGGGTTTTGGTTTATTTGAACAAACAGAATCAGAGTTAAGTCTACATGTTGAACTCATAGTGATGATAAAACTCCTTGTCGATGTGTTGTAAATCGACATATGCTTCATATCTATTAATAATGGAGATTCGCTTCCGGTTTTTATCTGTAACAAAAACTGCGTCATTGCTTACGTCACATTACCCAACACATAATCCAACGTCATAACATAGAATAAATATACTCAAAATGTGAGCATGCAACGTTAGACAATCCTCATTGTTTCAATAAATAAATGCCCGGCCTTATATACTTATATATAGATTGTTTTATTCTAATATAATATCTAAAGTTATCGGAACTGTTTTCATTTCAAATTTTTTTTTTTTTACTCCTTTAATAAATTTGACGATTTTACATACTTATGGTACACACTCTATGACATTGAATTTTCAGCTCCCATCCCCTCAGGCAATATCTTTCAAAAAATTATTTTTACATCCCCGGAGGGTGTCTTTTTATTTTGCTAGTCTATTAATAATGGAGATTCGCTTCTGGTTTTTGTCTGTAACAAAAACTACGTCACTGCTTACGTCACGTTACTCAAAATCGTCATAACATAGAATTTTGAGTGTATTTACACTCAAAATTTGAACATGCAGCATTAGACAGTTCTCATTGTTTTTTAAAACAAGTTTTAATAAATACATGACTGGTATTATATATTCTATATATAGTTTGTTTTATTTTAATACATATTTAAAGTTTACATTTCAACTTGTTTTATTTTTTAATCCTTTAATGAATTTGATGATTTTATTTACTTAAGGTACAAACTCGCTGACATTGAATTTTTAACTCGCACCCCTCTGGCAATATGTTTCAAAAATCTATTTTTACATCGCCCGGGGGGTGTTTTTTTATTTTGCTAGTAATAAGAATAAATAGAACTTTGTTGACTTAACAACCATTTCTCAAGTATGATAAAAAGATAACATAAAAGAATGAAATACTATTTTTATATGCTTTCTATTATAAATGTAACATATAGATGTTTTGTGTACTTAGTTCGGTTGTAATCCTTTAAGTTTTCGAATAGATCTTATAATGTCAGGCGAAAATTGGCTAATAAATACACCATGACTTATATCTTCCCTAGAAGAAAGAAGCGCGTGGTGTAATGGTTAAAGTCATGGGAAATGGACTCGTCACCCCGAGTTCAAATCCTGGTCGTGGTAATTGCATTTCACTTAGTGCTAATACCCTTGGGAAAGGTATGAATCCTACTCTCCCTCCATCTATGGGTAAATGGTAGGGCAGACTGGGCTCTTTAACCTTGGTTAGGCAACCGGTCTAAGAGAAGGAAAACTCTGAAGTCAAAACCCCCGCTTAAGAAATTGACCTTGTGACGCATCCTGCTCGTGTGGAGGGGTTGTAAATATATATATCTTCCCTAAAAACTTTTTGTCATGTCCAGGACCATCGTCGGGGGATGTGTATATTGTAATGAAAATAAATGTTATTGCCATCCTATCTATACTTATGTGACCTAATATTTAGTAGTGTTTGTTTTTTGAAACATGATTCTATAAATAGAAATTGAGGGGGAATATAGGTATGGATTCTAGGAATTTAAATGTAAGAATGTGGGTGTGTAATTACCGAACGCCCCACGAACAGGATGTGACACAAGGTTAATTTTAGATTTTCAGTCGGTAGAGCATCCGCCTAGAAACGACAAGTTTCCGGGTCCGATATCGGTCTTCGCCAACTCAGCGAGTAGCACAGCATTGATCTGTGTGGTAAAGCGAGGAACTGATGGTAGGCGTGGCGCTGCACCCCAGAAACAAAAACAATCTCCCTAGTCTAGATGTCTACAATCTCCAGGGTCTAAATAGATTGATTATATATATATATATATATATATATATATATATATATATATATTCATCAAATTTTGCTTCAACGTTTTCATTGTAGTAGCATTAGTAGTTAATCCAAAAGTGCTCAATATATTTCATAAAAAGAGCATTTATCGTTGTAGAAAAAAAGTGTTTCTCTCTACCACAGTTTCGGTGATGTTCATGGTACACCTTCTTCAGGAAAACCAAAAAAAAGCTTTTAGCTCTTCCGAAGAAGGTGTACCATGAACAACGAAACCCAGGTAGAAAGGAAAAACTTTTTTCTACAACTATATATATATATATATATATATATATATATATATATGAGAGAGTGTGTGTGTGGAATAGATAGATAGATAGATAGATAGTGTGTGTATGTGGAATAGATAGATAGATAGTGTGTGTGTGTGTATGTGTGGAATAGATAGATAGATAGTGTGTGTGTATGTATGTGGAATAGATAGATAGAGAGTGTGTTTGTGGAATAGAAAGGTAGATAGATAGATACATAAAGAGAGAGAGAGAGAGAGAGAGAGAGAGAGAGAGAGAGAGAGAGAGAGAGAGAGAGAGAGATATGCGAAAAGAATGAGACAGATAGATAGACTAGAATAGATAGATAGATAGACTAGAATAGATAGATAGATAGAGTTTGTGTGTGTGGAATAGATAGATAGATGGACTAGGATAGATAGATAGATAGATAGATAGATAGAGAGTGTGCGTGTGTGTGTGTGTTTGTGGAATAGATAGATAGAATAGATAGATTGGAAGGGAAAAGATAAATGATGGACGTTTAAATTAATAAATGAATGTATCGATAGTGAGGGGGGTGTAAATGATGTCCTCAGAACTGAATGTAATGCAACACCCAAGAGACACGTGACTAATGCCAATCTACGCAAATTAGGATTCTGAAATGACATCCAAGTCTGCGATTCTTGCGGCTAATACAGATAGAGAGAGAGAGACACTAAATAATGGCTTTGCTCCAGGCAGGTTTTTAGAGACACCGTCGTTTGTTTTATTGTCAGAAGCTTTCGAAAAATAATTATTTACGTCTGGAAAAGAGCCGGGTTTTTGTTTAGACAATAAACACCATGACAGCAAATGAGTTCGGGATTTTACTAGTATAAGAAAAAAAAAAAAAAAAAGACTGTAGAGAAAAAATGACCCCCCCCCAAAAAAAAACAAAAAAAAAACTAAAAAAACAACCAAAAACAAAAAAACAGCAACAAACAAAAAACAACAACAAAAAACAAAACACTTGACTGAGTCAAAAGTTTTGCAATAGGTTGGTAACGTGAAGCAGAATTCAGCAGTGCCAGATGTTTTTTACTAAAGAGCCAAACTACACTGGTCAGTGTCGAGCTCGCCTGATACTCTCCGAGTGCTACTTGCCAGATTTGTGTAAGCGCGTTGTGTAATGTTCATCGTCATAAGAAATGGATACTGTGATCAGATTTCAAATTTGGGACGAGTCTGCATTTTACTTGCCGCTAATACCCTTGGGAAAGTTATGCATTCAACTAGCCTCCCCCAGCTATGGGTAAATAGTAGGTATGTGACCATGCTGACGCGGGAAAGCACCACCTCCAATATAAAAAAGGAGACAATTCTATTTTGTCTACCAATAGTATATTTCTTTGCTGTAATGTAAATTTACTTTTTATCATAAAAATTACCGTTTATAAGCGGTCGGTGGGAATTTTCAATTAACAATAATTGCAATATAAACATTATTTAAATGAGGCATAAAATAACCCGAAATTGGTTGACATGCCGTTAAAATAAATCAAGCAATCAGTTTTTTCCTTAGATATGAAATAACCCTAGACGAGTTGACATACCGTTAAAACAGTCGAACAGTCAATCTTGTCTCTAGGCACAAAATAAACCTAGACGGTTTGACATGCCGTTAAAACATCACCCAAGCAATCAATCAACCATTCAAAAATTAAAAGAAGAATGTCGTTCTTTTGACACACCCTATTTTGTTAACATGTCAGATCAATATTCGTACGCCATTCATCTTGTTTCCCTCTTCAATGGAACCCGGATGTTCTGTTAATTGAACTAATTTTCAGGAACCATTCCCAGGATCCTGGTGGTGACTCAAAGACAGGATTCCAAAGTGGTCAAAGAATCAATGGTTCTGTAAGGAAGGACACGGGGAAAACCTTTCAGTTATTTTTCGATGGAACGTATCCGAGATGCAGACATCAAAATGGCGAATGCCAAAGGAAATCGTTGCAATGATTTCGATTAATAACAAACTGATACATCCGGGGACTTTTTTGTTATTTGGCCATCGGGTCATCGATTAGAAAACAAAACCAAATTAATCGATTTCGGTCTGGAAAGGTCAAAGTGAGTTCGATTGACAACAAATTCAGGGGTGAGGATGAAGGAATGTCTCTTATCTTGAAAATGAATGAAAACAGCGCCAAAACTACACAATGACCCTCCCCCTCCCCAACCAATACATCAGAGTCACGTGATTCAAGAACATTCATTTAATGATTACTGGTAATTGAAATACTTGGAAGGAAACTATAAATTATGAACGAACCAGTTGACGTATCCGTCTACACTGGGTAAGATGTCAAAAAAATCAACGGCATATCAACCCGTATTGAGTTATTTCATACCTAGATGTTAGAGAATAGCGTTCATTCTACATTCATTCGCTGCAAACGATAGCATGTTCAATATGTAAATCTTTGCACTTTCAATATGTACCAGGTACATATCAAGAAATCAACCACCACTAAAGACTCTCCATTTTATATTAGGACATTTCGCTCATACAACTCTTTATAATTTCTTTTTTGTATTTCATTCCCTTTAAACCTATTCAGGCAAAATACAATTGTTCTTGTTGATTCTTTATATATATATATATATATATATATATATATATATATATATATACGAATAGATTTTTGGTACAGGAGAACTTATATAGTACTAAAATTGGAGGAATCATATGTATGTAGGGAGATCATACACTTAAAGATGGTAATATTTTATAATATTGATACTACTAATATTAATACTACGACTATTAATGCTCTATATTCACAATATATTGAGCCCTATAGGATTAACTACGCTATGTTCACATAGTAGTACCAATCAATGAATGTGTGTGTGTATATATATATATTCACCAAAAAGTTACTACCACCTTTTCATTGCAGTAGCATAAGTACCGTGGTAGTGAGAAAAACTTTTTCTGCAACTATATATGTATATATATATATATATATATATACACACATTAAATACCACCGGTTCTTACTTTTTGTGCACAAATACCCAAGATTTGATTTATATAAATCTTTATATTTAAAAATTAAAATATACATAGAAATAGCATTGAAATTCTACTTTAAAATGTCCAGCATTTGTTAATCTCAAAAGTAAACAAATCAATACACCAGGGTTACCTCCCTCTACCTAGGCAACGTGTGCAGGCACTTCTAGTGTGAATATATATATATATATATATAGATATATATAAGGATATATCATACTACTCACAGGTTTCTGCTACAAAGTGTCTGATTTTGTTCCACCTTAACTATGCAAAGATGACCAGTATGCGAAGACGAAGCTTCAGTCGTCGATACCTTAGTTCCACCACCAGATATAAAGTATCTTATCTAATACAAATAATTTGCACACAGTTGTATACTTTCAAGTATTCCTATTTAATACTAATAATTTATGCACAGTTATATGATTTCAAGTAGGGCACCTCTCGTGGTATAATGGTTAGCAAGCTAGATTAGCAGACCGTTGTTAGTGAGTTCGATTCTCACTGGGTGCCCCATACTTCTGGCCTTGTGCCACATCTAAGCTCAACTTAGTAAATAACTATAAGGGCGCCTTTCGTAGTGTAATGGTTATCAAGCTAGACTGGCAAACCATGACTAGTGAGTTCGAGTCTCACTGGGTGCCCCATACTTTCGGCCTTGTGCCACCTCTAAGCTAAGCTTAGTAAATAACTATATGATTTCAAGTAACTAATTTTATTTAATAATAATCAGTTATATGATTTCAAGTAAATAGTTTTATTTAATAATAATCAGTTATATGATTTCAAGTAAATAGTTTTATTTAATAATAATCAGTTATATGATTTCAAGTAAATAGTTTTATTTAATAATAATCAGTTATATGATTTCAAGTAAATAGTTTTATTTAATAATAATCAGTTATATGATTTCAGTTTTATTTAATAATAATCAGTTATATGATTTCAAGTAAATAGTTTTATTTAATAATAATCAGTATATGATTTCAAGTAACTAATTTTATTTAATAATAATCAGTTATATGATTTCAAGTAACTAGTTTTATTTAATAATAATCAGTTATGTGATTTCAAGTAACTAATTTTATTTAATAATAATCAGTTATATGATTTCAAGTAACTAATTTTATTTAATAATAATCAGTTATATGATTTCAAGTAACTAATTTTATTTAATAATAATCAGTTATATGGTTTCAAGTAACTAATTTTATTTAATAATAATCAGTTATGTGATTTCAAGTAAATAGTTTTATTTAATAATAATCAGTTATATGATTTCAAGTAACTAATTTTATTTAATAATAATCAGTTATATGATTTCAAGTAACTAATTTTATTTAATAATAATCAGTTATATGATTTCAAGTAAATAGTTTTATTTAATAATAATCAGTTATATGGTTTCAAGTAACTAATTTTATCTAATGATAATCAGTTATGTGATTTCAAGTAAATAGTTTTATTTAATAATAATCAGTTATATGATTTCAAGTAAATAGTTTTATTTAATAATAATCAGTTATATGATTTCAAGTAACTAATTTTATTTAATAATAATCAGTTATATGGTTTCAAGTAAATAGTTTTATTTAATAATAATCAGTTATATGATTTCAAGTAAATAGTTTTATTTAATAATAATCAGTTATATGATTTCAAGTAACTAGTTTTATTTAATAATAATCAGTTATATGGTTTCAAGTAACTAATTTTATTTAATAATAATCAGTTATGTGATTTCAAGTAAATAGTTTATTTAATAATAATCAGTTATATGATTTCAAGTAACTAGTTTTATTTAATAATAATCAGTTATGTGATTTCAAGTAAATAGTTTTATTTAATAATAATCAGTTATATGATTTCAAGTAAATAGTTTTATTTAATAATAATCAGTTATATGATTTCAAGTAACTAGTTTTATTTAATAATAATCAGTTATATGATTTCAAGTAACTAGTTTTATTTAATAATAATCAGTTATATGATTTCAGTTAACTAATAATCATAAACTTTAGTAAATAAATATAGCATTAACTAATTATTCTTAATACTAATAATTTAGTTATATGGCTTCAAGTATTCCTGTCAAATATGAATGATTTTAAACAGATCTATTTGACCGATAACAGGTACTACCACTCCGGGTCAGGGTGAACCTGAGAGTAAATCCAATTAAAGGGTATGCTATATTTCTCAAAAATCTAGAATCAGGGTCTCGACATCAGATGCAGTTTAGTGTCACACCTAAGATATCCCAGTTTCGGTGGAGGTGGGAGTTATTACCTTTCTGATGAGGATGCAGTCTGCATATTCTAAGCCTCACCGACAGGATGGTTTTAATTAATAGGTTTTGCTTAGTTTGGCTCACTGGTTCATGTGTCGGTGTCCACATGAGAACGTCACTTATGAGTTCGTTATTGCTTCTCTAGCAATGACCAGCATGTCTTGTTCGTCTTACTTGGATGATTTGTGGGATAGGAGGTAAGTGGCTGTACAACTGCTTTTTTATAGAATGCTGCTTCCAAGATTTGTTCAAGACAGCATGCAACATTCTTGTGTAGTTCCCATTTAGCTTTGTTTTTCTTATGTCTGCCAGTGTTATTCACACAGTCATGGTTAATTGCGGCACAAGGCCGGGAAAATGGAGTTCCCAGTGATAATCAAACTTTCAAGTAATGGCTGCAAATATTTAAGTTTTAATGTAATAATATATTATATTGAATTAGAAAAACTAACGAAACTCAATAGGAACACATAAAAAGATTACACTTATTTTAATTGATTTCTATATAAAATTATTATAATAGGATTGCATTTAATACTTTTGAGAATAAAATAATAGTAGTAGAAATCAAGTAACACTAAGTAATTATTTATCAAACCCGCTTTTGTTAAAACCAGTATGCAAATTATACACACCATATACTATGCAAACCTTTATTTCTCAGTGATATATAATTTACATTGCAGGATTTAAGCGCATTAATAATATAGGGTGTTTTGAGGCAAAACTAAATGGGCTATACTTTAATAGATGCATTGTTAATAAATCCTGGTAGTTGAACAGTCCATGACTTGCACCACTTCACTTTGCCCTTTACTTGGGCTAGACGAGTGGTCGGAGAGTTCCTCTCCGATTAATCGGCTGGTTCTAGCACCTATATGATTGTTGCCACCGTATCGCCCTAAAAGTAAACTCAACCCTTTTTATCATATACGTGATAAAAAGCGGTGACTGGAGGTTTTAGTGTTCTGGGTATGACGTTAAAATCAATCTAGTGGTGAGGTTCCAATTCTGGAGCTCTTGGAAGTGAGGTGTTCCCATTCATCGCCATTACTCTCAGGTCCACTCTGACCCGGAGTGGCAGTACCTGTTAGAGTCCCATCTATTGATTAAATTTATCAATAGAGGAGATTTAAAATGTTTAAAAAAGTGAGTTAAAAAAATTGAATACCCAACAAGAATGAATAAAACAAAAACGTCTTTGATATAAAATAACCCAAGAAGGGTTGACATGCCGTAAAACTCACCGAACACACTAACAATGATTGACCTGTCTGAAACAACCTATAGTTTCTTCTATTGGTGTATACCTTTCATTTATACAACCTTTCTGTCACGGGCAGGATGTGACACCAGGTCAATTTTTAAGCAAAGCTAAGCCGGTTTGAATTCAGAGCTTTCCCTTCTCCTAGACGTGTTGCCTAACCAGAGCTAAAGAATCTGGAGAGAAAACGAATGAATTCACGCCTTTCTCAATGCATTAGCACCAAGTAAAACACAAACAGCCTCGTTCAGTATTTGAACTCGGATTGCCGATTTCATTTCCCACGACGATAAGTGCACCTTCTGTCAGTGTAATATGAAGGTAACGGGTCAAGATGGTAGCCAGCCCGGAACAATGATTTACGGTAGCAGATTTACGCCTTACACCGTCTCTGTGTCTGAATTGACATTTACTCATTGACAAGATGACGTCAGATAATTTGAATGCCAGGAGAGACTTCTAGTTGCGGGGTTGACATATAGCAAGCCAAGGATTCCCATAAGCCGAACTTTGTCGTCTACGGCTTCCTGGACACAAATGGGGTTGGTGTTTTAGTGGTAAAAAACAAGGCAGAACAAAAGCCAATTGTCATTGATAAATTTCAGAGTATTTTCTGTAGGGGAAATATCAAAGGGATTTGGTTTCCAATTATATGAAGTGTTTCCCATGATTCATCATTCAAAATGGTTCTGGGTTTTTTTACCGCCTTTTTTCATTCTTAATTTACGCTAGATCGAATATCGATTGCTGTTTTCGAAAATGAAAATGGGAGTGAGTTTAGAGGAATGTCGAAGTAATAAAGGATTGAAGGGACCTTTCATATGAAACACGAACCGGGTGGGGTGGGGGAAAATTAATTAAATATTTGAAGACCCCATCCCTCATTGTTTATTGGTTAAAATCCCGACTTTTTTTGTCAGTAAGAACGAAGTAGCAACAATCTATATATTAATACGATATTACCTACTTACGTATGTCACGCCCTGTCATCACCTCAGATAAATAATCTACCATTCCGTTTTGATTCATAAGATATGAATGCATGTGTTCAAATGTTATGTCCTGTCGTCACCTCAGATAAATAATGGACAATATCGTTGTAATTATGAGGAAAGAAAGGGAAGGAAAAGAATAGAGGGAAAAAGAAAACAAATAAAGAAAGACAGAAAAAAAGAAAGGTGAGAGATAGGGAGTGATACCCCTTATCGTCTGTTTCAATGAAATAAAAAAAATGCTGAAAAGAAAAAAAGAAAAAGAAAGTTAGAAAAAAAGAAGAGAAAAGAGAAAAATAATTTCGCTAGAGATTATTATACCTTTTACATATTGAATTAAATGCAATAGCTCTTAAGTAAACATATCAAATGTTGTAATCGTCAAATTATCATACTGTGGTATATCTACGGTTTCCAAAAGTATATTAATATATTAGGCTGTGTCTTTAAAGCTGAGGCCAAATCACAAATGGATCATCATTATCATCATCAAGGCCGGTTGACATTACGGATTTTCCTGTCTCTCTTGCTTTCTTTCTCCCCCTCTCTCTCTCTCTTGCTTTCTTTCTTTCTCTCCCCCCTCTCTCTCTCTTGTTTTCTTTCTTCCCCTCCCCCCATCATTCATCATCCACCACTATCGGCCATTGCAATTGGCATATAGTCAACGCAGCATCCATTTTTTTTGGTCAGCCATTACTGATGTATCCATGTATAAGAGTTCATAGGAGAACGTCACTTATGAGTCCGTCCTTATTTTTTGTTATAGGAGCGTTGTGTAATGGTTACTGCCATAGGAGACGGCGAGACGAGTTCAAATCCTGGACTCGGCTGTTTCCATTTCACATAGCACCAATACTCTTGAGAAAGGTACGAATCAAACTATTCTCACTCTAGCTGTGGGTAAATATTAGGGCAGACTTGAATCTTTAATTAGTATGCCAACTGGTCAAGGAGAATGAAAACTGAATTCAAACTAAAGGTCTTTCTTCTCATTAGTCAAAACTTGAAAGGGCCTCCTCCTCTTCCATCTCTTTACTTCCTTCTTCTAATCTGGCTGTAACGTATGTTTTTCTTGTGCCCAAAGGTAGAATTGAACTTCCGTTTTTTGTGACTATTTCATTAGACATACTTTTTGAAAATCCTATAGAAATATATATTCTATATCAATAAACAAATCTTATAACAGAGATTGTGTGTATATCTGTCTGTAATCGAAACTATATAACTAAAGTCACAATTCCCTTAGTTATTTACGTCACAATCTCCATGATTTTATTTTATTTACTCATCAATTATTAATAAAATTGGTTTACGTTATTAATGGTGTTAGCCATATCTACATACTAATAACATGCAATTGTATTTAAATATACAAAATAGCAGTTTACAGTGTGAATGAGAAGACTAATTTGCATATTGATATTTAAAAAAATGATTTCATGTACTTAGTATTATTGAAGGGAGAGTAAATTTCAGTTATTCTATTTTACCTCCCTCTGTTTCAAATCTTTTTATCGACATTCTTATTTAGATTCATTAACCTTTCTAATTTAATATTTTATTACATTAAAACTTAAAGACTTCCACCTGGAGGGCGCATATATTTGCTAGTAAGAATAAAAATGCCTTAAAAATATACATATGTATGTATGTATGTGTGTAGGAAGGTGTACATTGAACACCGAAACCGTGGTAGAGAGAAAAACCTTTTGCTACAACTATAAATGCCCTGTATTTTACGAAATATATTGAGCCATTTTGGATAAACAACTAATGCTACTACAATGAAAATGTAGTAGCAACTTTTTGATGAACACACACAACACACACAACACACACACACACACATATATATATACATATATATATATATATATATATCATGATTATTTTCTATAATCATCGAATTTTATACGATATACGCACTGTAATTGCCTTCAAGCAAAAATATAAATAATAATATATACTTTTCAACAATGCTTCTAAAAACAAACATCCAAATCATATATATATATATATATATATATATATATATATATATATATAAGAGAGTTTCATAATTTGCTTGAAGCATTGTGTATGTATGGTTAGGAGGTTGATTTAGAAGGCCATCACAATGCAGTTTGGAATAAATAAAAAATAATAATACGGTAACAATGGTGGTGTGTGTGTTGACCTGTATTTTTTTTATTATTTCTTGAATTTTCGAGGTAAACCTCTTTATCAAAAGAATTGAACTGAAGCAGTACAGCTATGGCATTCTTCCTAAATAAAAAAAATTCATTTAGGAAGAAATGTCATAGCTGTACTGCTTCAGTTCAATTCTTTTGATAAAGAGGTATTACCTCGAAAATTCAAGAAATAATAAAAAAAATACAGGTCAACACCATTGTTACCGTATTATCATTTTTTATTTATTCCAAACTGCATTGTGATGGCCTTCTAAATCAACCTCCTAACCAATATATATATATATATATTATAGAAAACTATGAAATATTCAAATTCTTTTTACGCACCGAATAGAAAGCATAAGATATTAAAAAAAAAACTTTCACGATTTTACAGATGTAAAACTTACATCTTGAAAAAAAAAAACCTCTTTAAAAATGACAGACAATATTGGAAATCTCTAGGGAAGAATGTATTGGATATTTTCTAAAAGATATAAAATTGAACCTAATTTAAGAAATTTTGAAGGACAACAAAAAAATTGCTAAGAACATTTTTTTATAATAGTTTCCAAGAAACATGCTTATATTGCTGAAGGAATATCACTTCCATATTTGCTGGTTTACATACGGTTCTGCCGGAAAGATTTTATTTACAATCAACAAAATGATGTTTTTATTTGTACAATGAATAACGTGGCTATATTGATCTTCTTGGCAAAAGAACGATGTGCGATCTTTCTGTTTCGCTGGTCATAAACGTTCGAAATCAACTGGAAATGGTAAGAAAAGTGGAGAAATATGAATGACAAATGAAGTTAGGTTCATAAAATTCCCTCGGCATTTGAAAGAAGTAATTAGTCGGCGGCTGAAACTTATTGCACGGAATCTTCTTGGGAAATGGTAACAATCAGTGTCATTCATAAAGCGACATTTAATCTCAATTTGTCTTGTCTTTGCCAAGTGGGATTTTCTTGATTGTAACTTGCTTTGGTCAAACAACAAAGACAACGGGAGAACGTTGTTGTTCATTGTTGTTTTATATTGTCTGTGAAATGAGTAGACATGATCATTCTACTTTTACTTTCACTTTTGTACTTCCAGGTTTGTTCACTAAGTCGACGAGAGAGAGAGAGAGAGAGAGAGAGAGAGAGAGAGAGAGAGAGAGGGGGGGAGAGAAAAAGTAGAAAGATGCTAACTAATAAAAAAAACAATAAACGTGAAGAAAAAAGAAACAAGTAAAGTAACAAAAATAAACAAAAATAAAAACAGAGAAAGAGAAAGAAAAGAGAGACTAAGTTCAATGATAAATTTTGGGCAAAAAAGAGGAATAGAGAGACAACTTTAAAATCTAAATCAGTGAAATAGATTCCTAATTAGGACTGAGCCTATTTTAGTAGTAACCACCCCAAGCGGAGTTTAACAGGTTTGAATTCAGAGTTTTCCTTCTCCTAGACTAGTTGCCTAATTACAGTTAAAGAACCTAGTCTACCCTACTATTTACCCCTAGCTGGAGAGAGAATAATTTGATTCATACCTTTCCCAAGGGTATTAGCGCTATGTGAACTGTAGCTTCGTCCAGGATTTGAACTCTGGTCGACGAGTCCATTTCCCACATCTAAACATTACACCACGGCCCCCAACTCAAAAAAGAGGGACAAAGTTCAATTATAAATCATATAAAAATGAGTTCCATTAAAATTATTTGTATTAGATAGGAATACTTGAAACCATATAACTGTGTGCAAATTATTAGTATTAGATAGGAATACTTGAAACCATATAACTGTGTGCAAATTATTTGTATTAGGTAAGAATACTTGAAACCATATAACTGAAAATTATTGTGTTATGTAAGAATACTTGAAACCCTATAACTATGAGAAAATTATTTGAATTAGATAGGAATACTTTAAACCGCATAACAGCAAATTATTTGTATTAGGTAAGAATAGTTGAACACCTATTACTGTATGAAAATTATTTATTAGATAGGAATACTTGAAACCACATAACTGCAAAGTATTAAGTAGGAATATTTGAAACCATATAACTGCAAAGTATTTTTTATTAAATAGGAATACGTGAAACCATATTACAAATTATGTGTACTAGATAGGTATACTTGAAGCCATATAACTGTGTATCAATTATTTGTATTAGGAATATTTGAGATAAAATATCTGTTTATTATTATTAATTAGCAGCTGTTATTTTTAACCATATGATTGGAAAAATGACCTCAGCGTAAAATAACCCGATAAAGGTTGATATATTTAAAAATATATTTTAAAACCAACCAATGAATTAACCAAAACAAGACAATGTTTAGTAATAATTAACGTTTTCCCCTCCATTTTTGCATCCTCGACTATGGAAGGACGGCAATGATATATTTTTATCTTCATAACTTTCTCCGTTAATATTTTTGCCTCGATTTGAATTCAATTATACTGCATTAGAACCGGCAGTTTTGAGAAAATTGCCACGGAAAGAAGAAAAAGTTGGTAAAAAAAGAGAAGAGGAAAGAGAAGAAAAGGTGATGAATCTAAAAGAGGAAAAAAAAGAAAGAAAGAATTTAATAAGCAGAGAAGAAAAAAAGAAAGAAAAAGAGAAAAAGAGAATGAAAGAAAGAGTATGATATTAAAGAGAAAAGAACGAAAAAAGAAAAAAAAAAGAAAAAAAAAAAAAGAGAAACAAACCAAAAACAATTACTATGTGTTAATATGTGGTTACCCATCTGAATAGTGATCAAGCTTATCACTACCTTAACTTGTTATTTGCTGAGCTTTGTTTAGTCTGGAATTAAAATCTACTGTATTCTATACTCATTGTCGATTGGGGCGGTAGAATACACCGATAAAATCATCCCAATGGGGCCAACTGTAAGCCGTGGGTGGCAACCTGTGATGCTTAAGGACAGGATCCTGGTGGCTGAGCACTCCATGACATGCAACACTCTACATTGAATCTTACTTAGGTTAGATGAACTGTGGAATGGCCACCTTCGATAAATCGACTGGTCACATCAAGCCCTAGCATCTATATAATTGTCCCAACCCTATTGCACTTATGGCAACCCCAACCCTTTTTTTTATCATACATGTGTTGGAAGGTGATAGCTGAGGGTCTTACTGTCCTGGATATCAAACTGCGTCTGGAGCTCTGAGGAGTCTGGAGTACATCTTTGTCGTCATTACTCCCAGGTCCACTCTAACCCGAGTGGTAATAACTGTTAGGGTACCATCAATGGGTTAAATTAAACAAAATGAGTTTAGATAAATGTGTTTATAAAAAATTGAATACCTATCAAGAATGAATGAAACAAAATGTCTTCGGCATAAAATAACCCAACAAAGGTTGATATGCCGTAAAATCCAACCAACCAGCTAACCAATGCAAAGCTCCCCAAAAGGGTTGTTCTGGATACCTCTTGACTTCATGGTGTTGTGCCAGGGTGACTTCAGACATGAATAGTCCGCTAGGGAGAGCCTGCCATCACCGAGGGTGGTCCTGAGCCAAATTTTCCCAGCTAGAAGGGCTAATGCCAAAACATTAAACATAAATTAACCCGATAGGTTGAGATACCGTTTGACTCATCAAAGTACTGAATAGTCGGGGCTCTTCGCATAAATGCTAAGCGGTGCCAGCTCAAAAAACAACCCACGCTACGATTGAAGTCCCTAGCTGAAGCGGTGCCTGCTGAAGAACCAACACGCGATTAAGGCGTTTTTCCCCCACTCTTTTCATGAAAAGTAAATGTAAATATTTTAACCCTCCCCTGTTTAAATTATATTTTTTAGCGGTTTGAAGGCGTTTTTTTATCGACAAATTACTTTTTAATGGTTTCAAGGCGTTAAAATTAATCCACCAGCCAGGTTTTTATCGACAAGTAAATGCAAATATTTACCTCCTCCCTTTAAATATCTTTCTTTTCGGTATTTTCAACTTATCTCAATTTAAAACAACTGTCACAATTTTTTAATAAATAGGACCGAGTTTCGAAAATAAAAACACAAAGAAATATCTTTTCCCCCAGTATTTTCATTTTATTTTAATTCCAAAAAACTGACACGTATTTTTAAAATAAATACGACTAAGTTTCGAAAATTAAAAACCCTAACCCTAAACCTAAACCTAGCCCTAAACCCTAAAAACCTCTAAAAATGTAAATAAAAACGCCTTCACAGAGCTAGGGACATAAATAGCGCGGGTGGTTTTTCAGCAGGCACTGCCTAGCGGATTTTAGGGCAGGAGGCCATGACGCATTTATGCGAAAATACCCAGTTTAGCAGAAACCGGAGCTTAAAGCGTCAATTGACCGTAAGTTAGCTGAGTGTCGTTGCTGTTAGAGGGTCTATTGTTGCATGTTAACGGCTTTTTTCTTCTTCTAGCGTCTGAGTCTAACTACAATGGCGACATTACGTTGACTTTTTTCTTTCTTTCTACAATCGTAAATGCTTTTGTATAAATGATATTTCTGTGTGTAAAGAATTTCCGATCTCTTTTTTTATTTAGGGTCATTCTGTTGTGATTAAAGTTACAGATTGTGCGCAAAATGGAAGATATACAAAACGATTTATTTTATGGTATAGTGAATGAATGGAGGAGTTATTTTGCGCATGGCTCGTCACTGTTCCTTGTCTTTTGGGTTCGAGCTGATTGGATGAGTTAAGAACACAGGGGTATCGGTCGACGGAGATAGAGAGAGAGAGAAATTTGAAAGGAAATGGAAAATGAAAAAGAGAAAGAACACAAAGTGACGGAGAGAGAGAGAGAGAGAGAGAGAGAGAGAGAGAGAGAGAGAGAGAGAGAGAGAGAGAGAGAGAGAGAGAGAGAGATATTAACTAGTGTAGTTAATTTTGTTATGACACGTAAAAAAATCAGGGATATATTTAAATTTTTCTGGGATGATTAAAAAAAAAAAAAAAAAAGAAAAAAAAAAGGAACTATATAACATATTTACAAATGAAGAGTGATAAAAAAAATATCGACATTGAAGCTGCATTTTCCAAGTCAGAAATGAACAATAAATGAAACATTAATTTTCTTTATAATACGAGTTTTTTTTCAAAAACTATCGAGGCTGGAGCTGTATTTAACAAAACAGAAATTAATGGTGTGCCTCGTCACTTTGTCTTTTGGGTTCAAGCTGATCGCACTAGTTGGTTGAGGTCAGATATCGGTCGATTGAAAGAAAGAAAGCATAGAAGGAAGAAGAAAACAAAAGTTGGAAGGAGAAACGAAATGAGAAAGAGAGAAAGAACAAGAAGCAGTTGTACGGCCACTTATCTCCCATCTAGTAAACCATCCAAGTAAGACGAGCCGGGCACTGCCGGAGAAGTAAGGACGAACTCATAAGCGACATTCTTCTATGGACTCTTACAGATGGATAGAGCTGATTTTTTTTGTTTTTGCTGGTCGGTCTGCACTGATGTTTCCATGTGCAGGAGTTCATAGGAGAATATCACTTATGAGTTCGTTCTCACTTCTCCAGCAGTACCAAGCATGTATTGCTAGCCTTTCTTGGATGGTTTACAAGATGGGAAATAATTTGATAATGAGATCCAGCATTTTCTCCAATAATTTCATTAGAATCCAAATGGTGCAACCATACAGTAGTACTGAAACGGCTACTGCTTGGAATGTTGTGTTAGTGTAACATTGTAAGAGAATGGAACCGGGATTCAAGTAGATACGTTATCAAAAAAGATAAATAAATAAACAAATAAAATAAAAAATAAAAAATGGAAAGGCAACAGGCGGAAGAAAGATGAGATAATATAATTCATCATCTCGCCCGTATTGAAGTCAGTCAACCAGTCAGTCAGTCTACTATTGGTTTGAACAACAGCAACTAGCCAAGCACAACTGCACCAGTGTCAAGACAACTGGTACTTATGGGAATTCAGAATAGTCCACTCATGCATTTGGGGGATTCCATTCCTTGAGTCCTGGTTGGCTGCTTGGTTTCTATGATGTTACGAGGCTTCATAAATAACCTGCCATTTTGCAGTAGTCTTCGCAGCAAACCAGATTCGTACTGGGTTACGACTGCTTGCTGCCTTGTCTTACAATTCGACGGTAATTGGAACTAGTATGATTATTCTACAGTCCAGTATGCTAACTGTAACAAGATATGCTTGATTTAGTATTCCAGACGGAGTTAATCAGAACTTCCGAGGTCACCAGACTCGATCGGCCATTTAAGTGGTGGTGGGGGTTGGCTGGACAATGCCGCTCACACGAAGGAGAAATTCGGGTTGAGGTTTCTGTGAATCCTAATAAAAATGAGTTTATCGAATCGCTCTCTCTTTTTGGTGACTGAGGTACGAGGAGACAAACGTTCACGTGTACGGAGAGCAAGTGAGTCTTTCAAAGATAGAAGAAGAGTCAGTTCCTTCCTAGAACGAAGAAACTCCTTCTCACGTCGTGTCTGTGATTCATTTCAGCCTATTTCCACGGCCTCAGAAACTAAGGAGAAAATAAAGCAACAGGGGTCATAACACGTGACGAGAGTCGTGTTTTTTGCGTTTCTCCTCTCCCAACCGACGATTAGCTCCGAAAGCAATTGGTGAGTCTGGAAAGTCTGCGACATTAGAATCCACGGCAAAAAACACTGAAACCTTAGAATAGTTGTGCCTGTCCGGTCGAAATAATGAACCACTTGAACCCAGCTGCTAAACTGTTGATTGCTCGTGGAATGTTTTAAATGGCGTATTCTTTTAACAAAACCTACTTCTTCTCTATTGAAATATTTCTACGGCTTTTTTGGTGTTTATTTTCTTCTTTTTTTAGATTGAAAAGGAAATGGACTTTCTTCATTCTTCAGAGTTGGGTTCATGTTATTTGACCGTAGACATTCACAAAACCAATAAAGAATCTTTCTCGAGCGGAATAATACTAGAATTCTTACAGACAGACAGACAGACAGACAGACAGACAGAGAGAGAGAGAGAGAGAGAGAGAGAGAGAGAGAGAGAGAGAGGGGGGAGTAATAAGAAAGAGAGAAAAGAAAAGCAGATGAACAGTCACTTACCTCACATCTTGCAAATCCCCCTAGTAAGACAGACAAGACACTCTGGGCACTGTGTGAGACATAAGGACGAACTCATAAGCGACATTCTCCTTACAGATGGACATACTTAGTATGAATGAATGTACGTTTTTGTTGCTCAGTCAACACTAGTGTGTCCATGTACAAGAGAGAGAGAGAGAGAGAGAGAGAGAGAGAGAGAGAGAGAGAGAGAGAGAGAGAGAGTTTAAAGATGACCAACTAATATAAAAAGAATAAACGTGAAGAAAAAAGAAACAAGAAAAGAAACAAAAATAAACAAAAATAATGAGAGAGAAAGAGAAAGAAAAGAGAGACAAACTTCAATAATGAAAAAAGAGAGGAATATAGAGATAAATTTTAAAAGAGAGACAAAGTTAAAAAAATAAATCATGTATATGAGAAAATGACCTTTAAAATTATTTGTATTGGATAGGAATACTTGAAACCTATAACTGTGTGAAAATTATTTGTATTACGTAAGAATACTTGAAACCGCTTAACAGCAAATTATATGTATTAGGTAGGAATATTTGGAACCATATAACTTCAAATTATTTGTATTAGATAGGAATACTTGAAACCGCCTAACTGCAACGGTAGCGTAACTGTCACTACTGCTAAAAATGGAATTGGCATACAGAGTTCGAATCTTGGCAGAGGCTTATTATGCGCATACCACACACACCTAAGCAAAGTACGAAAACTGATGGGTAGTTCATTATAATTGAGCAGAAGGATTCAGATCGCAATAATAATAGGACTGTTATTTGAATAGAACGGGTTCTGAGGTGAATAGATATTGAACTTTGAAATATCCCATCATACTGATAAAAAAATACCAAGAAAATTTAGTTCATCCGCGGGGGAAATTTGGTAGGTAAAGAGTTAAGAACATCAGTTACTATAAAAAACAAAACAACAACAACATGTGACCTTTGTATCAGACTAAGGAAAGCATCAGATAATTAACTAATTGATTTATTGGTTGATTGATTTTAACCGCATGCCAATCCGGTAAGGGTTATTTTATGCCTCGAGATTAGTGAATCGTTTGCATTGTACATTCATATTTATATTTGTTTCTGTAGTTGTTTCTTAAGTTTGGTTTGGTTTGGTTTATTTTGTTTTACGGCATATTAACCTCAGTGAGTCATTTAATGCCGATAAAGTTTTGAAATAAATCAATTTTTAATGGATAATACAATTTCTTTATAAATACATTTTTCTATTTAACCCATAGATGGGACCCTAACAGGTACTACCACTCCGGGTCAGAGTGAACCAGGGAGCAATAGTGATGAAGGGGTGTTCCACATTCCTCAAACCTCCAAAACTGGAACCTCACCATCAGATTGAGTTTGACGTCATTCCCAGGACATGTAGACCCGCAGCCACCGCCTTCTAGCACCCATATGATAAAAAGGGGTTGGGGCTTGCCATAAGGGCAATAGGGTTGGGAAAATCATATAGTTGTTTCTTAAGAGGAAAATAAACCTTTAAAGAATAATGGAGGTTTAATTATTAATGGGGGATATATTCCGTTAATTCCTTTAAATGGGGAGCATTTATCATCACTTGGTCTGGGGAACAAATTTTTGGGAAAATACAAACGAAATCACCCAAATGTATCTATTATACATGATAGTTATTAATTCCTGACCACTGACAATCCCTTTCTTCATCTCTGGCACTAAAACTGCAGACGATGGTGATGCTCCAGTTCTGAAGATATAGATAGTGTACAGTACACTTTAATGCGTTTCTATAATATATATTTATTAGCAAAGACACTTGAAACCGTCAGCTATCGTATTAGTTTGAAAGACATCGCGTTTAGCATATGACACTGCGTCTCCATCATAATCAACTGATTTTTATCGGTTCTCCCAAATGTGACTTTGACAAATTCGGGTTTTGGTAGGACGTGAATGATTTATCCAACACCACTATTCCTTTGGTGAATGTTTCACCCTTCATTTATTGGACCTAAGTTCATAAAACTCTGACATTCGTACAATTCTAGACGATTTGAAACGTAATGTTATTTTCCATCATCAAGTGATTTCCTCGATCATATGACCTTTTGGGTTTCATTAGATAATAATTTACAAATGCACCCTCGATTCACAAATTACATTTTTGTCTTTTTTCCTTTTTTACATTTAAATTAACAAATAGGACCTTTGTTGACAGCAAAGATAATAAATAATAACAAGAGTACAAGAAAAGAGACAAGTATAATTCTAAACATATAATAACCCTATTCTGTCAGTAGTCTTTCATTGATTCCTGAACATAGACAATCCCTTTCTCTCTAATCAGCAATGCATATAATAACATATAATAACCCTATTCTGTCAATAGTCTTTCATTAATTCCTGAACATAGACAATCCCTTTCTCTCTAATCAGCAATGCATTTCTATAGTGAATTCTTATCGATTATAAATATAATCGCCCTATTCTGACAGTAATACTTGCATTATTTCCTGACCACTGATAATCCCCTTTCTTCCTCATTTCGAATGCATTTCTTTAGTAAATATCTATATACTATACTGTACTCAGATCAAACAAAAACGAAATCCACTGGTGGAAGTTATATTTATCCTTGAATTCATATAGGGATCAGTAGAGATCAAATTACCGTCTATGGTATAAGTTTGTTTCTTGGTTTGGTTTGTTTTATGGCATATCAACCTCAGTGGGTCATTTAATGCCGATAAAGTTTTGAAATAAATCAATTCTTAATGGATAATACAATATTTTTATAAATACATTTTTCTATTTAACCCATTGATGGGACCCTAACAGGTACTACCACTCCGGGTCAGAGTGTACCAGAGAGCAATGGTGATGAAGGGGTGCTCCACATTCCCCAAACCTCCAAAACTGGAACCTCACCATCAGATAGAGTTTAACGTCATTCCCAGGACACGTAGACCCCCAGTCACCGCATTCTAGCACCCATATGATAAAAAGGGTTGGGGCAATCTTATAGGTATTTGGGCTTGACGTGACCTGCCGATTGATCGGAGGGAGCCTCTCCGACCGCCCATCTAGCCAAAGTAAGGACCAAGTCTGAACTGCTCAGCCACCAGGGTTCCATACTTTAGCATCACCGGTCGCCACCCACAGCCAACAGGTGGCCTCACTGGGGGTCCTATTCCTCTGCAGAGGTGCAGTCTGTGTATTCTAAAGTCCCTGTCGACAGGGCTGTGGATCATTGTTCATTAGGACTAATTGCGTTAAGGATGCGTATCACTAGCTTTCAAAAAGTTTGATTGTGTTATTGGTAAATGGGGGGGGGGGTGAACATACGCAAATTTCGTTGTAACCACTTCACAATAAGCACATCAATGGTGAGTATTATAAGACTGGAAAAGTGTATATTTAGCCAGATATTATATGTTCCTCACATGTACACAGAAGATTGTATCATTGTTTAGTTTAAACGCCCGGAAGTACACGTGGAATCGACATCCACCATTATTAACTGTCTTACATACCTTAATATGAAGTAAAAATTACCTATAAGTTATTGAATAAGTAAATATTATTTACGCATAATTACACCTACGCTTGATAAAATGAAAATGCACCTTTAGATGCAACCATATTCACACATATCCCTACACAGACGCACACAAAACCACACACATACGCAATAGCATATACACAAGCACACATTTTTGTGCAAATACACCCACACCCGTAAATACACCCATAAACAAACGCATTTACATACATAAAGTTATGGTGAATGAACATGTTCTTTTTTCTTCTTTTTATTAATTAGCACTAAGTCCAGTTTCTTGGCCGGGATATGGTGGTCCATTTATATCTCAAAACCCCAGAGAATTTTATGAATCTCATTTTCAAGATCATATTTTAATTTGTGCTTATATCATTAGTCAGTATAGTCACATTTCAATCTCTTTCACAACTCCCAGTGAATAACCATTCTCATCCGGTCATTCAGATTTTGACGCTCCTTTTGTGCCAGTTTCCTACATTCGATTATTATGGGATTAACGGTTCAACCCCGTCGTCACAAAACCTACATTTGCTATTCTAATCTGTTGGATTTTGTGTCAAGTATTCAGCTCTGTTACAAGTTGAATGTATTTGATATGTGCCGGCCGCATCTGTGTATCCGACTCCACAGAACAAATACATCCGCATTTTATTCACATGAAGTCTGTACAGAAAATGAGACCGGACACACATCTGGGCACAAGGCCCGAAGTTTTTGTTTTGGGTGGAACGGGGTACCCGTTCCCCCAAAACAAAAACTTCGGGTACATAACTGGTCATGCTTCTATATCTTTTAGTACTAACTCGCCGACCGATCCATACCAATAAGTACATTCGTCCGTCGCCTCACACTACTGCTTCCACAAAAAAAATCCGCTGTCTTTGTGTGCGTGAAGCCCGACTTAGACCGATATGGTAAAAAAATAAAAGGTTATTTAGAATTTTATTTACAATTCTATACTGATTAAAATGGGGGATTGGAGGGGGCAAGTTCACTTCCTGGGTTTTGATTGGCTGATGGTTTTCAGGGTGAGTAAAGATATGGATAAGTACCCACTCTTCAGCCATCAGTCTGCACTATGCCAGCAGCATGCAAGGACTGTATTTAAGTTACAGCTTGCATGTTGTTCTTGTCTGCTAACTCGACAGTACTTAGAATCCCACTGCGACAGTGAGTATTGTATTGTTTCTATGATATCTGGGGGATAACTTCTACATAATCAATTTTCGTTTTGATATAATTTGTCCTTATCGATGGCCTTTTATATACAAGTAGGGGAGGTAAAAAATTTTTAAATGGAGGCCAAAAGTTTATTTCGGGATTGAGATTTGACTTGTTTGCCTCTGTAGTCAAAGAAATTCAAAGAAAGTTTTGCTTTTACACTGGGAATAACTTTTACCATTATTCAATTGAAGTAAATAATCTATTCCTTTTATATCCTCCGGACTTAACTTTATCATTTTACATTTATTGTGAAAAAACCCCAACTTTTTTGCTCTGATATATTTGTGACTAAAAATATAATTTAAGAATCTTTTTGGTCTTAGAAGTTTATTTAAAATTTGTATTTCTTTTCAAACAGAAAGAATATAATTATAACGAAGAAAATATATGAATATTTTCAAACAGAGAAAATATAAGTTAAATGAAGAAAAGATAAACTTTTTCGATATCTAAACATTTTTAAATATCGAATTATCAAAATGATTTATGATATTAATTTGACGTAACAACATAATTAAGTTACATTTTCATAAATGTTCTAATATAAAAAAAAAAAAAAAATTGTTTATTAATAGTAAACTTAAAACTAAGATTCAACTTTGTTTTTAAACAAAAAAACAAAAAACAAAAAAACAGTAATCACAAATTACTCATAAAAATTAAATTTTATCAATACATTTGTTTTTGTAAATAACAATATCACTGGGGAAAATATTAAAATACCTTTGATAAAATATTAAAGTTATGTCAAAAAAGGTTTCTAAAAAATTAAACTTAGCAAAATATTGATGTTAACGAGATAAAATCATTAATGAATAACATTTTTCTTTAATCTTTCAGGTGTAAAACATTACATTACGCTAAGATGAAGAAGAACTGTAGTAAAAAATCAGCATAGATTTTTCCTTGATAAAAACATAAATATTACACTTGATGATATAGTTGATTTTTTTTTTGCGTCAAGGTCATACGTAAAAAAAAGTTTATCATTAAGCGTATTTATTGGCTTTTATAAAATATTAAATCAACTTTAAGTGAAATGGGTTAAATAAAGTTTTTAAAAACATTTCTTACGTAAAGTTTAAGTTAATTTTAACTCTTTGCCAACCCAATTTCCCCCACGGATGTTCCAAATATTCTTGATATTTTTTTTACCTGTATCATGGGGATATTTAAAAAATCTATTCACCTCAGATTTCATTCTATTCAAATAAAGTCTGAGTCCTTCAGCTCAATTATAATAAACTAAACATCAGTATTTGTACTTTGAGTATGATGAGAGAGAGAGAGAGAGAGAGAGAGAGAGAGAGAGAGAGAGAGAGAGAGAGAGAGAGAGAAGAGGCTGAATGATATCTTTGGAAGTAAATTTCGTACAGGAAAAAGGTTTTTTTTACAATAAATGTAAAGTATGTATTTACCAAACTCCACCGAATGTGCAGGATGTGACACACAAAGTCAATTTCTAAGTAGAGTTTAACAGGTTGGAAATATCCCCTAAATTGGGCCGGGTTAGCTCAGTCGGTAGAGCGTTCGGCTAGAAACCACAAGGTTCCTAGTTCGATACCGGTCCTCGCCAACTCAGCGTATGAGTAGCACAGGGATCTGTGCGGTAAAGTAAGGAACTGATGGTAGATGTGGCGCTCCACCTCAGATGCTAAAACAATCTCCTTGGTCTAGCGCTATTGAAAAGGGGATAGACTCCCTCGCTGACTGGCTGATACCGACTTTAGGCCGCCCCGTCGACTTTACTTTACATGTAAAAATACCAAGAATATTTGGTACACTGGGTGGGGGGGAATTTGGAAGCCAAAGTGTTAATATTCATTTGTTTGCATACAGCTAAATGATTACAAGTAAGTAATAGTAATTCTTAGTAAACAATCATATCTTCAAATAATTTATTCTTAAAAGAAATAACTTATAGTTATTTATTAAATGAATCCTATCAAATCCGAATCATTTTTAGACAGATCCATTCAATCTATAGATGAGACTTAAACAGGTACTACAACCCCAGATGAGAGTGGACCTGGGAGTAATGGCAATGAAGAGGTACTCCACACTCCCTAGATTTTCTGAACTGTAACCTCATCATCAGATGCAATTTAGTATCATACCCAGCATACCCCCTTTTTTTTGGTTTGAATTCTAACCCCCACTGCAAGGGAGGCAGTGTGCGTATTTTGAGCTCCGTCGATAGAGGGATTTCTTTGACGAATGAGAACTTTATCTTTGATATTTCTGATACTCTCTGACATTTGAGACGAAAGTAATTTGAGAATCAGGGCAGACAAGGTGACAATAGAAAGATCCTATATATATATATATATATATATATATATATATATATATATATATATAGAGATGAGAGAGAGAGAGAGAGAGAGAGAGAGAGAGAGAGAGAGAGATGGATAATTAAATTCCATTGTCTGTCTTGACATATGCAATCATTGAGATAAGTCTTGTGTCTTCTTTATATGCGCATGCGCACATGCTAAAAAACTCCATTAATTCCTCCATTCAAATTGGCCATTAGAGCAGAGTTTTTCAACCGGGGGCCATATGGCCCCCGGAGACCATATAACATTTTTAAATATATTTAAATTTATGTTTCATATTAAACAATAATAATTTTAGAAATTAAATTTAATTCATTTTTTTTACTATATGAGCCATGCTAATAACGCTAAACTTTGTAAACTAAGGATTTCTGCTAGTTATTTGAAACCAAATAATTGTGTGCAAACAAACGACAATTTTTAAATATGAATAACTGGATCGTCGCAGATCCATTTTGACTAATAATCGCGAGTTGGATCCTCACCGGATGCCCCATAATAATCCCTACGTAAAAAAGACTTTGTTGGACGTCAGACATTTTTGTTCCCAAATATAAATAAAATCTTCATTATTTTTGCAGAAAATGCAACCTCTAGTGATAGTGAATGTGTATATTTACTTTGTCGTTGTTTTACATTCATAGTTTCATCCAGACATGATGGCAGCAAACTCGCGTTCAAGTATTGCCATTGCTTGATATAGTAATAATAATAATAATAATAATAATAAAATTAAAAAATAAAAACAGTTCAAACAATATAATGGTGAGCTTCACACACATATAAAGGATAAGACATGTATTGCATATCAAGCAATGCCTGTGCCTGAAGTTTTTTAAGTGAGGAAAGGCTTTGCACAGAACCAATCCCACTCTCTAAGTGACTGCCACATTTGAGCCAAAAAGAAGAACAAGTCAACATCATTGGCTGCAGCAGCCGCCGCAGGTTAAATTTTGGAGTTTTCCTTCTCCTAGACACTTGCCTTGACAAGGTTGAGGAATGCATCTCTCCCGGTGGTTTTGCTACGCGCCTGGATACCAATCCAAGTATTTCTACGTCCCCGCGTACGTTATTTGCTAGATGGCCGTTGAGCGAAAGGCTTCATCCGCCTTTTGACAGGTTTTGTTTTTCGTCCTGCTGGATGTCTAGCCATCCCCTCACCAATACTTGGTGGGGTAACCGGTTTAGTCGCCGATAATCCGACTATGAGACAGGTAGTACTAGGTTACACAGTACCAGTAGCGCCATATACGACCTGACATACATACATACACACAACTGCCATTTATATAGATAGATTACTTGAAGCCACATGATTATTAGTATTAAATAGGAATTATTTGTATTGATTTGCAATACTTGATATCACATAACCGTTTGTATTTTGATTGCAGTTCCTATCGCTCAATGTGTTTATTGTGAAAATATTACAAATTTGTATATGTTAACGTCCATCTACCAACAATGCAATAATAATACTTTTGTGAAAAGGAGTGAGATTCAATATCAACAGTGTTATCATTATTGCAAGGAGTCCGAATGAAGAAAATGCGCGATGTGGAAATTCAGTAGATTTGCAAATTTATCGGAATTATTCCCCTTAGCGTATTCTTTGTTTTTTCTCAGCCGGTAATTTGGTGTGTCGTGCCGCACAAATGAATTAAAGGATAAATATAACTACAACCAGTGGATTCATAGTAGAATTCTTCCTTAGAAAAGTTTTTAAGTACAGGACTTTGTTTTCAATTGCATCTCCAGACAAACACCATATTTATGGCATATGGCAATAGCATAATCTTTACAGATCATTGCCGTCCCCCACAATCCCACAACTCCACCACTAGAACCCTTCCTTGCATGAGCCCTCAAATGACTCATCAAACCTGCTGCAGATCCACAAAGTTTGATGCAAATATGACATTGAAAAGACTTCCTTCCCGTTGAATGAGATGATTCAGATGAATCAGATGATAAAATTTTATGCTTATGCACCACCATATGTCTCTTAAGACCAGAAGCCGACTTACAGACCTTGCCACAGATAGCACAAGACACATTATTTGCTCCTGGAATCTGCATGGATTGACCCAGGTGAGACTTCCTATGATTGACATAGCCAGCCTTAGAAAGCAAAACTCGACCACATGTCAGACATTTCCAACCCTCCATGTTCTCTCCAATATGACAGGTGTAACTCTTTCGAAGTTGACGCTTTAGGTCTTCATGCACGATTCTTTCACTCTCAAAACTGGTATATTATATTTAATATTATATTTATACATACATATATACATACACAACACACACACACATATATATATATATATATAAGCCCCAAATGAAGTCAAGGATAGATATAACTGCCACCATTGGATTCCTCATAAAATCCTACCCGGGAAATGTTTTGTTTGATCTGGGTAGAATTCAATTTGACAGCAGGACAGAGCACAAATAAAGGGTACATTTAAAAACAATTATAATCATTTATATAATTAAGTCAGTTTTGCAAACGTCTTCATCCAAATTAATTTTTTGAAATTAGGATAATTTAATACTTGGGGCACAACTCTTTTATATATATATATATATATATATATATATATATATATATATATATAAAAGAGTGGGAAGTGACAGACAGAATGTGAAGTAAGAGCAATGAAGGCTTTTGCATTCATTGCAAATTACGACTAATTAGGACCAATTAAAATGGATTTTTTTCAAACATATCTCAATCCTAGAACTAAGGAATAATTTAGTATAATTTTCCTGTCAGTAAACTAAACAATAAAAAAGCCTTTAGGAGACAAACATGGATTTTCTCAGCTTTAGTATAATAATAGATATATATCAAACGACTTTTGGTAGAGAAATCATACTTTATTAAAACTGATCGACTGTCAGAAAGAGGACAAAATAATAGAGGAAAGTTAAGGGCCCTTTCGACCGGTAGCTTTTTCAAAAAATCGATTCATCAATAATTCTTTCTTTCTTAATTTTTTTTTTCTTCATTCGTCCTTTTCTTTCTTCCTTCCTTTTAATGATCCCTGTCGATAAATGAATGAATATCTATTTTCTCGACTCCCACACTGTCGTTGCAGTTTCTCAAATAGGTTTCGTCTTCAAAGTCTTTTAAATGTCAGAATATCAAAGGGAATTTGACGAATTATTCTCCTTCATCAAATCGTTAGAAAAAGAAAAAACACAAAAAAAAAAGAACACAAAAAAAACGCACAAAAGAAGATAATTAGTCAGAATGTAAGTGACTTTTTTTTCTTCTTATTCTTATTCAAAATATGAAATAGACAAAAGTTTTAGTAAGCAGACGATAAAAAAATCTGGAAGAGTTGTCGGCCATTATTGCTGGAAGGGAAGATTAAAGGAGAAGATTGATGACTTATCAAAATTTGTTTTCGACCAGCCAATTTCAGATGAAAAAAAAAAAACTTTAAAAAAAAAAAAAAAAAAAAAAAAAAACTAAATAAAAAAGAACAACCAAAAAGACCCCACCCCAAATTCTAACTTGATTTTATTTTCCGACAAAAGATAAGTAAAATAGATTTCGTATACTTATCCACATTAGTGCTACTTGTTATATACCACTCAGCTAGATAAATAAATTGATAAGATAGTTCTTAGGAGAGTTATGAAGAGACGAGAGGCATTCGTATATGTCTCCCGCATATTTAAGCCTTTACCTTATTTAGTTGAGTAGCTCGGCTGGTACCTTATTTCTTATTTCTTCTGTAGTCTGTTTCTTCATTTCTTCTAATTGGTCTGGTTCTGTAGAAGCTGGTTCTCAAAGGCTGCCATTAGCTGAGACAACACGAGGCTTATACTTTTTTTTGTGATCTCATTTAAAAAAAATTTGAACCAGACTGCTTAATCCCGGCGGAGTCGAGCTGACACGATGTTTACATCATAGCGTCTATCACTTAACTAAATGACTAAGCTCTGGAACTTCCGTTCCCACAGTCAACCATGGTCCAGTTCATGTGCCATGGCGGACACTCACTTCCGGTCAGTTCATCCACAATGCAACTGTCGAGACAGGTCACCCTGTCTTAACTATCAAGGAGAGCAACTCTATATTTTTCGTGTGGTGATCCCAACACTTTCAATATTGCAACTTTTAACATCAGAAAATTAGATACTATAAATCGGCTTAGAGCATCTACAGCCGATTAGAATAAAGACATAATATACACACAAGAACACAGATATTATTCTAGCGAACCAAAACAGAAATATCATGTATCTGGTAATGGATGAATATTTGTGACGGCATCTGCATGGAAAATTCCGTTAATGCCTTTATTGGAGGTGTAAAAAGAATACTTCTCAGTCCTCTTGCTTTAAAATCATTAAACAGCATTGGGAAAATCCATCCGAGAATAAAGTGTGCTACATTTAATGGCAAACCGTCAATTATTGGTGGAGACATGAATGTTTGAACAGACAACTATGAAAATAATAAATTCTGTTTACATAACTCTCTAACCAGAAATGGCGAACGTCTAGCCAAATTTTATCTAGAGAGCGGGTTTGAATGCCTAAACACAAAATATCAAAAATGGAAAGGAAAACTATGGACTTATATAAATACCCAAATAACTTAAAAGCAAAATAAAGAAGAAGTCCATAAACACCGCTATAAACTACGAAGCATATTCCTGTTTTAAAGGAGTATCTACCGATCACAGAATTGTTTCTGTAAAGATACACCTGACCGAAATAAGAAGCAAACTGCTAAATCTGTGCAATACGACTGATCCTCACTTGCAAATAGTGATATATTCGGTAACTGTAACAAACAGGAGACATCTAAAAGACATGCGTCAAAACTGAAAACTTTGTCACCGTCATCTTAGAGGCAAAAACTGAGTACATACCGATCAAACAAAAAGCCAAATGTGCAGTTCCTTGAGAGTCAAAAGCAGTTAAAGAAAAATGAGATAACATAAAAAAGCACCCCTACGTAATAAAAAAAACCCAACAATATCAACAAACGCCAATGTGCAAAAGCTTAAGAAAGCTAAAAAAACAAATCAAAAAACAAAAAAACAACCCCCACCCCCAAAAAACAAGACAAAAACAAAACAAAAAAACAAAAACAAAACAACTAAAATGATCCCAGCCCAAATAAATAAATCATAATTTTTTTAAGTTGGACAATCTCAATTAGCATGACAGACTGTAAATGAAGTTAGCAGTAATAAAAACACCCCGACATCAAACTATCACTACCAGCCAAGAAGATAGACTCCTGAAGTGTAAAGAACACTTCAAGAACCTACTTGGTATAAAACTCACATATCCGAGAAACTGAAAGTTACCAAGCACCTTTGTCACATTGATATTATAGTCGTCGGAGTGGCCTATTATCTGTGTCAGCTGAACATCGAGAGGGTCTATTCCTTTTTCACTAGCGCTAAAACAGGAAGATTGGTTTTGCGTCTGAGGTGGAGCGCCACACCTACTATTATCTTACCACTTTACCGCACATATCCAAGCTGTGCTACTCATGCGCTGAGTTGGCGAGGGTCGGTATCAAACCCTGAATCTTGTGGTTCCTTGGTGGATGCGCTACCAACTGAAATAGCAATAGGCCAAATATTGTGGTTAAAGACTAAAAACATGCGAACCCTAACATATCGGTGAAAGAGTATAATAAAATAAGTAAATACAAAGACTTAGTATTTTGAAATTGAAAAATTGTGACACCTTAAAACTACCATCGAACATTATATATATATATATATATATATATATATATATATATATATATATATGTGTGTGTGTGTGTGTATGTATGTTTGTATATACGGTTTCGATTTCTGTCGGAGGGAAATCGTTAGTATATGCCGCTGATGAGACTTAATAAAGTCGAAACAGTCTGTACGGTATTCTACACATCGAGCCATCCTTTACTGGGATTACACTTGTCAAGTTCATTTTCTATAAGAAAAAGTATCGAATTTTATGCGATACATGCGTTGTAAGTGCCTTCAAGTAAAAATTTAATATATATATATATATATATATATATTGTGTATACTAGTTGAAGTAATCGGTCGATGACCTGACTAGAATGATTTTAGGAACAACAGGGTGTGGGAGAGAAAAGGGGGAAGCGAGGAGTAATATAAGATGCAAGAGGAAAATAATTTAGCACATTCCCTATCAGATTTTAAATGATCGTTAAGAATTCGCGTATTCATTCATTTTAGGATTTTTTTTTTACTTTTAAGATATAAAGAAAATAGAAACCTAAACTTCTGAATGGTTTGAAACATAATTGAATTGTCTTAATTTCCTGTTGAGTTACATAGATAAAAAATGTATTCGTTTAATTTACTTTCTTTTCAACCTATCAAATTGTGACAATACAAAGAAGCTAAGAATTAAAGAAATATAAATTTGTTACTCAGAGAGAGGGGCTGATACATAATAAAAACAAAACAAATAAATCACAAATAAAATAAAAAAAGAACAATAAAAATAAACAACTTAAAAATACGAATATAAAGAAGAAAAAGATAAAATAAGTATAGGTAATCCTTAACTTGTTCCTCGTAAATTCCTACCATAAAATAAACTGAACCCTCATTTTATGTCCGTGTTTTTGCAATAAATGTTTTATTTTTCTTGCACCCGTTATTTTATAATAGTAAATATATTTTATTTATTTATTTTAATATTCACGTCAATGTGTATATTCTAAAAGACATTTATTGCAAAAACACTGACATAAAATGAGGGTTCAGTTTATTTTATGGTAGGAATTTACGAGGAACAAGTTAAGGATTACCTAAATATATTGAAAAATAACTTTTATTAATCTATATATAAAAATAGATAAGAGATTTATTTTTAACTTTTTAATTCCCGAGCAACACCATGTAGCTCTGCTAGTATTTCATATTCTATTTTTTTTTAAGAAAAGAAATAAAAAAGAAAGAAAAACAGGGATTTTCCTCGCGTACAAATATCACCCGGAAGTTTTAAGAGTGACAAATTGATCCAATCAGAATACACGTCTATGACACTGAGAAATACCACCGCCTTGTTTCCGATACAGAGGGGGAAACCTCTTCGGAAATGGATGTTCTGTATATGACACTGAAAACTGCATCTGATGTTAAGGCTCCAGTTCTAGAGATTTGGGGAGTATGGGATGTTCCTTTATTGTCATCACTCCCAGGCCCACTCTCTAGTGGTAGTACCTGTTAGGGTTCCATTTATTGGTCAAACAGACTTGTTTAAAAGTTATTCATATTCGAAAGGACCATGTGCATGTAAATATGAACATACAATGAACGCGATTCCCTAATGTCTAGGTATAAAACCCTGTCATGATATCCTGAGATTTCCCAGAATATCATTTAATAATAGCAAGGGGGGTTGTCTATTTGTTAGAAAAGAAGGGAAAAAAAGTATAAAAATTTAAATAAAGAAAAAGTTAAGAGTTGCTGCCCTTGGCAGAAAGAAAAAAGGGGTTAATTCCGTTAGGTTTGTTTGGATTTAAAAAAGAGGCGCGAAAAAGAAGGAGAGACGGACAGACGATAGAAGAAACAGACGGATTTTTTTAGTTTAGAGACGGCAGTTTAGTTTAGGGAGAGGAGATTTCAGAGAAACGGACGGACGAACGATAGAGAAACAAACGGTTGAAACCGGAGAAAGAGATTTGTTGATAAAAACTGAATTAATAAGGAAAGTAAAGAAAAACGAAAAGTGATTGAGTTTGGGAAAAAGGAAGTTTGTAGAGATCAGAGATATTTGGAGAAAAAAAACTGAATTAATTTGAAAAAGGAAAGAAAACGAAGAAGTAATTGTCTTGAAAATCGGATTTAAAAGGAAAAAGAAAGAGAAATGAAAAATAAGGAGAGGAAAGAATTAATAACAAAAGAGGAACTTATGTGTTAACAAAAGAGAAGGTATTATTTTCGGTTCATGAACTTTTATGTGTTTGCACCCGTCAGTTTAAAAAAAACAAAAACAAAGTAAATAATAATTATTTTTTATAAAATAAAATAATTATTAATCACTCACAAATTGTCTTATGACTATTTTTTAAATATTTTTGTTGAAAGAAAACATTCTGTGTTTTTTCCCCTGAAATATTTCTTTTTCTTGGAGAGTAAATAGCCTAGCCACTCAGGATCCACGCGACTAGCGAGTGTCTTGAAAATATTGACAGACACTTCGTGACAAACCCCCTATCGGTAGGGCTTAGAGTACGCTAACTGTACCCCCTAGAAAGGCTTAAAACGTGCCCTCCCCCCAAAAAAAGAAAAACGGTGTACTGAGTATGACATTAAACTACGTCTGATGGTGAGATCCCAGTTCTGGAGATTTAGGAGAAGGTGGAGATTTTTTTCATTGCCATTACTCCCAGGTCCACTCTAACCTGGAATTGTAGTACCTGTTAGGGTCCCAACTATAGGTCAAATTTTAAAGATTATTTATATTCGACAGGACCGAATATAGCAATAAAAAACAAACAACCTCTTAAGAAACAACTACACAAAAAATGTAAATAGGAACTTACAATGAACGTGCTTCCCTAACCTAAGGCATAAAATAAATCCAGATGGGTTGACATCCCATTAAAATCAATCAATCAGAAGTTTTATTCGTTACGGAAATAACAGAAAATGTGAGAGTAACTGAATTAATCGTTTATACGGGAAAATACTTGTAAAATCTTTTCGTTTGTTTCAAATATATCGATATGATACGTATACTATTCGGTTTTGTTTTCTAAATAATAGGTATTATTTTCATCAATCTTTCAATATACACATAGGTAGTAATATCCCATCTATAGAAAGCGATGTCAACATACGCATGTGGAAGGCAAGGAATGCTATAGACAGATTATTGATCATATGGAAATCTGATCTCTCAGATAAAATGAAGCGAGAATTCTACCAAGCTGTACTCAGGTCAGTGGCCGCATCATTTGGACTCTAACGAAACGCTTAGGGAAAGAGCTAGATGGTAACTACACAAGAATGCTGGACGCTGTCCTGAACAAATCTTGGAAGCAACAACCCACAAAAAGCAGCTATTCGACCCGACCACTAACCTCCTATCACATAGACACAGATGAACAAGACAAGGTGGACATTGTTAGAGAAGCAAGGACGAACTCATAAGGGACATTCTCCAGTGGACTTGGGAATAAACATACAGCAACTAGCTCTGTGCGGATTCTGGATGCCGTGCAAAAGACCTGCCAGGGTCTATGACCGATAGGGACGATAGGCAAGTAAGAGAGTTATAGGAATTTGTGCTGTTAGTGCGACCTGATTATTATTATTATTATTATTATTATTATTATTATCAAAATAACCGATTTTCCCCAGAATTCTGTGATCTGGGTTAAGCCTTTTAACCTTTTTCTTAAATTGTGTAATCTCTTTTCCATTTTATTTTGAATTTCATCTGTGCATGTTATCTCCCTGGAATAGAAGCATAAAATTTCCAAGAGGAAAAAAGTTTTGAAATTTAAATCAAAGACGATTAAACAAAGGTCTTATTTCTATGAGGATCGTGTAAAAGCTTACTTGAAAAGTGGGAATAATAATCATTGGAGAATGTCCGAATAATACCACGATGGCGGAAGAGAATTTAGTTGCTCACTGTTGAAATACCGCGAGAATAAAAAACGCCTTGTAAAAATAAGATTTGAGGAGGGATGCCATCTTTGTTTCTTTTTGTTTTGTTTTTATACTCTCGTTAACGGCGTGAATCTCACGAAAATCGTGATGACGGCCGGATATGTTGTAGTGATACAAAGTTGAATTCATCGAATAATGCCTTCGTTTGTTCGAGCTATTTATTTATTCATTGATTCTGTCGTTTAGTTTTCTTATCTCATTTCATGTAAAAATGGCCGACATTGATAAAGTCTATGAATTCGGGCACTTCCGGTTGCTTGTCAATTTAACATGAAAATCAAATCTTTTCGTGATCAAATGAAAAGCATCGTAATGCTTTCTACCTTTCCATATTTACTGATATTACGGAGAGAGAGAAAAAAAATGTAATAATATAAAAATAGTTTTAAAATCTTTATTTGTTCTCTCTCCCATTCTTTCTCTTTTTAAAAAAATCTACCTGAAGCTTTTTAATGTACCTAACATGTAAAATTTACCTGTGGGCATTTTGGTAGACATTAATTCGTACTCTCACGTCATTTTCGTGAGTATATTTGATAACACAGGGCCACAAAAAATCTTTTTGTCTGCTATCCCCAAGAAATCGAGTACGTTGATTTCAAATCAATATTCTGAATTGTTCTAGCATGTAAATTATTTTTTTTGTTTTGTTTTTAACTCTTCTGCGGCGGAAAATGGATATATCCAATCAAAGTTTTATTACCGTCAACTGCGGCTTTACTCCCACGGCTTTGAAAAGAAAAACGCAAACAACCCCCCCCCCCCCCCAAAAAAAAAAACCTCGTTATGCAGCGAGAAGTGGGTACACCTTCTGTAACTTCCGAACATCGCGCCAACCCTTGCGTCGGCAATTTTATATTTTGGTAGATAATTAACATCATTACAAAAATTACCAATGTAGTTTAATCACGCAATGAAAGGGTTAAAGTAATGCGCAACGGTTTTGTTCAGTTGGTATAGCATTCGTTGAGGTAATAGCAAGGTTCCAGGTTCGATATCTCTTGAGAAACAGTTACACAGAAATGTCAATATGAACGTACAATGAATGCGATTACCTAATTCTAGGTATAAAATAAGTCTAGATCTGGGTTTTGTGAGATAATCCTTCGTTGCCATTACTCACAGGTCAATTATGATTCGCACTGGTAGTACATGTTAGAGTCCTATTAGTGAGTTAAATATATCGGTTTAAAAATTATACGCATTTGCTAGGACCGCGTGCACTACCCCCCTCACAGAAAAAACAATAAACAAAAAAAAACTACTCTTCAAAAATAACTACACAAAAATGTAAACATGAACGTACAATGAACATGATTCCCTAACCTCTGAACATTAAATAACTTTAGATGGGTTAACATGCCGTTAATATTCTTATGTATATTTTGAGGATGTAGAGGACATTAAAAGAAATATAACAATGGAGCTGCCAAACAAATCAAAAGAGGGTTTTTTCATGAATGCTTTGACTAATGAGAAGAATTGATGCAAAATTTGAAAATTTTAATAAATGAGGGTAATCTCAAAAGTTCTCCAAAGCGCTGGGGACGCATGGAAACTGTTTGTTTGGCTATTGGCAACACTGTTGTGCTTGTTGTGCATGCGCGCCTGCACTTGCTTCTGTGCACACCTTGCTGCTATGCAAGTCTTGGCTTGGCGATCGTTTTTGATGGAACTCTCAACAGGTGTGAAATGCGCGCAGTTTGAACGCAAAACCAATTAAACATCTCTAATTAACGGAAGTGCAGGGCGAGTCGTGCATGAATGTAAAAAACGTCCGCAAGTAGTGTAGGGAGTTTGCAACGACGACGATGCTCAACGCTTCCTCATCGACATGGAGGCGAGATAGTATGACATGGGCAGCATACAAAAACTGACACAGCACAGTGTTCTTTATCAAGGATCCCTCTTTGCCTTAACCAGGAGAGGAGACTCTCTCACAATCTTAGGTCCATGAACAACTACCTCATTTGTTTCCCTTCCGACCTGATTATTCTAAATAACTAAGTTTGGATCTTTTTGAGACTCTTTATTTTTGAAAGCCAATGTTAATAACAGTGTAGAAGTTATCCCCCAGATAACATAGAAACAATATAATACTCACCGTCGCAGTGGGATTCTAACTACCGCCGAGTTAGCAGACAAGAACAACGTGCAAGCTGTAACTTAAATACAGTCCTTGCATGCTGCTAGCACAGTGCAGACTGATGGCTGAAGAGTGGGTACTTATCCATATCTTTACTCACCCTGAATACCATCAGCCAATCAAAACCCAGGAAGTGAACTTGCCAGAGTTCATAATGGAATAACCCAAAGCTGCATATAATCCACTTGCCAACACTCTAGAGATAGTTTGGTAGTCAGCTTGTAACAGAGCTGAAGACTTGACAAATCCAACAAACAGAAAGATAATTGGTTTAAAAAAAAAGAAGGCATTTCGATTTTATTCATTGGCCTCTGACTGTTAAAATGATTAAGAAATAAAAACAAAATTGATAATGGATAACTTGTTGTTTGTGAAGTGGCCTGTTTTCGGTATCAGCCGGACAACGAGGGAATCTATCCCCATTTCGCTAGCGTTAGGCAAGAAAGATTGTTTTTCTCTGAAGTGGAGCGACACACCTACCGTCCGCTCCCCACTTTACCGCACATATCAGATTACCTAAACTGTGCTACTTATACGCTCTGTTGATAAGAGTGGTATCGAACCTAAAACCTTGTGGTTTCTTGACGGATGCTCTACTGACTGAGCTAAACCGAGGGGGGGGGATAAATAAAGAATAAGACATAATAAAAAAAGCAAATAAAAGAGTGTTAAGGGGAAGATAACTCTTCCTTAACGAACAATATGACTCTTTAGTAAAAGGGTATTATCAGGCAAGATTGAGAAAAAGCACGAGAAAAAGGCACAAACAAAATGGCTTCTTTGTATCATTTGTATTATTCGGACTATTGTCCTCATCTTTATTGTTATCTGTATATTCTGCAGGTATTTCTTGTCGGAACTTTGAACCCAATCCTTCATTCAATCCACGGGGGTATCCTGTTCTAATTCTGCTAACCATTGGGTACAAGTGTTAAGCTGTGTTCATTATTCTATGTTACTGTCGTCCTTGACCAGGATTGAAACTGCAGCCTAAAGATAACTGACACTTAGAACTGTCTTAACCCAACGCCTATATCCACTATGCTATGTGTCCAGTTGGACAGGAAATACCTGAAGAAGGCCGGAGGGCACATCGGCCGAAACGTTGCACCGATAATAATAAAGATGATGACAATAGTCCGAATAATACAAATAATACAAATTGTCAAATCTCATCTCAAAATTTCAGAGAAATAAGATGACTTCTATTTTTTTTGTTCCTAATATTTTGGGTTATAACAAAGACAAAAGAAAAAATACAAACAATAAAAATAATTAATAAAAAATAAACAACTTAAAAAGAATACATAAAGAAAAAAAGGAAGGATATTCAAAGAAATATGGTGGTGGAACTTCCAACCACGACAAATATACTTCCATGCACGACTCGCCATGCACTTCCGTTAATTGGAGATTATTTTCAATCAGTTTTGGGTAATTTATGAGGAAGTGCGTCCCGGTCTCCTGCCTCAGAAATTGCTACTCGGTGACTATTAAAATAACGTCCCCAGCTATGTTGTCTCGGCAGTGTTACTTGAAAGAAAACAACCAACTTAGGGCGTTAAATGTATTTTAGAAGGGGGGGGTCTCTTTTTTTGTCGTAATTCTTATCTATTTATCGTAATTTGTTTAGAAATTTATTTATAGAAATTTGTCGTAATTCTTGTTTAGATATGAAGATGGATATCTATCTATCTATCGATCTATCTACCTCAATTTGTTCATTTTGTACTTTGTTTATATATATCTATCCACCCATCTCCATTTGTTCATATAAAAAAAAAGAGAAGCCCCCCCCCATCCTCTCTAAAATACATTTAACACCCTAAGTTGGTTGTTTTCTTTCAAGTAACACTGCCGAGACGACATAGCTGGGGATGTTATTTTAATAGTCACCGGGTAGCAATTTCTGAGGCAGGAGACCGGGACGCATTTCCTCATAAATTACCCAGTTTTGTGTTCAAATACTGAATGATTGCGCGAAGTAGCGTCTATTGGAACAAATACACAGAAAAATAATTATTATTAATCTATATATAAATATAGATAAGATATTTATTTTTAATTTCTAAATACCGGACAACGCCGGATAGCTTTGCTAGTTTACTAGGGGAAAATCTATATATAAAGCAGCATATTCCGTTGAGGGAAATTTTATAACTTTTTTTCTTTTAATAGGCACAAACGAGATAGGAAACGTAGGCCACCTTGACTCAGAGTTCTTTAGCAAGAGTCTACCTCTACTCTTATTTTAGGGGAAGGGTGCTCCCTAACAATCGTAGCCCCCAACTGCCCACTTTATACCTCTCATCTGACATAGTTATGCTAAATAACACAGCACGGATCTTTTTGTGACTCCTTATTTTTGAAAGCCAAAGTTAATAACAGAAACATAATTGGTTTGAAAAAAAAAAGGAGGCATTTCAATATTATTAATGGGTCTCTGACAGTTGAAATAGAAAAATCAAATCAAATATAAAAATAAGATTAAACAACAACAACAAAGACATTAAAAATGAATGAATTGATAAAACACACACACACACTATATATATATATATATATATATATATATGTATAAAGAAACGGTATATTAAAAATGAATTGCCAATCAATCTAGTTTAAATTTTGGAGGTTGTTATAATGGATTTTAATGGCGGAGAAAGCGGTGTGGAGAGATGGTGGGGGGGAGGGGAGGTAGTGGGAAAAAATGGAAAAATGATTTATTTGCCAGAAGCGAATTGTTAATAATAATGATTGATCAAGTCAAGGAACATGAAAAGAAAATATTCTTATGAATGACAAAGAGAAAGAAAGAATAATCCAAATTATAGAAAAATTAGGATAAAGAGAGAAAGAAACATGAAGGAAAGAGAGAAAATATCTGGAAATAATAATAAAGAAAAAGAAAGATAAAGAAAAACAACAGAAAGAAAAAAAAAGAAAGAACGATGCAATTCATAAGAAAGAAAAAGAGAGAAAGGAAGGAATGAAAATGAGAAAAAAATACAAGGAAATCATAAAAAAGAAAAAAAGAAAGAAAGAAAAGAAAGAACAGTTATAGAAAAGGAAGAAGAAAAAAAGAAAGAAAGAAAGAAAAACACAAACCATTATAAAGAAATTAGGAAAAACGAGAAAGGAAGAAATGAAAATGAGGAAAATACTTTGAAATCATTAAAAAAAAGAAAGAAAAAAGAAAGAAAAAAAGAAAGAAAGAAAGAAAGAAAAAGAAAGAAAGAAAGAAAAAGAAAGAAAGAAAGAAAAAGAAAGAAAGAAAGAAAGAAAGAAAGAAAAAGAAAGAAAGAAAGAAAAAGAAAGAAAGGTGACAGCTTGCCCTCCCCTCCCCCCCAAAAAAAATAGAAAGAAAGAACAATTTGTTGATTGGTTGAATTGTTTTACGGCATATCAATCCTTTTCGGTTCATTTAATACCTCATCAAGCCATTTTGAGTTAACAAAGAATTCGTGTTGCTTACAGTACCTGCTGTTGGTTAAGTGGTCACCCAATTAAGTATTCAACAGGCTCATCGCTGTTTATCTAAAGAACAGTTAAAACGTAAGAAAACCAAGAAATGTGTGTGAGTCTGCTCGAAAGATATTTCTTATGAAATTAATAAAACTTATTTCTATCAATTTATCAATACACAAAGTTAATGAAAAGCCTATCACAAAAATTATTTCTTCGAATTTATTGATACACATTGATTTAATAAAAATTATTTGGTTAAATTGAACTTAACGGAACTAAATTCCACCATCGTATGTCACCACATGGAAAAAACAAAAGTCAGGGAATTAAGCCAATTAAATGAAGTTTTCAGTGTTGATATATTAATGACTAACAAATATAATGCACCTGTTATCTTATTTAAAAACCTTTAATTTTTTTCAGGTCAGTTAACTTTGAATCACATATCTTTGAGAATATGTGTTACGCCTCAAATATATGTGGTTCAAAGTTAACTGACTTGAATAAATGTAAAGGTTTTTAAATAAAATAACTGTTGCATTATATCTTTTATTTATTAATATATCAACACTGAAAATTTCCTTTAATTCGGTTAATTCCCTGATTTTTGGTATTTTTTCTTTTGACAGGGTGACATAAGATGGTGGAATTTAGGTCCGTTAAGTTCGATTTAACCAAATATTTCTATTAATTTATTTCTACAAATAATGATCATTATTAATCTTCCAAGATTTCTTCAAGACAACATGCAGAATCCTTGGGTAGTTCTTAAATGTCAAAGAAATCTGTGTCACCATCAGTTGAATGAATCATTGCTTTTGTGTCTTTGTAGCGTATTATTATGGAGGTAAGATTTTCTTTGGGGAGATCATATTCTAGAAGTATTTGTTCCATCTTTCTTTTGTGAATGAAGTCAAAAGCCTTGAAGAAATTTACAAATAAGATTGTTATAGCCCGTTTTATCTGAGTTCACACAGAGGCCAAAGCCTCTTTGCCGCCTTCTTTAGGTTTTGCAACAATTATTCAATTAAATAGATAGATAAAAGATGTTATTTAGAGTGAAACAGTTTTCCCCCACATACACTTTTTTTAAAAAAAAGAAAAGTTTAATTTTATGAAAATATCGATGAATAAAATATTTTGTGATAAATTGGATTGTCAAAATGTCTTTTTTTTGTCTTAAAAGATGTTTTCAAAATTGGTCCGTTTTGCCATTTTGACAGCCGACTTCCTTTTTAAAGTAAAAACAAAGTTTCGATTATCCTTTTACAAAATGATAATTAGGTGTTATCGGTGGATAATATTATTAGATGGAACTGACAGTTAAAATTTGATTATCAAAATAAGATTGTTTTATTTGTTTGCTTGGATTTTACGGTATGTCAACCCCTATTAGGTTATTTTATATATTTACCAAACCCAGCGGACGAGTAGGATGTGACACAAAGCCAATCCCTTAAGCAGAGTTTAACAAGTTTGAATTCAGAGTTTTCCTTCTCCAAGACTGGTTACCTAACCAAGGTTAAAGAGTCAAGTTTGTTCTACTATTTACTCATAGCTGGAGGGAGAATATTTGGATTCATACTTTTCCCAAGGGTATTAACGCTATGTGAAATTTAAACAGCCTTGTTCAGGATTTGAACTCTGTTCGTCGCGTCCATTTTCTACGGCAGTAACCATTATACAACTCACCTCCCTTGGGTTATTTTATGCCGTAGACGTTTTTGTTTTATTCATTTTTTAAACTCGTTTAAAAAAAGAAATCTATTTAAACCATAGTAATAGATCTGCGAGACTAGCTTGTCATCCACGATGGAACATCGTTACTCTTACGAAAAGTATGAATCCATCTATTCTCCAACACCTAACAGGAGGCCAGACTTTGTTATGGAAACCCATCTAGGAGAAGAAAAACCAACATGTCGTACTATTTAAGCGTAGTTGGTGGAAGAATAGTTAGATTAATATCTTTCTCAAGGATATTAGTGTTATATGAAATGCAAACAACCTCTACCAGGATTTGAACTCGGATAGCCGAGTACACGCCCTACGATGATAACCATTACACATCAGTGCCTCTATATTTTATATTCTTGTGTAATTGTTTCTAAAGAGTTTTTTTGCACATGGTCCTATTGAATACGAATAAACTTTAATAATACCTATTTGACCCAGAGATTGTACCCTAACAGGTGCTACCACTCCAGGTTAGAGTGGAACTGGGAGTAAAGACGATGAAAGTTTACTCCACACTCCCCAGAGCTTCAGAATTAGAACGTCACCATTAGATGTAGTTTAGCATCACACCCAGGACTCAGCCACCTCTTTTTAACACATACACGATAAGAGTTGGGATTTGCCCTCAGAGCATTACGGTCGGGGCAATCAGAAAATTACTAGGGCTTGACATGACCATTCGATTGATCAGAAGGGTCCTCTCCAACCGACCGTCTAGCTCAAGTAAGGACAAAAGTAGAGTGTTGCATGTCAGGGACTGCTCATCCCCCAGGATTCCATTCTTAAGCATCACGAGTCACCACCCATGGCCAACAGGTGGCTCTATTGGGGGTGGGGGTCTTACCCTTCTACAGAGGTGCAGTCGGCGTATTCTAAAAAAATAATCGCAGGAAAAATGAACAGTCGGGGTAGAATGGTAACAGTTGAACAGAGGAACCGTCGCAGACCTCGAAAATGTATGATCAAAACCTCGAACGTGTGGGTGGGAAATATCAGCCAAATAATCCAAAAATAAAAATATTCGAGATGACAAAAACCCAAACATAAAAATAAAATATGTGTTTTGACGGCCGACATTCTTTTTAATTAAATTGATAGTTTCAATTTTACTTTTAAAAGGAAATAGTAATTGGGTCTTATCTGTGGATTATGCTATTCGGTGTAATTTGCAGTTGGAATTTGATTGTGAAAATAGACGGAAAAAGGATTGGAGAATCAGAGGGCAGTATGTAGCATATAAAAAGTTTTACTTTGCTATTTTATTGAATTTAAAATCAAAAATGAAAATTTCACAGAATTTAAGAGCGGTAAATGGAAACTTTAGGTGGAAAATCGAGCCAACATTCAACAATACAAAATATACGTGGGCGCATGTGTTACACATTAAGATTAATATATATATATATATATATATATATATATATATATATATATATATAGAGAGAGAGAGAGAGAGAGAGAGAGGGTGAGGCTATTGGAAGTAGCTGCCGTATACTGAGATTAAAAATAATATACCAAAATACATTTTATTGAAGAAAAATATTATTCAGGAAATATATATATATATATATTTTTTTTTTTTTTTGGATGTTTGTTTATTTTTTAGAAGCATTGTCGATAATGTTTATATTTTTGCTTGAAGGCAACTACAATGCGAATATCGCATAAATTCGATAATTATAGAAGATAATAATAATGACAAGTGAATCCTGCAAAGAATCACTCGGTGTGTAGAATATCGTACAGACTGTTTCAACTTTATTAAGTCTCATCAGCGATATATACTAACGACTCCCCTCCGACAGAAATCGAAACCGTGACCTCTAGCAGGATAGTTAAATACTATACTGTTTCAGCCATGATACAGCACCGAGAAACTCATGCGAAATTAACCTTGTCATTGATACTGAGGGGACTACTGCCATATGAGGCAAGTGAGTCGCTGAGTGGATAATAACAGACACATCCGGGGCCTTATGCTCCTCGGCGAAGGAAATAAGATTTTTTTTTTTTTGGATGTTTGCCTTCAAGCATATATATATAAATATATATATATATATATATATATATAAATAAGTTATACACTGACACGTGTTTCAAGGTCTACCTCTCTTCAGTATGGCTACACTTCAACAGCTACCCCTGGCCGGGTTTGATACCTGAATGAATTTTCGTTCGCTAAGTCTCTTACAGATGCGGCCAGTAGCGGCTGTCAAATATAGGAAAATATTTAATTGATACATTTCTAAGCGGAAATGAATTCACTAGAGTCCTCGAACTTTGTAAACAAAGTGAGGGTTAGCTACATGCCAGAACGGTAAATTTTACAATTAAATCCCTATTTAGAGAACTCAACCAAATTGGGAGTATATATTAATAAATAAGTTATCCACAGACACGTGTTTTGAGGTTTCACCTCTCATCAGTGTGGCTACACTTTAATCCAATTTGCTTAATTCATAAATAAAGGGTACTCAATGTCATGGATAGATTATGTCTATTTAAGTTAAGGTAAAAAAAAAGACATGAAATCAACGGTGCTTGATAACTGTCAGTTTCTCGCCTATGCTATTTTCAAATCAATCATTTGGTTTGAAAATCGCATAGGCGAGAAACTGTCAGTCACCAAGCTCAATTGAATGTGTCCACTCTATCCTAATAATATATATATATATATATATATGATTGACATTTTATTCTTCCTGCTTGTTAAGTATCTAGTGAATGGTAGTTAACTTTTCGAGACATTATTTTCCGGTCCCTTAGCAAAGAAAATTCTCATGTTTAAATCTTTAAACTTTCGTCTCTTTAGCCATTTATCCACTTCCGGTTCCGCTGCGAATCTCCCGCCGAGGTCCAAAGATTCACTCAAAGAAGAAAAGGAAGCAGACAAATTTAGATGGACTTGTTTAAATCTTTCATAGTTTGCGCAATATTTACGAGAAATACTCATAAAGTAAAGCTATATATATATATATATATATATATATATATATATATATATATATATATATATATGGGGTAAAATATGGATATGAATCCGAAAATATATAGAAATAATAAAAAGATAAATTTATCATATTTATGTCGACGTTTAAACGTTTCGATTTATATAAAACCTTCTTCAGGACAATATGATAAAAGGAAGAGAAAAAGATTTATGTTGTTCAAAAGGTGATGGATATTTTTGAATGGTTTGAGTTTTGATGAAAAACAACTCTCACCTTTTGAACAACATAAATCTTTTACTCTTTTACTTCAAACTTTTATTTCCGTCGGCGGTTTAATGTCAGCCAGATTGTGAGGGGAGGTCTATCCCCTTTTATCTAGCGCTAGACCAAGGAGATTATTTTAGCATCTGGGGTGGAGCGCCGCACCTACCATCAGCTTTACCACGCAGTTCCCTGTAGCTACTCATACGCTGAGTTGGCGAGAGCCGGTATCGAACAAGGAACCTTGTGATTCCTACGTTGACGCTCTACCAACTGAGCTAAACCGGAACCCTGTAAAAATATTGCTAATGGTGGAGAGACTCCGTACCCAACTCGCACCGGCTGCTACGGCCATGTCAATAATGTAATAACAGAACATTGTGTAATTTTTTTTTTATAATCAAGGATATCAAATAGTTAAAGTTTTTATCAAAATCCAAACAGCCGAAATGAAAGGGTGAAAAACATTAAAATTTGCTTCACAATTTGACGAACAATGGCGTCGATTGTATTTTAAACAATTATGTTAAAAAAGTTTTTAAAAATATCAATAAAATATTTATAAAAGTTTCTTCTTACGAATAAGTTTAACGTGACTTTAAATACATATTGAATAAATTTTACTCACTCATTTTTCACTTTTTAGCCAAGTAAAATCTGGGTTTTCATTGAAAAAACTAAAAAAAAACTAACTAAATAAATAAATACCGTGTAAAAATAACAAGAAAAATCAACGTAAAAAGAAATCTTTAGTTTTGAAGATAGAAACAAATAGAAAACATTCTCAGCAATATATGGAATCGCCAAAGCGTAATAATTGGGTTATACTTTTTTTTATATTCTGTTTAGAAAAGAGATATTATTTTGGACTAATATTTGTTTTTATATTAAATTACATATGATTTATTTAATTCAATTTATTTGATTAATTAAATTAAATTTAATTTATTCATTTTATTAATTAATTAAAATATTGAAATAAATCTAAGTTCCATTTTAATTATTTCATGTCTGAGCTAGTAATAATTTACAAACCATATATATTTGGTTTGGTTTGTTTTACGGCATATCAACCTCAGTGGGTCATTTAATGCCGATAAAGTTTTCAAATAAATCAATTCTTAATGGATAATACTTTTTTTTTTATAAATACATTTTTCTATTTAAACCATAGATGGGACCCTAACAGGTACTACCACTCCAGGTCAGAGTCGATCAGGGAGCAATGGTGATGAAGGGGTGCTCCACATTGTCCAAAACTGGAACCTCACCATCAGATAGAGTTTAACGTCATACCCAGGACATGTAGACCCTCAGCCACCGCCTTCTAGCATCCATATGATAAAAAGTGTTGGGGCTTGCCATAAGGGCAATATGGTTGGCGCCATCATATAGGTGCTATGTCTTGACGTGACCAGCCGATTGATCGGAGGGGCCTCTCCGACCGCCCGTCTAGCCTAAGTAAGGTTCTAAGTGGAGTGTTGCAGGTCATTGACTGCTCATTCACCAAGACTCTGTCCTTAAGCATCACAGGTCGCCACCCACGGCCAACAGGTGGCCCCATTGGGGGAATCTTACCCCTCTGCAGAGGTGCAGTCGGTTCATTCTAACGCCACAGCCGACAAAGCGTAAACCATATATAATTGCCTTCATAAAACAAAACTATTTTTTACATTTTATGTCTTAGAGATTTTATAACAATGTAATATTTTTCTTTTCTTTTTTTAATGATGCTCATTATGTTACTACTCTTCGAATTCGATTTTTTTTTACCTTAAATGATCGATTTAATTAATTTTAATTCGTTTTTTTTAAAAAAGTAAATGAGAAGATTTTTGGCAGTACCAACTAAAAAAACAAATTCTTTATTGCTCGCACCTATTTTTTATTTTTTATTTAAAAATAAAAAGAGAGCAAAAATAAAATTCAATTTGAATTAAAAATGAATGATTAAATTAAAATCGAAGTAATATTGAAGTGAACCACGGTAAGCTACATCAAAGTCTAGAATACATTGTTTTTTTTTATGTCATTGCATTGATTTTGATTGTCTTACAATAGTTTTGAAAGTTTATGAATGAGAAAACATTTTGGAGCGAGAAGATAAATGACTTACCTCATGGGCGAAGTTGGCGCGTACATATCTTGCATAAAAGATGTCCGGAAGAAGAAAACATGGCCGCTCCAAGAGTCACAACTTATAAGAAACTGGACTCGTTCTCGAAGTAAATCTCGCGAGACCAACTTTTGATACATTGAGATTTCGGCTCTAATTCATAGTCCACTAAAAAAAATGAATTACCGAGGGGAGGACAGTTTTTTTTGTTTTCTCTTTATTTGTAACCCTCGGGTATTTTATCATATTTATTTTTTGGTGGGTAAAAAAAAAAGATGGAATTTTACTTCCCTTATGTCCCTAGAAATGAGGGTGGATGATTATAAAATCGAATGTCTGGCAAAAGTTGAATTTCGTGAAGGTGAACTCGTGTGAGCATTACGAATTTGAAATAAAGTGACGTTGAAAGTAGTGAGAGAACGGGGTCGAGTTTGACAATCCAAGGCAAATTACACTTTTCTTTTGAATATTAACACAATCAGTCCGTACTCATGTGCTGAAATTACAGTTAGGACTAAAAAAAAATATGATAAAATACCCGGTGGTTAAAAACAAAAAAAACTGTCCTCCCCTTGGTAATTCATTGTTTTTAGTGGACTATGAATTAGAGCCGAAATCTCAATGTATCAAAAGTTGGTCTCGCGAGATTTACTTCGAGAACGAGTCCAGTTTCTTATAAGTTGTGACTCTTGGAGCGGCCATGTTTTCTTCTTCCAGACATCTTGTATGCAAGATATGTACGCGCCAACTTCGCCCATGAGGTAAGTCATTTATCTTCTCGCTCCAAAATGTTTTCTATTTATGTGATTGAATGTTGAAAAAATATTTTTGTAGGCAAGTATAACCAAAAGTTAGGGGTCATTTATTAAATGCAATATTTAATTAAAAAAAAACAGCTTTTGTCGTTTATTACACCAAGTCGTTCATTTAGAAATTTCCGTTTGTTTTCAAGTTCTAGAGGTAGAATCTTTCAATAGTTTTCCTTATGTTAAACCAAAATACAAAAGTTTTAATAAATAGTCTAAATAAATAATGGAGAATTTCATCTTGTGTTTTCTTTCGTTTTTTATTACTAAAAACTTTAATAGATTTAAGTAAATAAACACCCCAAAATACTCTACAAAGTAGAGAAAATTTATTTTCTTCGCTTATTGGTGACGCACACATAGCGCCAGTAATCAGCTGGACTTTGTTTAGAACTTCCGAGACGATCTCGTTTAATTTTGTTTATAAAAAAATAAATACTGCATCCCATGGGTACTTAATCGATTGCATACGTAATTATTATATTATCAATGGTATTGTGTATCAGTGGTGGGATTTTAGTTTGTTTGGATTTTTTGTTAAGTTTAAAACTTAATTATGTTAAGGCTAGACAAAATCACACAAACGAAAATATGAGTTGTTGGTGTTTTGTATCACAAAATTGCATAGACTCCCTCAGACGTAAATGTGAATTCTAATCGTGTGTATAGAACTAAGAGTGTACGTTTATGGAAATGACTTTGTGTGTGTGTGATATAAAAGCGATAACTATAGGTTTTCGTTAAATCTTCAAAAGGCTCATGGGATACGGTGTTCAACAGACATGCGTACTCAACATCATTTCGTTTTTCTTTTCATTTAACACGACCCTCGGGCTAAACATCTGAACCATAGAGCTTAGTTAAGGTATATATTTTTATCACATAAATCTTTATATGTCCACTAGACGATCCGTGGATCTGTTGGGTTCCCATTTTGACTGCGATCCATGATGATATTGATGCTTCTATTAAAGAAAAAGTGAAGGATTTACTATGTTTACTAGGTAGTGGTTTGGGTATATATTTTTATTACATAAATATTCCTGTCTACATTAGACGTTGGTTTTCTGTTATGACAGCTGTCCATGATGATATTGATGCTTCTATTTAGGAAAAAGTGAAGGTAATAATTGGGTATAAAATTGTCTAAATTAAAACCTGGTAATGATGTACCGTTTCTGTTGTATCGCACACACACATACACACACACACACACACACACACACACACACATATATATATATATATATATATATATATAGGCAGAATTTCTTTCAAACATATTTGGTTGAGTTGTGCGGACATTTTTTTCTGCAAATTTTGTTGCCGAATAGATGATATAATATCAGGCTGGAATTGGCTGATGTATTTGCCATAACTTATTTGTTCCCAAGTACTTTCAGTCCCTTCACGGACCATCATCAGGCGGAAATGTAAAAACAATACAACATTATTATTATTAATCATTGGATTATTCCATTTATATCGGTGTTCTATTTATACTAGTATTATGTTTTTTTTTCTTTATTTTAATGTATAATAATAATAATAATAATAATAATAAATATTATTATTATTATTTTGTAATTAGTGTCAGTGGTTAAAGGAATTTAAATATGTTATTGCTAGAATCCAAGTTTATCAAATTTAGGATTTTTATGTCAGATGCGAAGAGCTTCAAAACTCTTTAGTCTTTACTGTTTTGTTGTTCTAATATGGTGGTATTGTCTGTGAGTATTTGTTGGTAATTAGTTTAAGACAGTTTTTTTCCCAAGTGTTGGTCTATTGAGCTGGTGTCATAAAGGTGCATAGTGAGGCATCTCGAAAGAGTTGTTGTATATATTTTGGTTTTTGGAGATACAATCTCCCAAAGGGCATTGAAATTCATATTTAAAAAATGTCGTCTTGGTGGCGGCCTAAAGTCGGTATCAGCCATTCATCGAAGGAGTCTATCCTCTTTTCACTAGCGCTAGACCAAGGAGATTGTTTTTGCGTCTGCGGTGGAGTGTCACACCTACCATCAACTTCTTACTTTACCTCATAGATCCCTGTGCTACTCATACGCTGAGTTGGCAAAGGCCGGTATCGAACTAGGAACTTTGTGGTTTCTAGCCGAACGTTCAACCGACTGAGCTATATTACATTGGTATTTTGCAAAGGAGGGGGGTGAATTAATGTTGATAACTAAGTTGGATGTTTTAATTTTTTTGTATAATGAGTTTTATTTTCTCATTAAGGTCAGTGGGGAGTATATTTTTTGAATTAATGTTTTTAATATATTTTCGTCCATTTTATAATTGTTGTGTATCTTGTTGCGGTAAAAGCGTTTTATAAATGTGTGTTTAATAGGTGGAGTGTTTCAGTTTTTATTTTGTTGATTAGAATCTTTGATGGCGTGTTTAATTTGTTCATCAACTATGAAGTTGGGGAATCTATTGTTAATGAGTGTTTGTTTAATGTTTTTTTTTAATTCTTTATGAAATATAATTTTAGAGGAGGAGACTAATTTTGTTCGGGATATTAGGGTACTAACTATTGCTTTTTTTATATATCGGAAGGGGCATTCACTTTAAAAGATGAGGGTACAGGAGTTATTATTAGTGTTTTTTGTATTGTGAATAATAGTGAAGTTATTAGTATCAATAAGAACATCTAAAAGGGGATTTTATTGTTTTTGTTTATTTCTTGGGTTGTCGGGAAAAAATGAAAACTACTCACCTGCAATCTTCTGAGGGAAGAAAGCAGGAATGAAAAATGCGTAGGAATTTATACTTGTGGTTGGTGTCAACTATTATTTGATTGGTCGAATTGGTAGATAAATACCTCGTCACCACTAACGAAGGACTTATTCTTCAGGACTTTTTTTCTGGACTATTTGTACGAGACCTAAAGTGTCAGTTCCTTTTTACCCACTTGCAAGGTCGCAACAAGGTTTGTTGCAAGCTTTTTCCCTATCCAAACCAGACCAGGAGGTCTTTATTGGTGTACTCAACCAAGTCTACTGGCAATTTGCCAAAGGGTAAAGTTAAAGACTGAATTCTTTTGAATGTGTGGTTATTTCTTCAGGATCATTAGTGTGGATGAGTATGTTGTCCACATCTTGGGTAGATTTTTTTATAATGTCATTTTCAAGATTGCACATATAGAAACTACTAAAAATCGGAGCGAGAACAGATCCTATAGACACACCGACTTTTTGTATATAGATTTTACTCAGGTGGTCATAAAATGGGACTTCGGTGGTACAAATTAATAGTATTTTCGAAGTATCTTAGGATTGATTTTTAGAGAGGGGAGTGATAGATTATTATAGATATTTTTATGATAATGTCAATTGTTTTTTTTTACAGGTACATTAGTAAATAAATTGTCTACATCAAGTGAAGCGATGGTTCCATCTTTATAGAGAAAAGTAAAAAGTAAAAAGTTTTTGTCGGTTCATTTTTTCATATTTCATAAAATAAAATATAGGGGGAGGTATACCTCGTAAAAACATATTTCCCCTAATATATTTTAGGAGAAGACTATTTCAGACATATTTTCATCGAAAGTTAAGTAATTATGGAAATTTTCAAGAAAATTGGACCATTAAAGGAATTTTCATAGAATTTTTAAAAAGCCTCTAGTCATAACTTGGTTTTTGGCTACGTTAAATTTCAATTGATTTAACGGTGCAAAAATGTAAACATTGTTTTTCGTGTATAATTTTCATTATTTCCGTATGATGAAATTTATTTTTTAAATCATCAGGAGTTTGTTTAATGTTTCTTTTTTCGAATAAACACAATTTCTTTAAGATAATATTAACCTTTATGCAAGTTTCATTGTGTTGAATATGAGAGGGAATTTCACGGAGAAAATTGGTGGTACCTACTACACACCATACAAATATATATACACAAATACACTAGGTACCACCAAAATAGGCCATGTAATCAGTTTAGGCCAATTGAAGGAAGAAACGTAAATATTTTTGAACTTTAAAAAAAAAAATCTCGCACATAAAGAGTTGCTACAAAGAAAAACAATTAATTCAAATTTGTATTTGTATCAAATCTTGTTTGGATTGAATACTTATATTGGGTATGAAGTAAGAAGTTGATTTTTTTTTCTTTCAATAACCTGCGTAGTCACTTGTGAAATAATTGGGCGTAAGGGTTAGGGTTAAGTTTATGTAAATTTTACCGTTCCGTATAAATAACCGAGTTTATAATCCGCAATCATTTTAAGAACCATGATCCTATCACACTCAGCATTTTTGGCCGAGATTAGTTTATTAATTTTAATTTTATTAGTACAAAATAAAAAACGCCCTCAGGGCGATGTAAAAATAGATTTTTGAAACATATTGCCTGAGGGGTGGGAGTAAAAAATTCAATGTCAGTGAGTTTGTACCCTAAGTAAGTAAAATCATCAAATTCATTAAAGGATTAAAAAATAAAACAATTTGAAATTTTAAATATGTATTAAAATAAAACAAACTATATATAGATATATAATACCAGACATTAGACCTGTTCAAAAATCAACTTTTTCCCTTTTTCATACCCTCCTACACGGTTTCCCATGCTTTATGGCCTGGAAAAGCCGAAAATCACAACCATTGTAAGGTAAAATGCCAGGAACCTTTGCCTCATTTGACCTCAATATATTAATCCCGCGATAGTAGAAAAGTGCCAAATTTTGCCTTCTGCCAGACAGTTTTTCACCTGAAAATTTTGTTACAATTGGGATAGAACAACAAAATGGGTATCAAATTGAAGCATTTGTAATATTCTTTCTGGAAAAACAATCCAAGTAAACATTCAGAAAAAAAATGACATATCATATATTGAAAAATATCAAAATTTCATAAATATTACAATCTTGACATCAGAAAATGTGTGACAAAGACCCTAAAAATTACTTTCAAGTGACAGAATAGTCTATTGTCCATGTCAGAAGGACACTTCACAGTCATATGTTCAGAGTTTGCTTCTTGAAGCTATCAAATCGCTCATGGTTGTATTCCACAGCTTGAAGAAGATACTCTCTTTGCTGAGAATCTGTGGTAATGATGTTTGCAAAATCACTCATCATCTTGACTCCCCGCTCAGCGATGTCATTTACTACTTTTACATTGCCGACATATTCCAGAGCCTTGCTGTAGTCATCACTCCTTGGACATGTTGCTACAGATTACAGAAGCCAGTCAGACTCAATGCCAAGGGTGTCAAGCAGAAGATGACACTCTGGACCAACTAGATCAGCCAGAGTCGTCTTGGCTGTAACCTGAGGAACACAGGTTTCCCTTGTCTGAAGCTATTTGGCTTCTCAGTAGCAAGCAGCTTGGCAGCAATGTCCTGCTTCTCTTTGTCACTGAGTCTCCTACCGAAGAGAGCGAACGGCACAACCTCCTGTGTCAGGTACCACCTGTGGTTTTCAAGTTTTTGTAGCACTGCCAGGGCAATCTCTGGATCTGTTCTCTTGAACTTCATCATGTCCTTCATGAACTGCAGATCACTTGCAGGAGCATCTGCAGCAAGTGTAGATGTCATCCACATGGGTGTATATAACAGTCCTAGGAAGAGGTTGAGGCGTTCCAGCTTCTATTTTGATGTTTCTTTCAGTATCTAATTACTTGCTTTATCCTACTTATGTCCATTTATTAGTGGAAAAATAGGTGAAAAACAAACCTCAAAAAGCTCCGAAACTGGCGTTTCAGAAAACGCGTATATAATAGAACTTCCTGCTTCATGAGGCAAAGGTTTCCTAAAGTTTTATACAAGAATGGTTGTGATTTTCGGATTTTCCAGACCAAAAAGCACTGGAAACCATGCAGGTGGGTATGAAAAAAGGAAAAAGTTGATTTTTGAACAGGTTTAACCAGACATGTATTTATTAAAACTTGTTTTAAAAAACAATGAGGGCTGTCTAATGCTGCATGTTCAAATTTTGAGTATATTTATTCTATGTTCTGTCGATTTTGGGTAATGTGACGTAAGCAGTGACGTAATTTTTGTTACAGACAAAAACCGGAAGCGAATCTCCATTATCAATAGATTTGGTTGGTGGCGTTCTTGTTTAATTTTTAAAAGATTTGGTCATCGAAAATGTTTTGTAATTTTGTGTGGTAGTCGGTTTTGTTAAGTACTATAAAAAGGTTTTTTTATCTTCTTTTATGGTGATTGGTAGTTTTGCGGTATTTTTTAATTGTTGAGTTAGTGTATTGGATTGTTTTTTGTTTTTTTTGTTGAATCTATTTTTGATGGCTTCATTAATTGGTAAATGGGGGTTAACACACGAATTTCCGTTGTAACATTTCACAATAAGCACATGGAACGATAGCTACAATTATTCAATGGTAAGCAATGAGATTTAAAAAAGTGTATACATAAATTTAGGCGGTTGGTTGGTTGGTTGGTTGGTTTTTATTCATTCTTGTTAGGTATTCAAATTCTTTTAAAACTCATATTTAAAACTAAATCTTTTACGTATTTAATCCATCGATGGGATTTTAACAAGTGCTACCACTTCGTGAGCAATGGTTATAAAAGGGGTACTACACCCCTCCCCCGAACTCCAGAATTGGAACTTCTCCATAAGATGCAGGTTAATGCCATACCCAGGTCACTAAGACCATCAACCGCCGCTTTATAGCACATATATGATAAAAAGTGCTTGTCATAAGACCAATTGAGAAATACGGTTGGCAAAATAATATAGGTGCTAGGTCTTGATCTGACCAGCCGATTGATCGGAGGCCCCCGTAATGGTCAAAGTGGTGTTGGGTCATGGACTGCTCAGCCCCCCAGGCTTCCGTTCTTAAGCATCATGGGTCGCTACCCACGGCCAACACTATAGATAGTGTTTAAATAAACCGAGTTAGATTTTAAAATAGGAGCATTACTGAAGAACCCAAATTCTATTGAATTGTTGCATTTAGTCCAATTTTGTCGTTTGAATGCAAAATATCTGGATTTTTTCAAATTGAATTAAATTCTGAAATAAAACAAAATGTTTTGTATTCTTCTAAAATCTTAAATTAAGCAGATTGAAAAGTTGAACTGATATTTCTTATTTGGAAGAATTGCCAAACAAGCAAGTTAATTTGGATTCCGCATCCCCCGCTTTAAAACATCATTAATGGACCCTGACATCTTAGTGAATAAAAAAAAGCAGTTTTTGTATTTGTTCAAATACTAATGAACTACTTTATTTAACATTTTATAAACTTTACTTTTATAGAATTTACTGATTATAACTATTTGAACAGAAATAAGAACTATTCAAATAGAAAATGTTGGTAATATGTATGACGTTAATGACAATAAAATGTGATTTGTTTCGTAAATTAATGTTCTTGTTTTTAATTCTGAAAATCAAGAAATGAGAAGCAAATTATCTGCTAACAGGAATCATTATTGGTATACACAAAAGAAAGAAAAGAAAGAAGAAAGGAAAAAAGGAAGAAGAAAAGAGGGACGGAAGTATGATCTAATGAGAAGAAAATATGGGAAGAAAGAATCATCGAATGGGAACATGAAAAGAAAGAAATAAGTCACGAAGGAAGGAAGGAAGGGAAAAAGGAAAAGAAGAATGATAGAATAAGAAAATATAGAAAGGAGGAAAAACAAGGAATTATTATCGAATGCGAAGATAATAAAGGAAAGAAAGAAGGAAATAAGGATGATCGAATGAAATGAAGAAAAATAGCAAGAAAGAAAAAAAAGGAAGCAAGGAAGTATTACGAGATAAGAAAGTCTGATCGAATGAGAAGAGTGTATAGGAAGAAAGATCATAGAAATAAATAATAGAGGAAAAGAATGAATGAAAAAGGAAGGAAATATGATCGAATGAAAATATGGGAATATAGAAACAAAAGGAAGAAAGGATGTATTATTGTATGTATATATTCGGCTAGGAACAACAAGGTTCCGGGTTCGTAACAGGCCTTCGCCAACACAGTTTATAAGTAACACAGAGATCTGTGCGGCAAAGTGGGTAGGTGTGGTGCTCCACCCCAGATGCCAAAACTATCTCCTTTGTCTAGTGCTAGTGAAAAGGGGATAGACTCTCTCGCTGTTTGGCTGATACCGACATCAGTTTACACCGACGATTTTACTTATATATTGATAAGGTTTTCTATATTTATAAGTAAAAAATGTTCAATATATTTGACAGAGAATGTATATCTAAGTTAGAGTAGCGGAGACATAAAATCAACGGCGCTTGGTAACTGTCAGTTTCTCGCCTATGCGATTTTCAAACCAAGTTGATTTGAAATTGTCAGTTACCAAATGCTGTTTACTTTATATCTTTGCTATCCTAAGTCTTATATATGAGTATATATGCCAACCCTTCCGTACCGACAGGATGTGACACGAGTTCAATTTATTGAGCGGGGTTTAACAGCTTTTAATTCGGAGTTTTCCTTCTCTTAGACTTGTTGCCTAACCAAGGTTAAAGAGCGAAATCTACCCTACTATTTACCCATAGCTGGAGGGAGAATAGTTGGATTCATACCTTTCCTAAGGGTATCAGTGCTATGTGAAATGTAACAGCCTCGTCCAGGATTTGAACTTGGATCGACGAGTCCATTTCCATTACACCACGCACCTTATATATATATATATATATGGAAATACGATGAGGAAATTAATCCGACAATATGTGAAGAAAATGTTTTCAAAAATATACACTTAACATTTTTCACCCTTACAAAATTTCTTTTGCATTGTCCTGATGATGGTTTATCATAAACCGAAATACTTAAGTATAGACATATAACATTTTCCCTTTGATCGTAACATCCTGTGTCTGTTATATTTTTGAAAACATTTTCTTCACACACACACACACACATACACACACACACACACATATATATATATATATATATATATATATATATATACATACATATTATAATCTGTTTGTCTGTATCTTTGTGTGTGTGTGTGTTTAGAGGAAAAGATGGGATTATTTAACATAAAAGAAAACTTAATTTAAGCCACATTCTCTCTCTGTCCAGTCAGATGATTCAGTACATATTTCTGCAGTAAAATAAGTCCCTTGTGTTGTTTGTCCGTTTCAAACAGATGTGCTATTTTCACTTAGATACTACGATGTCAAAAAACAAAAAAAAAAGCAAAAACAAAACAAAAAGCAAAACAAAAGACTAAGACTATGAATAAAACTACCTTTTCCCCAACAACATATCTCGTGTTTAAACTTTCTTAAAGACTTTAACATCTCTCGTGAATTGCTACCTCCGTCCCATAATAGTTGTTACATTTTATATATGGATTTAATTCCCAAAATGTAACAACTATTTTGGGACAGGAGTAATACAATTCATTCCTATGCGTATATTGACATCGTTTTCTATAGATGAGATATTACTACCTAGGTATGTGAATTGGTCTACTAATTTCAGAGGCATGTTGTTTAATATGAAGATGACAACATCTTATTTAAAACCCATGCATTCTGTTTTATCTGATTTCAAGTTGAGACCAATGCCTCTTACGGCCTTTGAATCGTACCTTTCCCAAAGGTATCCGAGTAGCGTGAACGCAACTGAAGTTTGAACTCTTCTCGCCGATTCCGGTCTCTACGCAAGTAACCATTGAACCACTCGCCCACACACGCACACAAGTGGAACAGCATATAATGTTGAAACTTATACGAAGTTCTCTTGGCGCTTTACAAAGAAATATTCGGGAAATAACTTCGTTAAATAGAGAGAGATATGGAAATAATGGCTGACTCTTGAGCAGAGCTTATCACCGGGTGTGGGTGTGTGGGGTGGGGGCATCGGGAAAGACTAAGAGGAAATAAAATGGCTTCGTATATTTTTTATCGGATTAAGCAAAACATACGTGGTGTGTACAAAAAAGAACCGAAGCTTTCAACATTATCATTATCATCGAGCCGTGCAGACACAACGGATTCCTTTGACTCGCTCTCGACATCCGTCCCTATTGACCATTGCTCTTAATATATATAGTTAGGGATTCTAATATCCCTAGATATATTATTTGAAAAAGTCCTAACATCCGCCCGAATTGTAAATTGTATTGGTGTCTTATTTTTGTTCATAATTATGACATTTGTGCTCCTTGTTCTATTTTTAAATTTGGCAAAAAAAAACCCAAAAATTTGACCGAGATTTTTATTTCAAGAATATTTTATTTGTCTCGCATATAAATTTTGTTCTATTCATTCATTTTCTAAATCAAGTTTTGATTTCAATTATTATTTGATGACATACTAAGGGTTTTCTTTATATATCGGGTTAGCTCAGTCGGTAGAGCGTTCGGCTAGAAACTACAATGTTCTTAGTTCGATACCGGTCCTCGCCAACTCAGCGTATGAGTAGCACAGGGATCTGTGCGGTAAAGTAAGGAGCTGATGGTAGGTGTGGCGCTCCACCTCAGATGCTAAAACAATCTCCTTGGTCTAGCGCTATTGAAAAGGGGATATACTCCCTCGCTGACCTGCTGATACCGACTTTAGGCCGCCCCCGCCGATATATCTAATTGGTAATTTAAATTAACTCTCACTACTAAGCAAATAAGCAATGATCATTTCTCCGGAAATTTGATCTCTCAGTGACCGAAAGATACATACTATGTATTTAATAGTTTAAAAACACCAGTTCCCGCATCAGCTGTCAGTGGGCAAGGGGATAAGATATCGGACTACCATGCGGTCAGTCTGAGTTCGAACCCTACCCAAGGATAGTTGTGTCTAGCCACACTGAAGAGGCATGATATGCCGAAACGCGTGTCTGTGGATGACTTATTAATTATATATATATATATATATATATATATATATATATATATATATATATACTTTTTTTTCTTTGGTGGGGTACCAAGTTTCTTAGTATAAGGGTGATTCTAAGCTGGTCCTATTCTCTCACAATAATTTGTTGCAGAGTTCAGGTCCCGTATGAGAGCTCAATGTTTAATTTTTAATAAACAGAGCAAATTTATTTGTGAATAAAAAAAGCCTTAAATACCAGGGGTATCGTGATAATGGACCATTTCCACACATGGGTATCTGAGGCCCACCGAGTTTCGTCAGATCACTTCTTTATTTAGACTGGCAAATAGCCAAATTCAGCTTACATTTATACATTACACACACACACACACACACACACACATATATATATATATATATATATATATATATATATATATATATATATAATATAAATTAATAAGTCATCCACAGATACGTGTTTCGGCATATCATGCCTCTTCAGTGTGGCTAGACACAACTATCCTTGGGTAAGGTCGAACTCAGACTGACCGCATGGTAGTCCGATATCTTATCCCCTCGCCCACTGACAGCTGATGCGGGGACTGGTGTTTTTAAACTATTAAATACATAGGGATGTATGTATCTTCCGGTCACTGAGAGATCAAATTTCCGGAGAAATGATCATTGCTTATATATATATATATATATATATATATATATATATATATATATATATATATATATATATAGTGTGTGTGTGTGTGTGTGTGAATAAAGAGACGTGAAGGTCTAAATAAATTCATTACTTGAACATCCCATAGTCGAGAAACTGTCAGTAACCAGGTGTCGTTGACACCATGTCCACGCTACCCTAACTTAAATATAAAATTTCTATCCATGAAATTGAGCGCTATATATATATATATATATATATATATATATATATATATATATATATATATATATATATATAGATCTGTGTGTGTGAGTGTTTGATAATTTTGGTATGAGAGCCTGTTGAAAGTGAGATAGTCAAAAGAACACAATTCCGACATTGTTACAGAGTTTGCATAATGTAACGCACATGCGCAGTATTCACCTATCTTCACGGTGTGCCATCATGGCCGCTGGCCAAATATTCGTCTCATTTTAACCCAAGAAAGCAATACAGCCGTAATCAGTTGTCTTTTATGTTAAAAAGAAAATATCCACAAAAGAAGCGGGGTAATTGTGACTCGGATTTTTGGAAACACATTATCTCACGGGCACAAAGGTTTCGTGTCTTCCTCATAGCAAATATTTCGCGTTCCGGAATATTTAATAGCGATATGAACAACATCATTTTGCAAGTCTGGATCATCACCGGGAACCTTTGTGGAGAATGGAACTATGTTTTCATGACGCAGGTGACATTTTAATTCCACTAGCTGGAAACAAGTTATGGTTTCATTATTGTATAGACAAATACAAATAATCTTTTCAGGATTTACAGAAAAAATGGCAACTTCTTTAAAAAGAACTGATTTCTGGCCAGTATTCAACAACAAACACACACACACACACACACGTATATATATATATATATATATATATATATATATATAATGTGTGTGTTATGTATAAACTTTGTTCTTGTGAACGTTATTTTTTTTGTATTTTGAAGCATGGAAAAAAACAGAACAAAAAACATTATATATATATATATATATAGAGAGAGAGAGAGAGAGAAAGATGGCTGGAAAACCGACAGTCACCAAGCCCAGCTGAATTAATGATTACACTACCCTAATTTATATATATACTAGCAACAATAAAACACCCTCCGGGCGGTGTAAAATAATTGTTGTAAAATATTGCCTGGGGAGAGGGGGGGGGGGTAAAAATTCAATAAAAATTAAAATAAAACAATTTGAAATGGAAATTTAGTCCTGTCCCCCGCAAATGAAACGTTGCGTGCATCTGTTAATTATTGATTAAATAATTAAATTGAATATTTTACACAAAATCGTAGGTATTTATTTATTTGAACGTTTTAGTTAACTTCTTGTTACCGAAAAAAGGGAGAGAGTAAAAAAATAATTTTTTAAATTTCTTGCTCAAATTTTGAATGTATATAACACATGGTTGTTCTTTATTCTATGTATTTACGATTTTGAGTATAAATAAAATAATCATTAATAGACTTACGCAATCATTGAGTATATTGTGATGTAAGCTGTGACGTAGTTTTTGTTATAGACAAAAATACACCCAATCTCCATTATTAATAGATATATGCTCTATCACTATATTATCACTATATATATATATATATATATATATATATATATATATATATATATATATATAGAGAGAGAGAGAGAGCGGGGGCGACACTCGTTGTGTAATGGTTAATGTCGTAGGGAATGAACACGGTGTCCCGAATTGAAATCCTGGGCGAGGCTGTTTACATTTCATATAGCGCTATTAGAATCCATCTCTGGGTAAATAGTAGGACAGGCTGCGCTCTTTAACCATGGTATGCCAACTAGTCTAGGAGAAGGAAAACTCTGAATTCAATTGACCTTGTGTCGTACCCTCCACGTGGCGAAGGGTTTGGTTGACTGCACACACACACACATATAATCAATTATAAAAATGCAAAGCAGGGTAAAAACTAACGACTCTGAGTTTCACGGCTACGATCGACAAGTGAATTGGTAATTCATACGCTTGACATTTCACGTTTTCCACTTTCTCAAATTTTATACTAAACTACATCTGATGGTGAGGCTTTAATTCTGGAAATCTAGGGAGTGTTCATTACATATTCATTGACATTATTCCCAATAACACTGCCTCAGAGTGGTAGTACGTTAATGACCCAAGTGTACTTAAAATATATATTCTTAAGAATGATTCATATTCGATAGGATGACATGACCACACCCAAAAATGTAAATATGAATGTACAATGAATGCGATTCTTAACCTCTAGGCATAGAATAACCTAGAAGGTGTGGCGCTACACCTCAGACGCAAAAACAATCTTTCTTGTCTAGCACTAGTTAAAACAGGAAAAGTGAATATTTTAAATATTAAACAAAAAATTCTGAAAAGCATGTATCACGTTTATAATCAGGTTTAACGAATTTTGGCAATAAATTTTACCAATGTGAAGTTGTCCACATGAGAACGTCACTTATATGTTCGTCCTTGCTTCTCCAGCATAGTAAAGCATATCTCGTTCAAAACCTGAATTAAAAAAAATTGATCCTACGCCTTCACTACTATAAATAAAATTACCTATTTCGGCCATAACACCGTGGAAGCAACCAAAGACATTTGTTGTGCAAAAGGTGAAGGTGTGGCACAGTAACCAGATGGTTTAAAAAATTTCACTCTGGCTGCAAGAACGTGTGTTATAGAGCTGTCACTGAATCGGGTATGAGGAGTAAAGGATTGAGTAAATCCGACAAAATCTGGTTGGAAATAGAGGAAAATGCGGATAAAACAACGCAACAACTAAATTCAAATGATATTTCGCTTCGGTCTTTTACGAAGAAATGGTTCTTAAGTGGTTCTATTTCGGTGACTGGCCATCTTCTTATGGGTTGATTTCTTCCTCTTGTCGATACGGATTCTGTTATTCTATGCTTTGTTGTCTGTGCTCATCCTCTTTGGTTTTAATAATGAAGTAAGACTTTGTTTAATTTTCAAATATATCTTTATTAAAACCGAAGCCAAAAAAGGGTTTAACCACGCGGTTAGAAAATGGCATACTTGAGGAACAGACGACCCACGTCTGGTCTCCTCGACTAACCGCCAAACTCTAACTCAGTTACCTTCACATACTTTGCCTTTAGCCAATGAGAAATCAGCGGCTAGGTCAGTGAAAGGTTAACTGTTGTCAATCACTTCTTATAACTGTTATAATGGTAACTTTCCATTTACCATACCGTTATTTAAATTTTAGTACACTACAATCATAATTCGTAGGCAACCCACGAATTATGTAACACATCAACAATCTGGTATAATCAGGTTGGCCTAAAACCAGAGATTCAGATGCCGTTGTTAAAAGTTACGATGCCCAAGTCATAGAAACAATTCTGGTAAGTAGCACCCAGAGAGTATCAGGAAAACTCAGTAACTTACAGTTGAGTGTGGATCATCACATCCATAAGCTCGGCAAAAGAATTTAGAGCTGTGAAATTGTGTCTCACGTTACTAAAATATTGCAAGAACTTTTGGCTTAACCTGATATATATATATATATATATATATATATAGAGAGAGAGAGAGAGAGAGAGAGCGGTAACTTGACTTACGAGTACCCCAAATTACAACTTTACCGATTTTACGAGTTCGCACTTTAATTTTTTTACTTTGTGTTGAGAGCTCAAATTTGAGGTACGAGCGAGTTTTAGATACGTTTACGTTAATATATTAATACGGTTGTTCTTAAACCTTCCGTCCGTTATCATCTTGCAACACCCTCTAGTTAAAAAAAGAGACCGTCCAAATTTTTCAAGATACAATGTAAAAATGTAAATCCAGATTATTTGGTGTCGATTTCTTAATTGTCCCATTTTATTTTACCCAATTTTAAAAATGAAACATTCCAAAAATTAAACATTCCGTAAAATTAAAATGAATTGAAAAAAAAAATGTTACAAGTTTGTTTTATTTGTAATACTGAAATTGTAAATTATGGAATATATTTTTGTAATTTTGATTTTGTCGTCTCGGCCTCCTGTTTTAATTTACGCTATGTTTTAGCGAGCCAGCGTCAGGCGAATTTCCGGCACAGCTTAAAAATTTTCTGACTCGAGTTTTTGTCACTTTTTTGTCGGCAAATTAATTTATATATTTTAAACGCCTGCCCTCCATCCCCAATTTTTATCTGCAAATCAATGTAAATATTTTACAACCCCCTTTTAAGAGAGAGAGAGAGAGAGAGAGAGAGAGAGAGAGAGAGAGAGAGAGAGAGAGAGAGAGAGAGAGAGAGAGAGAGTTAAATCAAGATTCTTATATTTTTCACAAATTGAAGGATTTGAAATAGCTCTTAAGTAAACATATTAAACGTTGTAATAATTAAATTATCACACTCTGGTATATCTACAGGCCCTGATGGTGTTAATAAGTTCACTAAAAATTTTCATGTTTCCAATTTTATTACGCTTTAAGAAAAATATTATTGATAAAAAAAATAAACATTAAAACAAATTACAGCACATAATTCATTACATTCTATTTTATGTTTTTATAAAATATAGTGCTAATAGTTTTTCTTAAAACATATTGCAGCATATATATATATATATATATATATATATATATATATATACAAGGAAATTGAGTTACAAGTGGAACGAATTAACCTCTTAAGTCAAGATATCACTGTAGTCTGAATAAGGCTGACAAAATACATATGTTTACGAAATACGCATTAAGTGAGGATACAATTCTAGAAAAAGAATTCAAGAATGAAGCAAATATTAACAAGATGTAAAAAATTGAAGATTTATCTAAAGACATTTGATTAAAGATAGCAATTATGTAGTAATATCCGTTTTTTTTACGTAAAGAAGTGAATACGATAAACCAATTTTGTTTACTGATAATTCCATTCACTATATAAAAAAACGAGTTTCCTTAGTCGCCATTTTGACACCTGTGTGACAATATGCAACTCTTATTTAATTTTGAATAGTTCATCTTATTAATGTTGTTTTGTATCGTACATTCAACCTACGAAACTTTTAGAGGCGACAAAAAGATTCTATTCTAAAAAGGTAATAACTACAGTAGTAATTATCAATGTCTGAATAGAGATAATTGCAAATTGTATGAATATATCAAGCTTTAACGTTGGTTGGTTGGTCGTTTTACGGTATATCAACTTTTCGGGTCATTTAATGCCGAATCAAGTAATTTTAATATCAGATTGCTTACAGCACATGCTATTAAGTGGCTACCCATCTAAGTATTGAACAGACCCATCGTTGCTTAACTTCGATGATCTAGTGGCAACCGGTGCTTTCAACGTGACTTGACTGTAACCAGTTTAGGGAATCTGTAACTTGTTTAGGGAATCGCGATCATTGTACATTTATATTTACTATTTTGTGTAGTTGTTTTTAAATTTTTTTTTGGCACACGAACCTATCGAATAAGAATAAGTATTTAACAGATCTATTTTATAGGACCCTAATCAGTACTAACACTCCAGGTCAGAGTGTAGATGGGAGTAATGACAATGAAGGGGTACTCCACACACTCCCAGATATCCAAAAATGGAACCTCACCATCAAATGTAGTTTAGTGTCATACCCAAGACACCTGTTCTGTGTGTGCGAGGTGCCCCCCACCTCGCACCACTCTGCAGAGGATACAGTCTGCTTATTCCAAGACCCTGTAAAAATGGTGCCAAATATATGTACACACAGGATTTATATTTGTCATTTCTATTTTATTTATCTAATTATTTTAGTAGATTGATTAACTTGTTGATTTTAACAACATTTCAACCTGTCTTGGGTTATTTTATTCTTAGAGGTTAGGGAATTATGTTCATTGTACGTTTTTATTTACATTTTCGTCTAATTGCTTCTAAAGAGATTTTCTTTTTAGCACACGGTTCTATTGAATACAAATCATTTTCAAACAGATCTATTTGACCTATAGATGCGATCTTAACATGTACTACCACACCGAATCATAGTGAATCTGGGAGTAATGACAATGAAGTGGCACTCCACCCTCCTCAGAGCTCCAGAACATACAAGGTGTGTTAAAAAAGTGTCGAGTTCTTTTTGTATTTTTGAAACACCTTATATTCTAAAAAAATAACGTTCCATTCATTCTTCATTTCTATCTTGGTAAATACAGCTTTAAACTTTGTACTTTTTTGACACACCTTGTATTCTGATAAAAAAATGAATGGAACGTTTTTTTTTTTTTTTTTCAGAATACAAGGCATCCAAAAGTACAAAAAATCTCGATACTTTTTTGACACACCTAGTATATCTCACCATCAGATTTTCTATCGATGTGTTGGGAGTGATGTGGCTTTGGTGTGTTGGTTGGGTGTATACATATTGCTTTATGGTGGTGCCATCAGAAAGAAAACGTGCTGCTTTAGTAATTATATACACATACCTTTACATATTTATACATGTACTAGCTAGAACTGTGGATATACCACACTATGATAATTTAATTATTAGAACGTTCGATACATTTACTTAAGAGCTATTTCGAAAATAGTTCAATATGTAAAAAGTATAATAATCTTCATTTAACTCTTTCACTCATTTTTCTTTTTTTTCCACCTTCTTTTAATCTTTTCATTGTGTTCGATTGAAACAGTTATCGCTTCCTCACGCTCACCCCTCTCTCTATCTTTCCCTACTCGCTTTTTCTTTTTTTTTCTTATATTTTTGTGTAGCAAGTCCTTTTTCTTCCCTTTCTTTATAAAAATCGGAATGGTCCATTATTTAGCTGGTCTGACAACACTCATAAGAAATAAGAATTTGGCGGATAAGCAACATTTTTGTATTTCGTCTTGGACGATCTCATTTTTAACTAGAGGGTGTTTCAAGATGATAACGATCGGAAGGTTAAGGAACAAGCGTATTAACGTATACATATTTGGGCAGTAGTTCTTCGACAATGCATGTTTCGTTAAAAGAACAAAAACGAATGTATGTTTTTTAAAAATGAACATTTTTCGGGCCGATGTCTGTGGATTTTGTCATCTCGGATTCCTATCCTTATTTACACTGTTTTTTTTTTAAATTTTAATTTACGGTAATAAACGTAAAAAAAAAACAGCTTAGATATTTACCGAGAGCTATTTCTGGCTTTTTATCGGCAAATTAATTTAGATATTTCACCCCCCCCCACACACACGCACACCCTGTATAAAATTAAAAAATAAGAAATTGAAATTTGACAATAATTTTTTTCAAAACTTTTACAAACTGAAATTTCAAAACAATTTTCATAACAGATGGACTCGCCATTTCTAATACATTTTCTGCCCGGATTATCGTGGATTATAGAAAAAATTTTAAAACTTTCTAAAAAGAATTTCTTTCACAATAAATTTTCTCCGGACGATGACCTAAGGTCGAAACTATTAGAGAAAAATAAACAACATGAAATAAATAATCCTTTTTGTCTTATCATTTTTGTTCATATATATATATATATATATATATATATATATATATATATGTGTGTGTGTGTGGTGTGTGTGTGTGTGTGTATGTGTGAAAATGGAAAAATAAATACAGGTAGGTAAATCAACACAAACTTCCATTTCCCTTTTTCTTTCACTATGTCTTCATCTTCTTTTTTTCTCTATTTTCTCCCCCCCCCGCCTTTATATTTTCCTCATTGTCTATCATTTTGTGGATTATTAAATTCATTCTGATGAAATAGATAACGAAGAAATATTAATTGAATCAATTATTTCTGTTGGGTTATCTCCCTTTCCAATTATATTTTTCATATTTTGTCGGATTTCTTTCCAAACTTTTTCTCCATACACACACACACACATATATAAATATATATATAACCTACCTTCCTGTTTCTTAACACACGCCACCCACGCCAAACAAGCATACACAAATATGTATTCATGTGTATATATATATATATATATATATATATATATATATATATATATATATATATATGATGTATGCATGAATACAATACAACACGTGCACGCACACCCAAATATATATATATATATATGAGTGTGTGTGTATGCATGTTTATGTGTTTTTGTGTGTGTATGTATGTGTAATTATCTGTATGCATATACTTATATGTTTATATATGTGTTGGCATATATATATATATATATATATATATATATATATATATATATATATATATATACCGCTAGTTAAGAAATAAATAATATGAAAATATTTGTTTGTGTGCGTATATATATATATAAACTGGTTTTGTATTATTTTCTTTGATTCTGTATCTTATCAATATCTGTATTGATGTATTGATGTATTCTAATAAGAGAAAGTGCTGATAGGATGGAGTGACGAGAAAAAAAAGAAGAAAACACAGAGATTGTCTAAAAGGTTATCACAGATGAAGCGGGTTTTAAAACGTCCGCTTCACTTATTTGATAGACTTCCTGACCGACAATCTCGCTGATAGTCGATGACTGATGACCTTCTGTCGAAATAAATAATAAAACCAAATATTAATCACTCCATAAAATGCAAGAGCATACGTAGCCATTGCACAAATAGCCTTATCATTATTGGTGGCGCCAATAAAATTCAAAAATCTCTACCAGTCAGACTATCAGTGTTTAGTAAAAAATATCTTAATTTCACACCTTTTATCCAGAGCTTATTTCAATCGGATATCAGAAGACGATCTATGACTACGCTATATATATATATATATATATATATATATATGGGAGAGAGAGAGAGAGAGAGAGAGATTTTGTTGTTGTAAAGGCTTCGCGTAGGCTTCGCCTATTTGTGTTATAAAAACAAAAGAAATATAATATAAAGAATTAAAAGTAATAAAATAATGAAATAATAAAAATACCCTGATTGGATGGTGAATGTACGTGTTAAAATAGACTAATATTTAAGAAATGCTGTTGACTTACCAAATCTTTTATAACACACACACACACACACACACACACACACTATATATATATATATATATATATATATATATATATATATATACTTTTTTTTTCTTTGGTAGGGTACCAAGTAATTTGGTATTAGGACGATTCTAAGCTGATCCTTTCTTCCAACGGTACGGTGTTGAAAAGTTAAAGTCCGATTTGAGAGCTCAATGTTTCATTTTTATAAACAGCAAAATAATTAGTAAAGACAAAAAGTTTACAACTCCGGTATTAAGGGATTATGGTCCATTTCCACCTATGGGTATCTGAAAATCGTATGAGTTTCGTCAGATCACGTTCTTTATAGATATAAGGAACGTGATCTGACGAAACTCATGGGTTTTCAGATACCCATGGGTGGAAATGGACCATAATCACTTAATACCAGAGTTGTAAACTTTTTGTCTTTACTAATATATATGAGAAGAAAATATTTAAAAAATATAACAAACACAGGATGTTATGATTAGGGGAAACAATTTTGTGTCAATACTTAAGCATTTCGGTATATTGTACCATCTTCAGGACACTGTTAAGTAATGTTTATATGAAGGACAAAATGAAAATGTTAAGTGTATAGTGAATGTGTGAATACTATGTTATTAACCGTTAATTTTTATATGCGCGTTTGTTTACGAAAGCTGATGACGTGATCAATGCATGTGCAAAAATGGAAGGTGAAGATCTTATGATGACGCATGCATCATATATATATATATATATATATATATATATATATATATATATATACACGTGTGAGAGCGTGTAAGTGTATAAAAAATTGAAAAGAAAAAGAACAAGGTATTCAGATGGATGACATTTTATTGTGGAGACCGTTTCGGTTTGTTTTAGCAAACCATCGTCAGGGCACTTAATTTATATGGAAAAACTTAACAGCGCTTTAACGTCGACAATAAAATATCACCTATCCTAACAAGTTGTTTTTTTGTTCAATTTTTTTATATACTTGCATACCATCGCATACATTTCCATTTTCCTTATCTTTCTTTCTCTCTCTCTCTCTCTCTCTCTCTCTCTCTCTCTCTCTCTCAACACACACACACACACGTGTATATGTAATATTAAGAAAAAATTGAAAAAACACAAGTTCATAAACGTGTAATGTTTATTTCGCCTACGCTGCAGTGTTTCGATCTGTTTCAATAGATTTTCATCAGGTCGTTCATTAAATAGACTAACCGATAAAGCAAAAGAGTCTCGCAGATTTCTTATTTTCTGTGATACTTTTTTTCCTCAAACTAACGAAAGCCCTGATGAATATCTATTGAAATAGATCGAAACACTGCAGCGTAGGCAAAATAAACATTACTCGTTTATGAACTTGTGTGTTTCTTCAATTTCTTCTTAATATTACATACTGTTGGATTTACTTCCACTTTCTCTTCACTCGTGTATATTTATTGTTCAGAATATTCTTCTCGGTGAAACCAGGGGAGTTAACTTCTGTCACTGATTCAGTTTCCTGAACAGACTCTACAAATATGGAATGAACAATTTTTATATATTTATTATCCTGACTCTTGGTTGCTCTTTCTTTTTCTGTCGTATAAATTGATCGGTATTTATTTATTTATTTATTTTGCTGCCGAGTTTCCCCCTAAACATCTTTGTATGTGTGCTGTGTGTGTAGGCAGCAGATTTTCTAGTAGGCATATTTTACTAAAGATGACAGGCAAGGATTTTCAATTGAGTTTTCCTATTAACCTTTTCATGTTAGTATGATGTTTTTAAAGCTTTCCTTAATATAGAATTATATTAGTATTATATGCGTTATTCGGACTATTGTCCCCATCTTCATTGTTATTTGTACAACGTTTCGGTCGATATGCCTCCGGCCTTCTTCAGATATTTCTTGTCGGACTTGGGAACCTTCTTTTCGAACTCGGGAACTTTCTTGTCGTAATCGGGAGCCATCACGGAACATTGAACCTAACCCTTTATTTATTCCACGGGAGTATCCTGTTCTCATTCCGCTAACCATAGCTTGGGTAGGAGAAGAAATACCCGAAGAAGGCCGAATAACGCATATAATACTAATCTTCAAGCCTCATCTCAAACATTCAGAGAAATAGTAGAATTATAATATTTAAAAAAATGTAATCATAAACTTGTGTTTTAAAACATAATTCTATTTTTCTAAAACTATTTTGTACATATAACAAAAACTTAAATTCAGTTCTTAATTGCTTTTCTTAACGGCTAGTTGTGTTAAAATGATAAAAATATTTGTGTAATTTTTTTTAACCTTAAAAAACTAACAATTAAAAGGAGCTATGTATTTAACATGTGTCTACAGGTGGGGCTGTAGAATACTCTGACTGCACCTCTGCCGAGGAGTAAGATCTTTTTCCAATTGAGCTACCTGTAGTACATGGATAGTAACCCATGATGATTATGGATGGAATTCTGGTGACTGAGCAGTCCAAGATATGCAACATTCCCTTTTGACCATTACAACTAGACAGACGGTTGGAGAGGCCCATACAAATCAATTGGTTAGTCACTTCTATATGTGTCTATTTGTGGGTTGTGTGTGTGTGTGTGTGTGTGTGTTTTGTTGTATGTGCGTGTGCGTGTGTATTTACACACTTATACTCATATGTGTAAATCTGACCGTGAAACATTTTGTTTTGGTTACCAGAAATCTACGAGTTTATTTACAAGAGCCAATCACACTAATTATTTGCACCCTGTTGACCCCAGGGAGCACTCATTGATTGATCACATCCGGTAAAAAAGAATTATCTCGCTTGGACGATTGTATAGCGACAGGGCTAGTAACATTTAGCTCTTTTATCGTCAGGTTTTCGATAGCTCACCCTAACACCAACAGGCGGAAGTGGACAATAAGAACCGATTTTGACTGTGCGTCATATATGGGCGTGGTCAATATGAAGGGGTTAACCGTCTACTCTACAATTCACGAATTGAAGACGTTACTGAACGTTGGAAATATTTTAAGATCAAGATATATTTATCTACCCAACCTATCTGCCACGGACAGGTGTGATACAAGGTCAATATTTAAGTCGAGTACAGCTGGTTTGAATTCAGTTTTCCTCCTTCTAGACTGGATACCTAACCAAGATTAATGAACCCAGTCTGTCCTACTATTTACCTATTTTGTTTAAAGAGCAGACTAATGCCTTTCTTAAGAGCATTAGCGCAAGTAAAACTCAGACTCACCCAGGATTTGAACTCTGATTAGCCTTTTGTGGGTATCAACCGGACAGTGAGGAAGTCTATACTCTTTTCTTAAGTGCTAGACCAGAGAGATTGTTTTAGCGTCTGAGGTGGAGCGCCATGTCTACCATCAGCTCCTCACTTTACTGCACTGATCCAAGCTGTGCTACTCATGCGCTGAGTGGTGAGGGTTTCTTGGTGGACACTCTACCAACTGAGCTAAACCGATCCCTTTATGATATAATGATTTTAATGTCTACCTACTCACCACCCCTCTCATCACATTATTGGAATCTTCCCCAAAATGGTCTCCGTAATAACAGTTCTATTTTTCTAATATCATAAAAATATTAGGGCGTCCCGTCGTGGGATAATGGTTAGCAAGCTAGTTTCACAGATCCGTTACTACTGAATAGTGTGTTCAATTCTAGCTGGATGCCCCGTACCTGAGACTTATATCAAATCCTATCCATGGCGATCGGGTCGGGAAAAGAGGCGCCTCGCCGTAGCACTCTTGTCTCGCAAATCCATTACTACTAAATAGCGAGTTTGATCCTCGCTGGATGCCCCATAATTACGACCTTGTGTCACATCCTACCCGTAGCGAATGTGTTTGGTAAATTCTCATAGAAATATTAATGGGGGAGATTTCAAGAATGTGATGACACGGATGATGAACATGTGAAGACTGTTTGAAATTATATCATAAAGGTGCTCCCATAGGGGTTTAACATTTTTTTTTATCACGCTGTATATATATATTTACCAATCTGTCCGCATGAGTAGGATGTGACACATGGCCAAATTTTTAAGCGGAGTTTAAAAGGTTTGAATTCATTTTTCCTTCTCCTCGACTGTTGCCTAACCATTGTTAAAGAGCCCAATACGGCTTACTATTTACCCATAGGTAGAGGGAGAATCGTTGGGTGCATACCTTTCTCTAAAATATTAGCAATCATCCTGGATTTGAACTCGGGTCGCCAAGTCCATTTCCGACGACAATAACCATTACACACGAGCACCTCCATGTATATGTCCCGAAATACTAAATCCCAAAATAGAATTGCATGAATGTATATAAAGAGTGTATATTACGTATTCATATTTTTGGTTGGAGAGCTTCAATGTTTATGGAGTTTGGTAATAAATGATACATAATAATATCCGTATAATGTTCTACTAGAAATAATAAAATCACGGTATATTTAATTTAGAAGAAAATTAACATTTTATTGTTAAACATTGTTTGGGTCATTCTTCTCAGTCGGTAGAGTACTTGCCTGGGAATTACAATGTTCCTGGTTCGATACAGGCCCTCGCCAACTCAGCGTATGAGTAGCACAGGGATTTGTGCGGTAAAGGAGCTGGTGGTAGGTGTGGTTCTCCACCTCATACGAAAAAACAATCTCCTTGGTCTAGCGCTAGTGAAAAGGGAATAGAATCCCTCGCTGTCTGGCTGATACCGACTTTAGGTCACTCCGACGACTTTACTTAGTTATGGCCGATAGTGTATGTTGATTGTATTCCATGCATAAGGGTAAGATCCATCTGAAAACTGCATCCACCCCTAAATTGCATCTGCAGGTCAGGGAAGTAAAGAATAACCTTCATTGTCATTACTCCCAGATCCACTTGGTGTGGTAGTACCTGTAAGTCTCTCGTCTATGGATCCGTTTGAAAAGGGTTAAAATTGAATAAGAAATATAACTGTGTGCAAATAAATTCTTATAAGATAGAATAAAACAATCCAACAATGAAATTACTCATGAATGTTTATAAATGTTTTCAACTAATTTTATGGAACTGATATCAAAATCCATATTTAACCATTTTGTATCATTTTTCTGTGACGAAATTATTATTGTATATCAGTTAAAATCAAAACTGGATGAAATGATATCCTGTAGATGCCGATGGCATTGTTACTTCCGGATTATATAATGGAATAAAATGGAATTTCATAACAAAACAAAACGACTATTTTCTTAGATGCAAAATTTTCTGCTTTGATTTATTCATTGTGTTTTTTTGCAGAATTCAAAATTTCTATTTGGTATAATGATATTCAAGATATGGTAATAAATATCAGTATTACTGTAACTTTTTTTTTTTCACAGTATGACAATGTTATACACTTTATTTCAACTTGCCGACGGGAAAATACGGCATGGGATTTATTAAAATTCGTGAACTTGTTTAATAATTTTCTGAACCTGTTCAATTTTCGCATTTTTCTTTTAATTCAATGTTGCTGCCTCCACTATTTCATCGATTTATTTGAATTTTTGATAAAATTCAAGATTATTGGATGACTTTGTATTTTATACATAAGTTCAATCTGAATTTCTTTCTGTGGAATTAATAGCATTTTCCTCTAATATATTGTCAATTCTTCCAGGTCTGCTCGCCAAAAATGATTTTTCTTTAAAATCAGCAACTCGAAAATGGTTTGGTTTAGTATGATTTAGTTTCTTTGTTTAATGACACATCTATCTTATCGAACTATAAAGCCATCCTTGTAGAAGAACAGTAGTGGTACAATTCAGCCCATAGCTAATATAGCTCCATTAAAAAAGGAAGTTGAACTCTTTTGAAAATAATTTAAATACTGCCAAAAGCAGACACTTTTGACATCAAGCTTCACCGTAGCTACTGTTAATATCAGCCTGTCTGAAGAGTGAATTAGCATGAAACTCAGAGTTGCGGGGGAATATAGCATGAGATCGATTTACTACATTGTTTTTTTGTTTTTTTTCTTAAGCTGCTCTGCCATCTTTTGGCATCGAGGAAGCCTTTTCAAAACAGATTGGTTCTCTCAATTTATTGTTGGGGTGAGAAGTGGAATGAATTGTCTGTAATTATTATTTCATAATATATATGTGTGCGTGAGAGATAGTGAGAGTGGGAGAGCGAGTGTGTGAGAGTTTTTGTTTAATGGCATATCAACCTTTGTGGGTTATCCAATGAAAAGCCATTCTTGTAGAAGTTGCGGTACTATTCAACCTATAGCTGGGGGAACGAGGGAGTTCATTCATTTCCGAAGGCTATTAATCCGAAATTTAGCGTAATAGCAAAAAAGAAAAAAAAAGATTTGAATTTACTCACTATGATGTCGTAGTCCATTACGTTAGCCCCTACGCCACGGGGATCACTCCTCGAAATTGTTAGAAAAAGGTATAATGTCTCTGACTTGTATTTTTCTCTCTAAAAGTAAGTAAAGTCGTCGGGTGGCCTAAAGTCGGTATCAGCCAGACAACGAGGGAGTCTATCCTATTTTCACAAGCGCTAGGCCAATAAGATTGTTTTTAGTATCTGAGGCGGAGCGCAACACTTACCATCAGTTCTTCACTTTACCGCACAGATCCATGTGCTACTCATACGCTGAGTTGGCGGGGACCGGTATCGAACCAGGAACCCTGAGTTTCCCAGCTGGACATTCTACCGACTGAGCTAAACTGGTCCTACATTGTTATTACTGTTAAACATGAATAATTTAAAATGTTTGACAGTAGGCAAATTCGTTGTATTGTGAATTGTTATTAGTTACTTGAAAAACGACTTTGACATTAATTAACCCAACAAGGGTTGTCATGCCGTAAAACCAATCAGCCAACCAAACTTTTGTACTGGGTTCTGTGACGTCATAAATGTCTCTAATTTCCTGAGTCTAAGAGACTGATTGCTTGATTCCATGCCAAAGTCTTTAACAAGTTTTCAGCACCAAAAATGGCGCTTGGTTCCGTGACGTCATTAAGGTGTTTACTTTTGTAGTGATAGCAAGATTACTTGTAGACAACTCTAAAAAAAAGAAAAAAGAATTCATGTGCTTTAATTCATTAGTTCCAATCAAAAATGACAATAGATTGAAATAAATACCAACACAATCCTCAACTACTTGATAAGGATATAAAAAAAATCAGACACACACACACACACACACACACACACACACAGAGTCGGTAGAGCATTCGGCTAGAAACCACAAGGTTCCTAGTTCGATACCAGTCCTCGCCAACTCAGTGTATGAGTAGCACAGTAATCTGTGCGGTAAAGGAGCTGATGGTGGGTGTGGCGCTCTACCTCAGATGCTAAAAAACAATCTCCTTGGTCTAGCGCTATTGAGAAGTGGATAGACTCCCTCGCTGACTGGCTGATACCGACTTTAGGCCGCCCCGACGACTTTACTTATATATATATATATATAATATAGAGAGATATATGAGAGAGAGAGAGAGGTGCGTGGGCTAGTGGTTAGTCGTGGAAAATGGACTCGTCGGTTCGAGTTCAATTCCTAGACGAAACTGTTGACATTTCACATAGTGCTAATACCCTTGGGAAAGGTATGAATCCATATATTCTCCCTCCAGCTATGGGTTAAATAGTAGGGCAGACTGGGCCTTTAACCTTGGGTAGGTAACCAGTCTAGGAGAGTGATAACTCTGAATTCAAAATTCCTGAGGTCAGTCGTTGATTGAGTTTGTGGCAACCCTTGATGCACCAATTCTTTCCTATCGACTATGCCATAAAGTGTGGAATGGTCAACACAAGCCTTCACCACTATAAACAAATCACTGTGTGGGTTGTTCATTGGATGAACACTCATACGTCGATCGACGGGAGAGTCCATTTTTTAATATATATATATAAGAAAGTTTGGTGTGTACGTGTCAACATATAACTCTGAAAAGAGACATCATTCAGATTCGGAATCTTGCATACACATTAATATTCTTCTAACTAAGAAACACACCAAATTTGGTTATTGATTTTTACTGATTAAAGGATATAATTAATTAAACCAAAATCAACCGATTTGTGGAACTGCCCGTATACTAGCTGCTGTTGATAATAAAATATTGCTCGCCCCCTGCTTTCTATTATAACGATACCAGCAGTTTAGTTTTTTTTTATTTTAGTAAACGAAATCGCATTCTAAGCAGTTCAGTTCGGAATTTCTCCGTTATTTTTGATCCAATCTTTAAGATATTTATTTGGTTCGAAAGAAAAGAAAATAATCTTTCTAAATATGTAATTTATATATGTTTTTATGAACATTATTTAAAATTGCTTAAAAAATGTAAACAACAAAAAGACTTATCGTTAAATCTTTAATAAACTAACAATTTACATTTTTTTTAGTCCGGTCATGTACCGGGTCTTTTGCTAGTATATATATATATATATATATATATATATATAGAGAGAGAGAGAGAGAGAGTATTTTTATGAATTAGATGTTTTTTATTAGAATTAGATGAATTTATAAATAGGCCTAACCCCTACAAGCCTAAATAGAAAATATAATCCATAGAGTGAAAACACTATCTAAAGTGGAAACGCACTATCTATCTACTACACTACCTATCTATCTACCTATTTCACACTTTAACGTCTATCTATCTATCTAGATAGATAGAGCGATACCTACCTCAAAATGATATGCATGATCAAAAAGGAATACAAAACTTATCTTTGACATGACTTCTTATAAAAGATTAAGAAAAAAACCGACAAAATGTGAGGAAAAATTAAGGAACAAATGAATAATAAAACGTGAACAATCCATTCAATTAATATTTTTCCTCTTTTGGTTTTAGAAGCTTCATTAGAATCTTTATTAATTTAAAACAGAATTCTATATACGATGAAAAGATAAAAAGATGAGACAGGGGAATGAAGTAGAGAGGGAGGAGGTGTTGTAAAAGGTAAAGTATGAGGTGGGGGGAAGGAAGTAGATAAGGGGAGGAGGTGTTGCCACAGATGTATGGTTGATCATAAATTCGGATAGGAAGATAGGATGATCAAAGGATTTAGGGTGAGTAGAGCATTTACCGATTAATGAGGGTGTTTGCTTAGTGGAAGGCTAATGGAGACATCTTGTTGCTTTCGTCTGTCTCAAAAGATTCTGAATTTTTATGTGTCTTATGCGGTTCAGTGTTTCTGTGATTTTTAAGTTTCTTGTATTTTTTCATTATTTATCCTTTGTCTATCTTGATTTTCGGGATTTACGATTTTTGCGATGGTTGGAATTAGGTGGACAAATCCTGGTCTTTGTTTTATGGTCTTCGATTTCGCAATAACCGCTGATGTGCAGAGACGACGGAGAATTTTGCGAAGATTTTTGCAATGCACAGATTTTATGTGTGATGCATGGGTGAAGTTGATTGTGTGATCGAATTCTATCATGTGCAAGAAAGAGCAGTTTCGAGTGTCGCTTGTTTTTATGGATCTCCGGTAGAATCGATTGTCTAAATTTCGTTGGCTTTCTCTGTTGTAACTTTGTTACAGACATTGCATGGAATATAGTTAATGCCGGCGTTGGAAATGTTTGGGGTATTTGTGTGTTTGGAGAAGTTAGTGAAATTCTTGATGGCTTAGGATGTGGTCTGAAGGACTTTTATAAGTTATATTATTGAGAAAGTGCAAATATTTTTACTCTCCCTCGTACATGCCTAAATGTTAACCCTTTGAATAGTGGCATTTGTTAGTCTAATGAGTCCATGAATTTGTACCTGGATCTGGTTGCAGTTGAATGGAAGACACACAAAAATTTTAACTTTTTGAATATTTGAATTTTGAATATTCTAACAAGTTTATGAATCTGCAGGGATGTTATGGCGGATGTGCGAATAATTTTCGACTCTCCCTCGTAGATTTTCTCTAAAGGTCTCAGAACTTTTTGATCATTTTTCATCCAAAGAGGTGAAAATATTAACATGTCAGAAGAAATATTGTTTAATTTGTCGTAGAGCGGTTTGTTGTATATATTGGTTGGTAGGGCGATGGGTCTGTGGGTGACGGTGATATTCTTCGGTCTAATAATGAGTATATTTTGAACGGCTTTTTTTCAAGCGTTTAATATGAAGTGTCTAGGGTAGCTTAAAGTTATGAAAAGAGTCCTCAATGTATGTATATTTATCTTCTAATTACTGTGGACTACATATTCGCAGTGCCGGTAGATAGAAACCGATCATAAAACCAGTTTTAATTTTTTGTTTTGTTTTGGGAGTAAAAGTGTATTTAGTCATTTTTCTTGGTGAATTTGTGGTAGACTTTGTAGGTTAATTTGTTTTTTGGGTTTTAATTAGAAGTGTATCTAGGAATGGTAAGGCACCATTAGATTCTTCTTCAAAAATGAATTTTATGGAGGGTTCAGTTTGTCGGCGACATATTCTATTTCTATTTCTTGGGGGAGGACTATTAGTATGTCATTGATATATCTAAAGTACATGGTGTCTATAAAGTCCTACAATAGATTTAAAATGTAAAACAAAGATGACAGTCTTTTTTGAATAAAATAATCTAAATCACATAAAACTACAAGAGTTGACATTTCATTTGTTTTGTTTTTACTAATCGTTTCTACTATGTGAGTTATTAATATTACAATTTCAAAACTGCTGCAAAACTTTATGAACATACTGTATATGCAGTTGTTTGATAATCTATATTTGAAGGGACCGGATTCTAGAAATTCCAGGAATAGACATGCTAGAACTCCACTCAGTGGGTTGCCCATTGGAAGACCGAATTACTGTGGGTATTATTTGTTGTTAAATTTAAAGTATCTTAAATTGGTTATGATTTGGATATGTCCATTAGAGTATTCATGGGGAGAGTTGACTTTAAATTTGTTTTATAGGATTACCTACCTCCCCTATTTGCAAAAGAATGGTTACGTCTGTTTTATAAATTAGCTTTCAGACAGACAAGACAGTTTTGTACGGACGCCGTAGTAAAAAAGGGTATGCAAACATGAGGAAAACTTTGTCATTCAAAACAGCAAGAACAACAGAGGATTTCGTCAGAAGGATTGGAACAACAAGTTCTTCAGCAGAAGGAAATTTTGATGTAACATTCCAAGGTTTTGGGAACATTCTTTCAAAAGTCTAAGTGTGTGAGTAATTGGCCGCCTTTACTCACGACAAAAAATGTTCTTTCTTATGAGTGTCGTGCGAAGGCTTAAGCATTTTTTATGGGTATATTTGTGTAAAGTGATGTTATGTCTTGGGTGTTCGTAGTTCTGTTGTGCATGTTTTTGATTTCGCTTTTGATTTTGTTGATCACCAAAATTACGTGAAAAGGGTTAATTTTGCCAAGTAGGGGGTTAATATCCTGGCAATGGCGTGGGCGATTTTTGAGGGTAGCGCTGCCGATGCTAGAGATGATGGATCGTAGGGGTGTATTTTCTTTGTGGGTTTTGGGAAGGCCGAATAATGTAGGGATTGTGGAGTGGTATAATATATATATATACCTTGACTATGGAGTTTAATTCGTTCTGCTTGGAACATAATTTCCTCGTATATCAAGTCAATTTTTCCAATTGAAATAACATGCAATGCCATTAATGTTCTGGACCCACATCACAAAAACGTTTTTTGTTGCGTTAAATTTTGAAAATGAAATGTTTTCAGTGGGCTCAAGCGAGTCTGAAGCTAGCTCGTACCTCAAATTTTAGCTCTCAACACAAACTAAAAAATAGATTATCGAGTGACAGCTCTTGAGGTACTCGTAAGTCAAGGTACCACCGAATATATATATACATATATATTTATTATTATTATTATTATTATTATTATTATTATTATTAATGTTGTTATTATAATAATAATAATAATAATAATAATAATAATATATATATATATATATATATATATATATATATATATAGCTTATATTCCCAATAGATACTAAATGTAATCATAAAAGCAAATGGAAGTATAAAGGTTCTATTGGGGTTTCAAAAACGCTTTGAGACATTATAAAAAATATATATATATGTATAATGTGTATATACATGCAAGGATATATATATATATATATATATATATATATATATATATATATATATATATATATATATATAAGTTTTTGTAAATATTTATTCGAGTGAAACTGATGGTGTATAGCAAATCAAATATTGGCAAACATTTTTCGATTTAGCTGAAAGAAAAGTTTCTTTCTATTTCCTATTCGGATTGATGGTTTAAGAAAATGAAATGAAAAGGAATTTTGTTGAAAAAGTTCACTTTGCTTACTTGACATTTTGAAGCGATAGGATTTCAATTCGATTCAATTTCAATAATCAAAACTGATCAATATATAAACATTAAATCCAACAGAAAAAGGAAGAAAGGAAGAAATGGGCGAAAATGAAAAGAAAGACAAAAAGAAGGAAGAAAGAAAGTGGGCAAGGTTTAAACAATAAGAAAGAAAGAAAGAAAGAAAATGAACAACTTTGGTATAAAAATTAATAAGAATAAGCAGAAAATATGACAGACAAAAAGGAGACAGACAGACAGACAGAAATAGAATGGGATATATATATATATATATATATATATATATATATGTGTGTGTGTGTGTGTGTGTGTGATAGAGAGAGAGAACGTTGTTATGAATATAAATAAGAAAGGCAGAAAAGATAGAACGCTGGTATAAAACAATAGAAGAAGGAAGAGTAGTAGTAGAGAGGAGGAGAGAGAGAGGAAAGAGAGTTCATATGAATCTAAATAAGACAGAAAGAAAAAAGCACGAGGAATGATGGATAGAAAGACAATATAAAATACATCCATAAGAAAGAAAGAAAGAACGAAAGAAAATGCTCAGAGCGCAAAGATATTTCATCTTAACTCCCTTGATTCACTCACTCACTCCTTCCCTCTCTGACTTCCTCTTCCGCTTTCTCTCATGTATTCGTTCGCTCGCCGTATCACCCACATTCCATCATGCATAAAAGAAATCTACAAGAGAAAAGAAAAAGGAATAAAACAAAACGCTTCCATCCACTCCAAGAAAAATGATAGCAATTAAATACCTACCCTGTGATTCGAAAGAGAACCACACCCACCTTCGGGGCACAAGACTGCGATGAGTGGGTCGCCGCTTGTCCGGCCTAGAACGAGTTGTCAGTGATACGTGAGGCTGTGCACTCAACTGAATAATAGAAAGAACGAAGGAGATGAGGTTCGCATCGAAGCCAGCAACGAACGACGTATCCTTTTTCCTTGTGCAAAGAATCTCCTTGGGTATTCTTAACAATTTCATGCCCGACCCCACAGTCGTTGGCGAGGAGAGGGGAAACGGTGAGAAGTGTATGATGCCACGGGAGCGGGATGCTGATGTCTTCATTTGGCGCGAAATGTCAAACCGATTTGTGAACTCACTAGGGGAATAAGCAACTGTATTTATATACTTCACCTATTAGTTTCGTAACAAAGAAGATAAGAAGGAAATAGAAGATGCTACAGCCAATTTTGTTGTCCGACGATTTTTTTCTTCTGTTTTTTTAATATTATATCCAATTGATTGAAGCAGACGACACTGTTTTTTTCCTCCATTATTCTATTGCTATGTTGTTATTTATTAATAAAAAAAAACCCTCTCTGTTTTTCAAACTTAGTCAATTGTAATCTCTGAAGCATCCATTCGCCTGGCGTAGTTCATTTAACACAAATCAAGAAAAAAAAAAATAAAATAAAAAACAAAACAACTAAAATGTTTTAATTTTTTATAGCGTTCTATATTAAAGGACGTTCGTGGTGTTATAATCATAGTTATTGAAAATAAATTCGGCGACCCGATTTCAAATCCTGGATGAGGCTGTTTGTATTTCACATAGCACTAATATCATAGGGAAATGTATGCATTCAACTATTTTAGGACAGACTGGGCTCTTTAATCTTGGTTAGGCAACAACTATAGAAGGAAAAATCCGAATTCAAACCTATTAAACTCCACTTAAGAAATTGACTTTGTGTCTCATTCTACTCGTGCGGAGGTAAATATATATTTATATTAATAGGTTGACTCATCGTTTAGGTAGTCAAAAACTGGATACCGACAATTCATTTCCGGTTAGAGATTTCACTATTTCGCTCCTGTAGCCGACTTAAAAAAATCAAAGAAAGTTTTGTTTTTACACTTGGAATAACTTTTACCATTATTCAATATGAGATCTAATTATTTTATATCCTTCAGATTTAACTATATTATTTTACATTTATTGTAAAAAAACAAAACAAAAAACCTTTTTAGTCCGAAATTCACAACTAAAAAAATTATTGAGGTATCTTTTAAAGTCATGAGTTTCACACACAAATTATTCCTTCTTTCCAGTTTTATTTACTAAACTTAACTTTGTCTCTGGCACAGGCTTCAGTTTGCATTCAGTAATTGTTGCTCCTAAGTGGTCACCCATCTACCTACTGATAAGGCTCATCGTTACTTAACTTTAGTAATACTTTCCTCCCCCACTCGGGGGTGTCCAGTGTGCTTCAGCCACTGGACCGGTAAAGTACAATTAATAGCGTCGATCCCAGGGGGCTATCCCCCCAGACAATACCTGCCCCCTTGATTTAAAGGGACAGGGCTTGGTTTATTGCTCAGTGCCTGAGGCGCCCCCCTTGAGAGGGAATACCGAAGGGATTGATGCAATTTTTGTTCTTTCCTACCCATGAGCTTCGGCTTATGAGTGGGCCCACGTTAAAACGAGGCCTTGTGCCCAGCCCATACAAGTTGGGTATGAGGCAAATACCTACTTAACTTCGGTAATTTAACGCGAAGCGCTTCTTTTCATATTACTTGACTGTAAGTTTCTTCATGCAGTTTTTGTCGAGTCTCGTACACAGGCCAAAAGTTGTCCCGGTTGCTCCAAAGTAGTCACCCATCTAAACACTGATAAGGTTCATCATTGTTTAACTTAATCTAATGGGGAAATTGTCCTATCGTATTGTTGGCTATTCTCTCCAGAAGCCTTTCGTCGGTACTTTATCTTCTTCGAACTTGAGGGGGGGCATCCTCTTTGCTGGCTGTTCCATACTCTTCGCTGGCTGTTCCATCCTCTTTGGCCGACCTTACTTACCCGGAAGAATAAACACGAAGACATATTTTTGTATGTGCACATTCCTTTCTTATTTCGTAACTCCGGATTTCTTTTGTATTAATGGTCGCCGTATAAGCTGGGAGTCAACATCTCGAAACATTGATAAAAAATACTTCCCAAAATTCACTGTCCCCTATTGGCTGGGGGAGTAGAACCACCGACTGAACCTTTGCAGAGCGGTAAAAATCCTCCCGAATGGGTACGCATGCCGTTACAGGTGACTCGTGATGCTTAAGGATGGAATCCTGATGACTGAGCTGTCCATTATATGCAACACTTCACTTTAGCCCTTAGGCTAGACGGGTGGGCGGAGATACACCCTCCGATCATTCAACTGGTCACGTCAAGCCCAAGCACCTATATTGCACCGACCGTATTGCTCTTATGGCACGCACTAACTCTTTTTATCATATGTGCTAGAAAGCAGTAGCTGAGGGCTCTGTACATGTCATTAAACTGCATATAGTGGTGAGGTTCCAATTCTGAACCTCTGGTGAGTGTTGAATACTCATTCATCGCCAATAATCCCCGGTAAACTCTAGTGGTAGTAACATTTAAGATTATATCTATGGGTATTCAACCCATAGATATAATCAAATGAGTTTATTTAAAAAAAATGAGTTTATTTAAAGAAGTGAATTTGAAAAAAAAATTGAATACTCAACAAGAATGAATAAAACAAAACGCCTGCGGCATAAAATAACCCAACAAGGGTTAAATGTCGTAAAATCCAACTATCGATCCATCCAAAATTCCATGTTCCGTAAGACTCAACTTACTAGGGCTAGCTCAAAAGAAAAACAAAATCTAATTCCAACTTCCGAATTCGTAGTCACATGACTTTAGAATCCACCAATGAGAGCCAAGCCCTAAACTGAGCCCAGAGGTGACATCCTGATAATCAAACTAAGTTGACCTCATGTAGATATAACATATACATTGTTATCCTCATACAGTACTGTTTCGCTGTATCACATATCTTCAGTGCGGTTGTCTCAGTCCGGGATCGAAACTCGACCGATTTTTCGTCAGTCAAAATCTCTACCAACCGGGCCATAAGCACAGGCCACTTTAAGAAAGGAAAGTTTACTTATATAAGTACATAAATACATACATACAGTCTATTAGAGAGCCCTATCCGTTTCAAGGAGAGCCTTGAACTTTTAGCGTAATTCGCAGCCCCCAGCAAATTTCCACCCCAGAGATCTCAACCCACCAGGGATGGGAAGCATATGTCCCCCACATATAGTACTGTTTCTCTGTATCACATCTTTTCAGTGAGGCTAGACATTACAGGCTACACACACATACACACACACACACACACACACACACACACACATATATTATATATATATATATATATATAGCTCCTCTGATTTTGATTATTAACACCATATTTCATCTTCGATTATATATATATATATATATATATATATATATATATATATATGTATGTGTGTGTGTGTGTGTGTGTGTGTGTGTGTATTGTGTGTGTGTGTGTGTGTGTGTATGATATTTGTGTGTGTGTGTGTGTGTGTGGTAATGATATGTGTGTGTGTGTGTGTGTGTGTGTGTGTAATGTGTGTGTGTGTGTGTGTGTGTAATGATATTGTGTGTGTGTGTGTGTGTGTGTAATGATATTGTGTGTGTGTGTGTGTGTGTAATGATATTGTGTGTGTGTGTGTGTGTGTGTAATGATATGTGTGTGTGTGTGTGTAATGATATATGTGTGTAATGATAGTGTGTGTGTGTAATATATGTGTGTGTGATACTGTGTGTGTGTAATGATACTGTGTGTGTGTAATGATACTGTGTGTGTGATACTGTGTGTGTGTGTGTACAATGATACTGTGTGTGTGTACAATGATACTGTGTGTGTGTGTATATAATGATACTGCGCGTGTGTGTGTATAATGATACTGTGCGAGTGTGTGTGCATATGTGTGATTGGCGAAAGAGTTGAACCAGATTATGTGTTTCCTCGTCAAATGAATAGATGAACCATACGTTGATCTGTTAACTTCGATTGAATACAAGAAAAACGTGAGTTAATAAAGATCAACACTGTATATATTTGGAATCAATATGCAAAAATCATGATAGTATTAATATAAAAGAAAATAGGACTTGAAATATTCCACAAAATAAAATAGAATAAATGTTACATTTTTGTAAATATCTCTCAACCTTTTTCATAACTATTCAACAAATAATTCCTGATATGTCATACATTCTTAAGAAGATAATTTGCTTTTTTCCTCTGTAAACAATTGCCTTTCATTGATCAATATAACCGTCAGTAATACTGATTTTTTTTACTATATTAACGTGTAAGCAGTAGTTCACTTAAGTGGGGTTGCAGTCATATTTATGTATCGCCTATAAAAAAAAAGTACAGTAAGAGGCGCTCGTATTGTAATGGTTACGTCGTGGGAAATGGTTCAAACAAGGGACGAGGTTGCATTTTACATAGAGATAATTTCCTTGGTAAAGGTATGACGCCAATTATTATCCCTCCAGCTCTAGGTAAATAATAGGACAGACTGGGATCTTTAACCTTGGTATAAAAACCGGCTGAGTAGTAGGAAAACTCTGGATTCAAATCCGTTAAACATCGCTTAAGAAACTGACCTTGTGTCACATCCTGCTCGAAATGAGGGTTTGGGTAAATATATAAATAAATGCAATAATATTTTTTTAATTCAAAAGGGTAATTCCATGAAAAATCTAGAAAAAAGTAAAATTGTAACTCATTCCTTTCAATTTTTCTGAAATTTTGTCCAGTTGTGGACTGTTAAAGTGAGACAATCCCTGAAATTTAAGCTTTCGATTACAAAACTGGCCGAATTATGTTGATTTTTAGCTCTCCAAACTTTGGGATGGGTGAGCAAAAAATGGCGACTTTTTGTAATCTATTTTTGTCTGTAAAATGAGTTTTAGAGCAGAAATTTTTGGAATCGGAAGCTTAAATTTTGGGGATTGTCTCACTTTAACATAGTCCACATCTGGACAAAATTTCATAAAAATTGAAGTGAATAGTTGACATGGCCTGGATGATTTGACATGGAATTACCCAAAAGTTATTTTTCTTCCAAACCAAACATAATAGGGTTTTATTATTTCGAGTAAAACTTTAGTAGTACGACAAAAATTCCTCCCATATTTTAAACTGTCACTTGTGTGATGCAAATGAACTTAGGCAAGTAGTAATGGTAGCTCCATCTTTCTAATGTCTTATTTTCTTTTCATATGCAATCAGTTATAATCATTGATTGGACATGTGCACACTGTGCTTTTGCTGTTGAAACGTTTTGGGTTTTTTTTAAAGATCGGTGAATATGCAATTGCTTTTCGTGCCCATTTCATGTTATATCGGAATGATGATTCTCCAGATAAAAAAAAAATTGATACTTCTATCTGTTGAAAATTTCAGAACCACAGGTTAATCGATCAAAAGAACAAACACGGAAGATCTTGAAGCACTCGAACTCCAGAAAATGTAAAAACTGTGAGACAGTCTGTTGTGCAATTTTCTGCAAATATGTTTATGTTTTGGATTGACTGATCAAAATATGGTAGGACTTTAGCTAGATGGAGCTACTATTGCCAATTGCTTAAGTTCACTTGTATGACACAAGTGAAAGTTTAAAGTGGGGGAGTTATTTCTATCACACCCTATATAATATTGTTACATAATAAATGGGGTAGCCTAATCATTTTATAATGTAGTGTAGAATATTCAAATTAAAAAGTTAACGTTTAATTCTGGAAAAGAGTCATGGAAAGTTATATTAGGTTCAGATAGGTATGATTGGCAGACACAGACCCCTGATTGACCTCTAGCGTGATATTCTGATTGGTTTAGAATGTCATTTGACGGAAATCGATGGGAAAGGTGTTGAGTTGGGTTTGAGCAATCTACGGATCTAGACCCAGAAAATGGCGTCTCTACTGGGTTCTACGGAGTTCTTCTCCGTGCGAATGAGAGTTTGGGTTAGAACAATGAGATTTCGTGTTCATTATTATGAAAAAAATGGACACGGAGAGATTAAACTCCCGAGACGAAAGAACAAACTCAACCCGACCATGGTATTATTATTTGTGATTTTACGCAGTCAGTCAGTCGGTCTACTATTGGTTTGAACAATGTGACTGGCCAAGCACAACTGAACCAGTGTCAAGACAACTGGTACTTATTGGAATTCAGAACAGTCCACTCATGCATTTGGGTGATTCCATTCCCTGAGTCCTGATTGGCTGCTTGGTTTGTAGGATCCTCTGAGGCTCCATAAATCCTGCCATTTTGCAGTAGTCTTTGCAGAAACCCAGAATAGTATTTCAGTTACGACTGCTTGCTGTCTTGTTTGCCAATTCAACGGTAATTTCACTTAATATTATTCTACACCCAGTAGTCTTTTGAAGTGTTCTTTCCATTTCAAAAGTTTATCTTCTTGGTTGGCTGCTTTGAGCTTTGATCTCGAGCTGCTTTTCCTACCACTAATTTCATTTACTGTTTGTCATGCTAACTATGATTGTTTATCATCAAACAGAATTTCTGATTGTGTTTCTTTTCCATATGATGTTCTTTTTTTGTACATTTTAGTTCTATCAGGACTTTCTTAACATTTTGTACATTGGTTTTTGTTGGGATTGTTTTATTACTTAATGATGTTTTTTTATACTACTTCTCTGTTCTCTAACTAATTTTGTATCACAGAAGAAAGTGTATTCAATTCTGCTGTTGCTTCCAGTTGGGCACTGACAAAGTTTTCCTATTCATCATTTGGCGTATGTCTTTCTGATGTCTTCTGAATATCAAACATATTCCTTACTGTTACCGAATAGAGATTGCATATATCACTATTGTCAATCACTAATATATATATATATATATATATATATATATATATATATATATATATATATATACTGTTGAATAAACAAATCTTTTAAGAACGCCTTTTTATAAATCCAAAATGTGCTGAATACCAGCCTGTGGAGAAGGATAAAAATGAATGAACATTCATTCACCCTTCTGTGGTATATATATATATATATATATAGTGAACAAACCTCGTCAATTTTCAATAGGTTTTTGACGAAACAAAATATCATAGAACTTCAGAAGTCTCCGTGAACACCCTACATGAGGACATTAAATGAAATAAAATGGCTTAACTTCATATCATATCAATAGAGAAATGTTCGATAAATAGAAATCACGCTGGACAAAGTGGGTTTAACGTCAAGGGTGTTATTTTAAAATGAAAACGTTTCATTCATTGTTCATTTTTGTCTTTGTAAGTTCAACTTCAGTCTCGATATCTTTTGAACACATTGTAGTTTGAAGACAATAAACGTTTCATTTATTGTTTTGTAAATCTGTCTTTAGTCTCAATACTTTTTCAACACACCGAGAAATTTCTGTCTAGCTACAATTTCAATCTGAATGTTTTTGAACAGATTTCGTATTTTGAAGATCATTTCATTGATCATTTATGTCTTGCTAAATACTTCTCTAATAATAAATGCGAGTGTCGGTGTGTCAGTGAGTCACATTTTTCGAACTTTGCGCGTAAAAGCTATATCCCAACATATCATACCATTTTGGAATCAGGCTGTCTCCATGAGCAAATTAAAAAAAAAAAAAATTCCGGGCCGAATCCAGACCCGCAATCAATCCTTAAATTTTCGATTCCCAAATTTTAATTACTGCGATTGTTTTTGGCGATTTTATACGTGATTTTTTACGGCGAATATTTTTGTACGAAAACAATTTTTATAACTTGGAAATAAATTTGGGTATAATCGAAAATAATATTGAAATCCATGGAAAATAAAATCATGAAATAGAAATGATTATTTGTATGGAAAGTAAGTGTCATGATATCCTGAGATTTCTCAGAATATCATTTAATAATAGCAAGGGGGGGGGTCTATTTGTTAGAATAGAAAAGGAAAAAAGTATAAAATTTTAAATAAATAAAGACAGAAGTTGGCAGAAAAAAAGGGGTTAATTCCCTTAGGTTTGTTTGCATTTAAAAATATACGCGCCGAAAAAAGGAATTGAGACGGACAGACGGAGAGAAACAGACGGTGGAATCAGAGATATTTTGAAGAAAAAAAAACTGAATTAATTGGAAGGGAAAGAAAACGAAAGAAGTAATTGTGTTTGGGAAACGGATCTTGAAAGAGAAAGGGAGCAACTTATATTTGATAAAAAATAAATAAAATAAGGAGAAAAAAGAAATAATAACAAAAAGAGCAACTCATGTTTAAACGGAAAAGAAGGTTTTTTTTTTGCTGTTTATGTACTTTTATGCGTTTGCACCCGTCTGTTAAAAAAAAAGTAAATAATAATTATTTTTTATAAAATAAAATAATTATTAATCACTCACAAATTGTCTTAGTGACTAATACTTTTTTATATTTTGTTGAAAGAAAACATTTTGTGTTTTTCCCCTGAACTATCTTTCCTTGGAGAGTCAATTGCCTAGTCACTTAGGATCACACGACTTGACGAAGGGTTTAAAAAATATATATAAACATACACTTCGTGACAGTAAGGAACCTACGTACATCAAATTGTCTTTAAATTAAGTGACAGTAGAAGAATTCTTTTAAAAGGTAAGCGGCTAAATTGAACTTAATTGAGGCGTAACACAAATTCTCAAAGATATGTAGTTCAAAGTTAACTGACCTGAAAAAATGTAAAAGTTGTTATATAAATAACTAGTGCATTATATCTTTTATTTATTAATATATCAACACTGAAAATTTCATTAAATTCTGTTAATTCCCTGATTTTTGATATTTTTTCTTTTGGTGAGGTGACATACGATGGTGGAATTTAGGTCTGTTAAGTTCGATTTAACCTGGTTAAAATAAATATTTATGCAATACTTAAATGCAGTGATCAATTTTGAGTTCTTCTGTATTCTATTATATTGCCTATTGCATACGAGAGCATTATGGGAAAACCAAAAATGTTATTTTATCATGCAATTTCCAATAAGTTCCTAATTGACAAATTAAAGGACCAGTTTAGCTCAGTTGTAGAGCATTCACCAAAGAACGACAAATTTCCGGCTTTGATACCGGCCATCACCAACTCAGCACGTAGGTAACACAGCTTGTATCTGTGAGGTAAAGTAGGGAGCGGGTGTTGGTGTGGTGCTCCACCTCAATGCAGAAAAAATCTCCCCTAGTTCAACGCTTGTGAAAAGAGGATAAGTGCCTCGCTGTTTGTTGATACCGACAATAGGCCACTCCATCAACTTTATTACTTTGAGGAAAATTGTTTGAAAGATATTGTTCAAGTTTAATTCAATTTAATATCTTTTCAATGTATGATGTGTTTATTGTTGAGTCGAAGCTCAATCACACGAGCTAGCTTAATTGTTGCCTAATAGGGCGGCTTTTATGCTAGTCGTATATAATTCAACAAGATTTGATGACTCAAAAAGCGAATTTATTAATAGTTTTTCTCGTTTGTCAACTTTTTACTCTAATGAACTTATATAGTCTGACACTCAATTCAACGTCTGAATATCGAATTTTTATTTTTTCGGATTTTTATTTCTGTTGGAGTTTATTAATTTAAAAAAATAATCACGCTTTTTATTTCGACTTTTGCTTGATTAGATAAGTTTCTAACTTAATAAGCGACATTTTTTAACATTCATTTTAAAACCCGAAATTCATGTCACTACGGTGAGTCTGATGATATCAATCTTGATTAAATACGGACACATAAAACCTTTTTTTCTCTCTTTTTTCTTTCCATCTTTATTTCTGATGCTCTTGCAACCAATCAAAATGACACTATAAACTATATTAATACAACTTTGATTATCAGCAGCAGCAGCATTATTATTATTATTATTATTATTATTATTATTATTATTATTTATTATTAATATTATTATTATTATTTATTATTATTATTATTTTATTTATTATTAATATATTATATTATTATTATTTATTATTATTATTATTATAATTATTATTATAATTATTAATTATTATATTATATATTATTATTATTAATAATATTATTATTATTAAATTATTATTATTAATATTATTATTATTATTATTTATATTATTATAATATTATTAATATTAATATTATTATTATTACTAGCAAATATATGCACCCTCCGGGTGCTAGTATTTAAGTTTTGATATAATAAAATATCATGTTAAATTAGAAAGGCTAATGAAACTGAATAAGAATTCAGATAAAAATATTTGGAACAGAGGGGCTATGATGAAAAATAGAACAGCTTTGAAACTAACTCTTCCATCATTTTCTCTTACTCCTGTCTTTCATTGGTAAATTTCCTAATTCAACTATTTAGTTAAAATAGGAAGTAAAGAATAATATATAGTTATTTCTCTTGTTAATGGATTTCTTTTAAGATTTATCCTCGAGATTTTTGCTCATATTCATTAAGATAAAACCAAACAATTAGAAATCAATAATACTAAGCAGATATTTATTAAAATCAAATTTTTAAGATCAATATGCAAATTAGCCTTCCCATTCACACTGTAAACCGCTATTTTATTGTATATATAAATACAATTGCATGTTATTAGTATGTAGATATGGTCAACAGTCTTAATGATGTAAAACACTTTTATTAATAATTGAGGTTTAAATAAAAATAAAATCATGGACAATGTGACGTAAATAACAAAGGGAATTGTGACTTGAATTGTAATATAGTTTCGGTTACAGACAGACAAACACACAATCTCCATTATAATAAGATTATTAATATTATTATTATTATTAATATTATTATTATTATTAATATTATTATTATTATTAATATTATTATTATTATTATTATTATTAATATTAATAATAATAATAATATTATTATTATTATTATTATTATTATTATTTGGAAAAGTAGACGACTCCCTCCTTTAAATAGATGAAGATGATTATGTAAAAGTGCACCTGACATTGTCTAGCTGCGACCACGCCCTGTATTCCCTGCAAAGGGGAAAGTCCTCACCAAAAAAAGGAATGTATGGCTTTAATCTGTATCTAATGGTGAGACTCCAGTTCTGGAGATCTAAAGAGTGAGAGGTGTACCTCATTACCATTACTCTCAGATTCACTCTGATCCGACTGGTTGTACCTGTTAAGATCCCATTTATGAATCAAATAGATTTGTCTAAATATATCCGTATTCGATAGACCGTCTGAAAATAATTTTAAGAATAACTACAAAAATGTAAATACGGACATAAATGAGTGCGATTCCCTAACCGTAGACATAAAATAACTGTAAACAGATTGACACCCCGTTAAAACCAATTAATCAATCAATATAACTGCGACTGCCGGCGATTTTCTTTTGAACTGCTGGCCCCGTTTTAACCTGGGGAACCCTTGTTTTTTTATCAATGACAAATTGCCCATTGCTGCTTTTCATCGAGCTACTCCTTAAACATTTTGGACTGAGGGTAAGGGAAGGATATCATCTTGCTTTTACTGAGCGCTGCGTCCGGAATAAGAGATTCAGTGTGTTTTCACTCAATAGACTCTTTTCCGATCAGGCTCCTATAGCAAAACGTATGTTTAATCAATTGTTAATTCTTTTCTTTTTTTTTTTTTTTTTACTAAAAAAATGATTTCCGAACAACTGTTCTATAAATGTCTCATGATTTGCCGCCATTTTGAATAGATTCTAAACAATATTTTTGCGAGATTAGAATAATTTTGTTATAAATCATTCGAAACATATTCATGGAAAAAATGGATTCTCACTGGGAGCCCTATACTTCTGGCCTTGTGCCACAACTAAGCTAAGCTTAGTAAATAGGTAAAGTAACAGTTAAATATCTACAAAGAAAAAAATGTTATTGAACAATCAAAAGAAGAAAAATCGTAGAAAATACATTTTTTCATTAATTAGTTCACATAATCTTTGTCGTTTAACAACTTAAGTAACATTTTTTTTCTTGCAATCTTAGTCTACTTGCGCGCCATGTTTAGTCGGCCAACTTTAGTCAGCCATTTTGTCTTCGTATTAGTTCACTGATGGAAAGCGTATTAGCAATATTCTCATCAGATTCTTTTTAGATATTAACAGAAAGTTCGCATCGCAAATTTCCAGGTCCATTTAGTTCGGCAGACGGAATTGCTTTTCCTTTCAAGAATTTGAATCTTGAACTAAAACGGCACTGCATTCCTGGAGATATGAGCATTCGTTGAACACAACATTCAGATAGGCTGGGTAATTTTATTATTTGATAATTGTACTCGGTTTTGAATAGGAAAACTAGAAATAGAATGGAAGATATAGAGTTTGTATTTTTGTATATATATATACGTGTGTGTATGTTGTGTGCTGTATTCATTATTTAAGACTGACAATATGCAGTAAATAATTTTCTGTTCACTGGCAATTTACAATTCTAATAATCGATTCTCAAATAAGCATAACTATAACCAAAAGAACAGATAATAATAATGATAATACATCCTGATAATCAAACTAAAGTTGACCTCATGTAGATATAACATATATGTTATCCTCATACAGTACTGTTTCGCTGTATCACATATCTTCAGTGCGGTTGTCTCAGTCCGGGATCGAAAACTCGACGATTTTTCGTCAGTCAAATCTCTACCAACCGGGCCATAAGCACAGGCCACTTTAAGAAAGGAAAGTTTACTTATATAAGTACATAAATACATATATACAGTCTTTAGAGAGCCCTATCCGTTCAAGGAGAGCCTTGAACTTTTAGCGTAATTCGCAGCCCCAGCAAATTTCCACCCCAGAGATCTCAACCCACCAGGGATGGGAAGCATATGTCCCCACATATAGTACTTTTTTCCTCTGTATCACATCTTTTCAGTGAGGCTAGACATTACAGGCCACAAATACACACACAACACACACACACCACACCCAACCACACATATATATATATATATATATATATATATATATGCTCCTCTGATTTTGATTATTAACACCATATTTCATCTTCGATTATATATATATATATATATATATATATATTGTATATATGTGTGATGATTGTGTGTGTGTGTGTGTAATGATAGTGTGTGTGTGTGTGTGTGTATATGATGAATATGTGTGTGTGGTGTGTGGTGTGTGAATAATGAATGTGTGTGTGTGTGTGTGTGTGTAGTAATGATATGTGTGTGTGTGTGTGTGTGTGTATAATGATTATATGTGTGTGTGTGTGTGTGTGTAGTAATGATATTGTGTGTGTGTGTGTGTGTATATAATGATGTGTGTGTGTGTGTGTATAATGATACTGTGTGTCGTGTGTGTGTGTAATGATATTGTGTGTGTGTGTGGTGTAATGAATGATACTGTGGTGTGTGGTGTGTGTGTGTGATAATGTGATATTCTGTGTGTGTGTGGTATAATGATATACTGTGCGGAGTGTGTGTGCATATGGTGTGATTGGCGAAATAAGAGTTGAACCAGATTATGTGTTTCCTCGTAAATGAAAGATGAACCATACGTTTGATCTGTTAACTTCGATTGAAATCAAGAAAAACGTGAGTTAATAAAGATCAACACTGTATATATTTGGAATCAATATTGCAAAAATCATGATAGTATTAATATAAAGAAAATAGGACTTGAAATATTCCACAAAATAAATAGAAATAAATGTTTACATTTTTGTAAATATCTCTCAACCTTTTTCATAACTATTTCAACAAAATAATTCTGATATGTCATACATTCTTAAGAAGATATTTTGCTTTTTTCCTCTGTAAACAATTGCCTTTCATTGATCAATATAACCGTCAGTAAATATATTTTTTTACTATATTAAGCGTGTAAGCAGTAGTTCACTTAAGTGGGGTTGCAGTCATATTTTATGTATCGCCTATAAAAAAAAAGTACAGTAAGAGGCGCTCGTATTGTAATGGTTACGTCGTGGGAAATGGTTCAAACAGAGACGGAGGTTGCATTTTACATAGAGATAATTTCCTTGGTAAAGGTATGACGCCAATTATTATCCTCCAGCTCTAGGTAAATAATAGGACAGACTGGGATCTTTAACCTTGGTATAAAAAACCGGCTGAGTAGTAGGAAAACTCTGGATTCAAATCCGTTAACCATCGCTTAAGAAACTGACCTTGTGTCACATCCCTGCTCGAATGAGGGTTTGGTAAATATATAAATAAATGCAATAATATTTTTTTAATCAAAAGGTAATTCCATGAAAAATCTAGAAAAAGTAAATTGTAACTCATCCTTTCAATTTTTCTGAAATTTTTGTCCAGTGTGGACTGTTAAAGTGAGACAATCCCTGAAATTTAAGCTTTCGATTACAAATTGGCCGAATTATGTTTGATTTTTAGCTCTCCCAAATTTGGATGGGTGAGCAAAAAATGGCGACTTTTTGTAATCTATTTTTGTCTGTAAAATGAGTTTTAGAGCAGAAATTTTTGGAATCGGAAGCTTAAATTTTGGGGATTGTCTCACTTTAACATAGTCCACATCTGGAAAAATTTCAAAAATTGAAGTGAATAGTTGACATGGCCTGGATGATTTGACATGGAATTACCCAAAAGTTATTTTTCTTCCAAACCAAACATAATAGGGTTTTATTATTTCGAGTAAAACTTTAGTAGTACGGACAAAAATTCCTCCCATATTTTAAACTGTCACTTGTGTGATGCAATGAACTTAGGCAAGTAGTAATGGTAGCTCCATCTTTCTAATGTCTTATTTTCTTTTTCATATGCAATCAGTTATAATCATTGATTGGAAATGTGCACACTGTGCTTTTGCTGTTAAAAACGTTTTGGGTTTTTTTAAAAGATCGGTGAATATGCAATTGCTTTTCGTGCCCATTTCATGTTATATCGGATGATGATTCTCCAGATAAAAAAAAATTGATACTTCTATCTGTTGAAAATTTCAGAACCACAGGTTAATCGATCAAAAGAACAAACACGGAAGATCTTGAAGCACTCGAACTCCAGAAAATGTAAAAACTGTGAGACAGTCTGTTGTGCAATTTCTCTGCAAATTGTTTATGTTTTGGATTGACTGATCAAAATATGGTAGGACTTTAGCTAAGGAGCTACTATTGCAATTGCTTAAGTTCACTTTATGACACAAGTGAAAGTTTAAAGTGGGGAGTTATTTCTATCCACCCTATATAATATTGTTACATAATAAATGGGGTAGCCTAATCATTTTTATAATGTAGTGTAGAATATCAAATTAAAAAGTTAACGTTTAATTCTGGAAAAGAGTCATGAGAAAGTTATATGGTTCAGATAGGTATATTCAGACGTTATAGGCATGATGGCAGACCACCTGTTGACCTTTAGGTGATATTCTGATTGGTTTAGAATGTCATTGACGGAAATCGATGGGAAAGGTGTTGAGTTGGGTTTGAGCACTACGGACTAGACCCAGAAAATGGCGTCTCTACTGGTTCTACGGGTTCTTCTCCGTGCGAATGAAGTTTGGGTTAGACAATGAGAGTTTCGTGTTCATTATTATGAAAAAATGGACACGGAGAGATTAAACTCCCGAGACGAAAGAACAAACTCAACCCGACCATGGTATTATTATTTGTGATTTTACGAGTCAGTCAGTCGTCTACTATTGGTTTGAACAATGTGACTGGCCAAGCACAACTGAACCAGTGTCAAGACAACTGGTACTTATTGGAATTCAGAACAGTCCACTCATGCATTTGGGTGATTCCATTCCTGAGTCCTGATTGGCTGCTTGGTTTGTTAGGATCCTCTGAGGCTCCATAAATCCTGCCATTTTGAGTAGTCTTTGCAGAAACCCAGAATAGTATTTCAGTTACGACGTGCTTGCTGTCTTGTTGCCAATTCAACGGTAATTTCACTTAATATTATTCTACACAGTAGTTTTTTGAAGTGTTCTTTCATTTCAAAAGTTTATCTATCTTGGTTGGCTGCTTTGAGCTTTGATCTCGAGCTGCTTTTCACCACTAATTTCATTTACTGTTTGTCATGCTTAACTATGATTGTTTATCATCAAAAAATTTCTGATTGTGTTTTCTTTTCCTCTTGATGTTCTTTTTTGTACATTTTAGTTCTAATCAGGACTTTCTTAACATTTGTACATTGGTTTGTTTGGGATTGTTTATTATTGAAGTATTTCTTACCTCTGATTCTTCTAACTATTTTGTATCAACAGAGAAAGTGGTATTCAATTCTGCTGTTGCTTCTCAGTTGGGCACTGACAAAGTTTTCTATTCATCATTTGCCGTATGTTTCTTGAGGTCTTCTGAATATCAAAATATTTCCTTACTGTTACCGAAGAATATGAGATTGCATATATACACTTATTGTAATCATAATATATATATATATATATATTATATACATCTGTTGAATAAACAAATCTTTTAAGAACGCCTTTTTATAAATCCAAAAGTGCTGAATACCAGCCTGTGGAGAAGGATAAAAATGAATGAACATTCATCACCCCTTCTGTGGTATATATATATATAATATATAGAAGAACAAACCTCGTCAATTTCAAATAGGTTTTTGACGAAACAAAATATCATAGAACTCAGAAGTCTCCCGTGAACACCCTACATGAGGACATTAAATGAAATAAATGGCTTAACTTCATATCATATCAATAGAGAAAGTTCGATAAATAGAAATCACTGCTGGACAAAGTGGGTTTAACGTCAAGGGTGTTATTTTAAAATGAAAACGTTCTCATTCATTGTTCATTTTTGTCTTTGTAAGTTCAACTTCAGTCTCGATATCTTTTGAACACATTGTAGTTTAGAAGACAATAAACGTTTCATTTATTGTTTTGTAAATCTGTCTTTAGTCTCAATACTTTTTCAACACACCGGAAGAATTCTGTTAAGCTACAATTTCAATCTGAATTTTTTGAACAGATTTCGTATTTTGAAGATGACTTTTATTCATTGATCATTTATGTCTTGCTAAATACTTCTCTAATATAAATGCGAGTGTCGGTGTGTCAGTGAGTCACATTTTTCGAACTTTGCGCGTAAAGCTATATCCCAACATATCATCCATTTTGGAATCAGGCTGTCTCCATGAGCAAATTAAAAAAAAAAAAATTCGCCGAATCCGGAACCCGCAATCAATCTAAATTTTTCGATTCCCAAATTTTAATTACTGCGATTTTTTTGGCGATTTTATCACGTGATTTTTTACGGCGAATATTTTTGTACGAAAACAATTTTTATAATTGGAAATAAATTTGGGTATAATCGAAATAATGAATCCATGAAATAAATAAAATAGATAATTGTATGGAAGTATGTCATGAATCTAATCGATATTGAGTATTGATGGAGTAGGCATATATCTGAGATTTCTCAGAATATCATTTAATATAGCAAGGGGGGGGGTCTATTTGTTAGAAAAGAAAAGGAAAAAAGTATAAAATTTTAAAATAAATAAAGACAGAAGTTAAAAGAAAAAAGGGGTTAATTCCCTTAGGTTTGTTTATTTAAAAATAACGCGCGAAAAAGAATTGAGACGACAGACGAGAGAGAAACAGACGGTGGAATCAGAGATATTTGAAGAAAAAACTGAATTAATTGGAAAGGAAAAGAAAACGAAAGAAGTATTTGTGTTTGGAAACGGATCTTGAAGAGAAGGGAGCAACTTATATTTGAAAAAAATAAATAAATAAGGAGAAAAAAGAAATAACAAAAAGAGCAACTCATGTTTTACGGAAAAAAGGTTTTTTTTTTGCTGTTTATGTACTTTTATGCTTTTGCACCCGTCTTTTTAAAAAAAAAAAGTAAATAATATTATTTTATAAAAATAAAATAATTATTAATCACTCACAAATTGTCTTAGTGACCTATACTTTTTTATATTTTTTGAAAGAAAACATTTGTGTTTTCCCCCTGAACTATCTTTCCTTGGAGAGTCAATTGCCTATCACTTAGGATCACACGACTTGACGAAGGGTTTAAAAAATATATATAACATACACTTCGTGACAGTAAGGAACCTACGTAACATCAAATTGTCTTTAAAATTAAGTGACAGTAGAAGAATTCTTTAATAAAAGGTAAGCGGTTAAATTGAACTTAATTGAGGCGTAACACAAATTCTCAAAGATATGTAGTTCAAAGTTAAACTGACCTGAAAAATGTAAAAGTTGTTAATAAATAACTAGTGCATTATATTTTTATTATTAATAATCAACACTGAAAATTTCATTAAATTCTGTTAATTCCCTGATTTTGTATTTTTTTTTCTTTGGTGAGGTGACATACGATGGTGGAATTTAGGTCTGTTAAGTTCGATTTAACCTGGTTAAAAATAAATATTTATGCAATACTTAAATGCAGGAATCAATTTTGAGTTCTTCTGTATTCTATTATATTGCCTATTGCATACGAGAGCATTATGGGAAAAACCAAAAAATGTTATTTATCATGCAATTTTCCAATAAGTTCCTAATTGACAAATTAAAGGACCAGTTTAGCTCAGTTGGTAGAGCATTCACCAAAGAACGACAAATTTCCCGGCTTTGATACCGGCCATCACCAACTCAGCACGAGGTAACACAGCTTGTATCTGTGAGGTAAGTAAAGGGAGCGGGTGGTTGGTGTGGTGCTCCACCTCAGATGCAGAAAAATATCTCCCTAGTTCAACGCTGTGAAAAGAGGATAAAGTGCCTCGCTGTTTGGTTGATACCGACATAGGCCCCACATCAACTTTATTACTTGAGAAAATTGTTTGAAAAGATATTGTTCAAGTTTAATTCAATTTAATATCTTTTCAATGTATGATGTGTTATTGTTGAGTCGAAGCTCAATCACACGAGCTAGCTTAATTGTTGCCTAATAGGGCGGCTTTTAATGCTAGTCGTATATAATTAACAAGATTTGATGACTCAAAAAGCGAAATTTATTAATAGTTTTTTCTCGTTTGTCAACTTTTACTCTAATGAACTTATATGTCTGACACTCAATTCAACGTCTGAATATCGAATTTTTTTTTTTTTCGGATTTTTATTTCTGTTGGAGTTTATTAATTTAAAAAAATAATCAGCTTTTTATTTCGACTTTTGCTTGATTAGATAAGTTTCTAACTTAATAAGCGACATTTTTTAACATTCATTTAAAACCCGAAATTCATGTCACTACGGTGAGTCTGATGATATCAAATCTTGATTAAATACGGACACATAAAACCTTTTTTTCTCTCTTTTTCTTTCCATTCTTTATTTCTGATGCTCTTGCACCAATCAAAATGACACTATAAACTATATTAATACAACTTTGATTATCAGCAGCAGCAGCATTATTATTATTATTATTATTAATTATTATTATTATTTATTAGGAAATAGAAGATGCTACAGCCAATTTTTGTTGTCCGACGATTTTTTTTCTTCTGTTTTTTTAATATTATATCCAATTGATTGAAGCAGACGACACTGTTTTTTTCCTCCATTATTCTATTGCTATGTTGTTATTATTAATAAAAAAAAAACCCTCTGTTTTTCAAACTTAGTCAATTGTAATCTCTGAAGCATCCATTCGCCTGGCGTAGTTCATTTAACACAAATCAAGAAAAAAAATAAAATAAAATAAAAAAAAACAAAACAACTAAAATGTTTTAATTTTTTATAGCGTTCTATATTAAAGGACGTTCGTGGTGTTATAAATCATAGTTATTGAAAATAAATTCGGCGACCCGATTTCAAAATCCTGGATGAGGCTGTTTGTATTTCACATAGCACTAATATCATAGGGAAATGTATGCATTCAACTATTTTAGGACAGACTGGGCTCTTTAATCTTGGTTAGGCAACAACTATAGAAGGAAAAATCCGAATTCAAACCTATTAAACTCCACTTAAGAAATTGACTTTGTGTCTCATTCTACTCGTGCGGAGGTAAATATATATTTATATTAATAGGTTGACTCATCGTTTAGGTAGTCAAAAACTGGATACCGACAATTTATTTCCGGTTAGAGATTTCACTATTTCGCTCCTGTAGCCGACTTAAAAAAATCAAAGAAAGTTTTGTTTTTACACTTGGAATAACTTTTATCATTATTCAATGTGAGATCTAATTATTTTATATCCTTCAGATTTAACTATATTATTTTACATTTATTGTAAAGAACAAAACAAAAAAATTTTTTTAGTCCGAAATTCACAACTAAAAAATGTATTGATGTATCTTTTAAAGTCATGAGTTTCCCACACAAATTATTCCTTCTTTCCAGTTTTATTTACTAAACTTAACTTTGTCTCTGGCACAGGCTTCAGTTTGCATTCAGTAATTGTTGTTCCTAAGTGGTCACCCATCTACCTACTGATAAGGCTCATCGTTACTTAACTTCGGTAATACTTTCCTCCCCCACTCGGGGGTGTCCAGTGTGCTTCGGTCACTGGACCGGTAAAGTACAATTAATAGCGTCGATCCCAGGGGGCTTTTCCCCCAGGCAACACCTGCCCCCTTGATTTAAAGGGGCAGGGCTGGGTTTATTGCCCAGCGCCTGAGACGCCCCCTTGAGGGGGAATGCCGACGGGATTGACGCAATTTTTGTTCTTTCCCATCCATGAGCTTCGGCTTATGAGTGGGCCCACGTTAAAACGAGGCCTTGTGCCCAGCCCATACAAGTTGGGTATGAGGCAAATACCTACTTAACTTCGGTAATTTAACGCGAAGCGCTTCTTTTCATATTACTTGACTGTAAGTTTCTTCATGCAGTTTTTGTCGAGTCTCGTACACAGGCCAAAAGTTGTCCCGGTTGCTCCAAAGTAGTCACCCATCTAAACACTGATAAGGTTCATCATTGTTTAACTTAATCTAATGGGGAAATTGTCCTATCGTATTGTTGGCTATTCTCTCCAGAAGCCTTTCGTCGGTACTTTATCTTCTTCGAACTTGAGGGGGGCATCCTCTTTGCTGGCTGTTCCATCCTCTTTGGCCGACCCTACTTACCCGGAAGAATAAACACGAAGACATATTTTTGTATGTGCACATTCCTTTCTTACTTCGTAACTCCGGATTTCTTTTGTATTAATGGTCGCCGTATGAGCTGGGAGTCAACATCTCGAAACATTGATAAAAATACTTCCCAAAATTCACCGTCCCCTATTGGCTGGGGGGGGGGAGTAGAACCACCGACTGCACCTTTGCAGAGCGGTAAAAATCCTCCTGAATGGGTACGCATGCCGTTAGTGGTGACTCGTGATGCTTAAGGATGGAATCCTGGTGACTGAGCTGTCCATTATATGCAACACTTCACTTTAGCTCTTAGGCTAGACGGGTGGGCGGAGATACACCCTCCGATCATTCGACTGGTCACGTCAAGCCCAAACACCTATATTGCACCGACCGTATTGCTTTTATGGCACGCACTAACTCTTTTTTATCATATAAGTGCTAGAAAGCGGTAGCTGAGGGCTATGTACATGACATTAAACTGCATATAGTGGTGAGGTTCCAATTCTGGACCTCTGGTGAGTGTGGATACTCATTCATCGCCTATAATCCCCGGTAAACTCTAGTGATAGTAACATTTAGATAAAAAATGAGTTTATTTAAAGAAGTGAATTTGAAAAAAAAATTGAATACTCAACAAGAATGAATAAAATAAAACGCCTGCGGCATAAAATAACCCAACAAGGGTTAAATGTCGTAAAATCCAACTATCGATCCATCCAAATTTCCATGTTCCGTAAGACTCAACTTACTAGGGCTAGCTCAAAAGAAAATCAAAATCTAATTCCAACTTCCGAATTTGTAGTCACATGACTTTAGAATCCACCAATGAGAGCCAAGCCCTAAACTGACCCCAGAGGTGACATCCTGATAATCAAACTAAGTTGACCTCATGTAGATATAACATTTACATTGTTATCCTCACACAGTACTGTTTCGCTGTATCACATATCTTCAGTGCGGTTGTCTCAGTCCGGGATCAAAACTCGACCGATTTTTCGTCAGTCAGGATCTCTACCAACCGGGCCATAAGCACAGCCCACTTTAAGAAAGGAAAGTTTACTGATATAAGTACATAAATACATATATACAGTCTGTTAGAGAGCCCTATCCGTTTCAAGGAGAGCCTTGAACTTTTAGCGTAATTCGCAGCCCCGAGCAAATTTCCACCCCAGAGATCTCAACCCACCAGGGATGGGAAGCATATGTCCCCCACATACAGTACTCTTTCGCTGTATCACTTTTTTCAGTGAGGCTAGACATTACAGGCTACACACACAATACACACACACACACACACACACACACACACATATATATATATATATATATATATATATATATAGCTCCTCTGATTTTGATTATTAACACCATATTTCATCTTTGATTATATATATATATATATATATATATATATATATATATGTGTGTGTGTGTGTGTGTATGTATGTGTGTGTGTGTGTGTGTGTGTAATGATATTGTGTGTGTGTGTGTGTGTGTGTAATGATATTGTGTGTGTGTGTGTGTGTGTGTAATGATGTGTGTGTGTGTGTGTGTGTGTGTAATGATACTGTGTGTGTGTGTGTGTAATGATGTGTGTGTGTGTGTGTGTGTAATGATATTGTGTGTGTGTGTGTGTGTGTGTAATGGTGTGTGTGTGTGTGTGTGTAATGATGTGTGTGTGTGTGTTGTGTGTGTGTGTGTGTGTGTGTAATGATACTGTGTGTGTGTGTGTGTGTATAATGATACTGTGTGTGTGTGTGTATACTATGTGTGTGTGTATAATGATACTGTGCGAGTGTGTGTGCATATGTGTGATTGGCGAAAGAGTTGAACCAGATTATGTGTTTCCTCGTTAAATGAATAGATGAACCATACGTTGATCTGTTAACTTCGATTGAATACAAGAAAAACGTGAGTTAATAAAGATCAACACTGTATATATTTGGAATCAATATGCAAAAATCATGATAGTATTAATATAAAGAAAATAGGACTTGAAATATTCCACAAAATAAAATAGAAATAAATGTTACATTTTTGTAAATATCTCTCAACCTTTTTCATAACTATTCAACAAAATAATTCCTGATATGTCATACATTCTTAAGAAGATAATTTGCTTTTTTCCTCTGTAAACAATTGCCTTTCATTGATCAATATAACCTCAGTAATAGTGATGTTTTTTACTATATTAACGTGTAAGCAGTAGTTCACTTAAGTGGGGTTGAGTCATATTTATGTATCGCCTATAAAAAAAAAGTACAGTAAGAGGCGCTCGTATTGTAATGGTTAAGTCGTGGGAAATGGTTCAAACAAGGGACGAGGTTGCATTTTACATAGAGATAATTTCCTTGGTAAAGGTATGACGCCAATTATTATCCCTCCAGCTCTAGGTAAATAATAGGGCAGACTGGGATCTTTAACCTTGGTATAAAAACCGGCTGAGGAGTAGGAAAACTCTGGATTCAAACCTGTTAACCATCGCTTAAGAAACTGACCTTGTGTCACATCCTGCTCGTAATGAGGGTTTGGGTAAATATATAAATAAATGCAATAATATTTTTTTAATCCAAAAGGGTAATTCCATGAAAATCTAGAAAAAAGTAAAATTCTAACTCACTCCTTTCAATTTTTCTGAAATTTTGTCCAGGTGTGGACTGTTAAAGTGAGACAATCCCTGAAATTTAAGCTTTCGATTACTAAAATTGGCCGAATTATGTTGATTTTTAGCTCTCCAAATTTTGGGATGGGTGAGCAAAAAATGGCGACTTTTTGTAATCTATTTTTGTCTGTAAAATGAGTTTTAGAACAGAAATTTTTGGAATCGGAAGCTTAAATTTTGGGGATTGTCTCACTTTAACATAGTCCACATCTGGACAAAATTTCAGAAAAATTGAAGTGAATAGTTGACATGGCCTTGATGATTTGACATGGAATTACCCAAAAGTTATTTTTCTTCCAAACCAAACATAATAGGGTTTTATTATTTCGAGTAAAACTTTAGTAGTACGGCAAAAATTCCTCCCATATTTTAAACTGTCACTTGTGTGATGCAAGTGAACTTAGGCAAGTAGTAATGGTAGCTCCATCTTTCTAATGTCTTATTTTCTTTTCATATGCAATCAGTTATAATCATTGATTGGACATGTGCACACTGTGCTTTTGCTGTTAAAACGTTTTGGGCTTTTTTTAAAAGATCGGTGAATATGCAATTGCTTTTCGTGCCCATTTCATGTTATATCGGAATGATGATTCTCCAGATAAAAAAAATGATACTTCTATCTGTTGAAAATTTCAGAACCACAGGTTAATCGATGAAAAGAACAAACACGGAAGATCTTGAAGCACTCGAACTCCAGAAAATGTAAAAACTGTGAGACAGTCTGTTGTGCAATTTTCTGCAAATTTTTTTATGTTTTGGATTGACTGATCAAAATATGGTAGGACTTTAGCTAGACGGAGCTACCATTGCCAATTGCTTAAGTTCACTTCTTATGACACAAGTGAAAGTTTAAAGTGTGGGAGTTATTTCTATCGCACCCTATATAATATTGTTACATAATAAATGGGGTAGCCTAATCATTTTATAATGTAGTGTAGAATATTCAAATTAAAAAGTTAACGTTTAATTCTGGAAAAGAGTCATGGAAAGTTGTATTAGGTTCAGATAGGTATGATTGGCAGACACAGACCCCTGATTGACCTGTAAGGTGATATTTTGATTGGTTTAGAATGTCATGTGACGGAAATCGATGGGAAAGGTGTTGAGTTGGGTTTGAGCACTCTACGGAGCTAGACCCAGAAAATGGCGTCTCTACTGGGTTCTGAGTTCTTCTCCGTGCACATAAGAGTTTGGGTTAGAACAATGAGATTTCGTGTTCATTATTATGAAAAAAATGGACACGGAGAGATTAAACTCCCGAGACGAAAGAACAAACTCAACCCGACCATGGTATTATTATTTGTGATTTTACGAAGTCAGTCAGTCGGTCTACTATTGGTTTGAACAATGTGACTGGCCAAGCACAACTGAACCAGTGTCAAGACAACTGGTACTTATTGGAATTCAGAACAGTCCACTCATGCATTTGGGTGATTCCATTCCCTGAGTCCTGATTGGCTGCTTGGTTTGTAGGATCCTCTGAGGCTCCATAAATCCTGCCATTTTGCAGTAGTCTTTGCAGAAACCCAGAATAGTATTTCAGTTACGACTGCTTGCTGTCTTGTTTTGCCAATTCAACGGTAATTTCACTTAATATTATTCTACACCCAGTAGTTTTTTGAAGTGTTCTTTCCATTTCAAAAGTTTATCTTCTTGGTTGGCTGCTTTGAGCTTTGATCTCGAGCTGCTTTTCCTACCACTAATTTCATTTACTGTTTGTCATGCTAACTATGATTGTTTATCATCAAACAGAATTTCTGATTGTGTTTCTTTTCCATATGATGTTCTTTTTTGTACATTTTAGTTCTATCAGGACTTTCTTAAGATTTTGTTGGGATTGTTTTATTAATACTTCTCTGTTCTCTAACTACTTTTGTATCACAGATGACAGTGTATTCAATTCTGGTGTTGCTTCCAGTTGGGCACTGACAAAGTTTTCCTATTCATCATTTGGCGTATGTCTTTCTGAGGTCTTCTGAATATCAAATATATTTCTTACTGTTACCGAATAGAGATTGCATATATCACTATTGTCAATCACTTATATATATATATACTGTTGAATAAACAAATCTTTTAAGAACGCCTTTTTATAAATCCAAAATGTGCTGAATACCAGCCTGTGGAGAAGGATAAAAATGAATGAACATTCATTCACCCTTCTGTGGTATATATATATATATATATAGAGAGAGAGAGAGAACAAACCTCGTCAATTTTCAATAGGTTTTTGACGAAACAAAATATCATAGAACTTCAGAAGTCTCCGTGAACACCCTACATGAGGACATTAAATGAAATATAATGGCTTAACTTCACACCATATCAATAGAGAAATGTTCGATTAATAGAAATCACGCTGGACAAAGTGGGTTTAACGTCAAGGGTGTTATTTTAATGAAAACGTTTCATTCATTGTTCATTTTTGTCTTTGTAAGTTCAACTTCAGTCTCGATATCTTTTGAACACATTGTAGTTTGAAGACAATAAACGTTTCATTTATTGTTTTGTAAATCTGTCTTTAGTCTCAATACTTTTTCAACACACCGCGTATTTTTAAGAAATTTCTGTCTAGCTACAATTTCAATCTGAATGTTTTTGAACAGATTTCGTATTTTGAAGAAAATGAACGTTTTATTCATTGATCATTTATGTCTTGCTAAATACTTCTCTAATAATAAATGCGAGTGTCAGTGTGTCAGTGAGTCACATTTTTCGAACTTTGCGCGTAAAGGCTGTATCCCAACATATCATACCATTTTGGAATCAGGCTGACTCCATGAGCAAATTAAAATAAAAAAACATTCCATGCCGAATCTGGACCCGCAATCCTTAAATTTTCGATTCCCAAATTTTAATTACTGCGATTGTTTTTGGCGATTTTATCCGTGATTTTTTACGGCGAATATTTTTGTACGAAAACAATTTTTATAAGTTGGAAATAAATTTGGGTATAATCGAAATAATATCGAAATCCATGGAAAATAAAATCATGAATAGAAATGATTATTTGTATGGAAAGTAAGTGTCATGATATCCTGAGATTTCTCAGAATATCATTTAATAATAGCAAGGGGGGGGGGTCTATTTGTTAGAAAGAAAAGGAAAAAAGTATAAAATTTTAAATAAATAAAGACAGAAGTTTGCAGAAAAAAAGGGTTAATTCCCTTAGGTTTGTTTGGATTTTAAAATATACGCGCGAAAAAGAAATTGAGACGGACAGACGAGAGAGAAACAGACGGTGGAATCAGAGATATTTTGAAGAAAAAAAACTGAATTAATTGAGAAGGGAAAGAAAACGAAAGAAGTAATTGTGTTTGGGAAACGGATCTTGAAAGAGAAAGGGAGCAACTTATATTTGATAAAAAATAAAAAAATAAGGAGAAAAAAGAAATAACAAAAAGAGCAACTCATGTTTTACGGAAAAGAAGGTTTTTTTTTTTGCTGTTTATGCACTTTTATGCATTTGCACCCGTCTGTTAAAAAAAAAGTAAATAATATTATTTTTTATAAAATAAAATAATTATTAATCACTCACAAATTGTCTTAATGACTAATACGTTTTTATATTTTATTGAAAGAAAACATTCTGTGTTTTCCCCCTGAACTATCTTTCCTTGGAGAGTCAATTGCCTAATCACTTAGGATCACACGACTTGACGAAGGGTTTAAAAAAAAAAGACATACACTTCGTGACAGTAAGGAACCTACCTACAACAAATTGTCTTTAAATTAAGTGACAGTAGAAGAATTCTCGTTAAACTTTTAAAATGTAAGCGGTTAAATTGAACTTAATTGAGGCGTAACACAAATTCTCAAAGATACGTGGTTCAAAGTTAACTGACCTGAAAAAATGTAAAAGTTGTTAAATAAATAACTAGTGCATTATATATTTTATCTATTAATACATCAACACTGAAAATTTCATTAAATTCGGTTAATTCCCTGATTTTTGGTATTTTTTTTTCTTTCGGTGAGGTGACATACCGATGGTGGAATTTAGGGCCGTTAAGTTCGATTTAACCTGGTTAAAATAAATATTTATGCAATACTTAAATGCAGTGATCAAATTTTGAGTTCTTCTGTATTCTATTATATTGCCTATTGCATACGAGAGCATTATGGGAAAACCAAAAATGTTATTTATCATGCAATTTTCCAATAAGTTCCTAATTGACAAATTAAAGGACCAGTTTAGCTCAGTTGGTAGAGCATTCACCAAAGAACGACAAATTTCCGGCTTTGATACCGGCCATCACCAACTCAGCACATAGGTAACACAGCTTGTATCTGTGAGGTAAAGTAGGGAGCGGGTGGTTGGTGTGGTGCTCCACCTCAGATGCAGAAAAAAATCTCCCTAGTTCAACGCTTGTGAAAAGAGGATAAAGTGCCTCGCTGTTTGGCTGATACCGACATTAGGCCACACCATCAACTTTATTACTTTGAGGAAAATTGTTTGAAAGATATTGTTCAAGTTTAATTCAATTTAATATCTTTTCAATGTATGATGTGTTATTGTTGAGTCGAAGCTCAATCACACGAGCTAGCTTAATTGTTGCCTAATAGGGCGGCTTTTATGCTAGTCGTATATAATTCAACAAGATTTGATGACTCAAAAAGCGAAATTTATTAAATAGTTTTTTCTCGTTTGTCAACTTTTTACTCTAATGAACTTATATAGTCTGACACTCAATTTAACGTCTGAATATCGAATTTTTATTTTTTTCGGATTTTTATTTCTGTTGGAGTTTATTAATTTAAAAAAATAATCACGCTTTTTATTTCGACTTTTGCTTGATTAGATAAGTTTCTAACTTAATAAGCGACATTTTTTAACATTCATTTAAAACCCGAAATTCATGTCACTACGGTGAGTCTGATGATATCAATCTTGATTAAATACGGACACATAAAACCTTTTTTTCTCTCTTTTTCTTTCCATTCTTTATTTCTGATGCTCTTGCAACCAATCAAAATGACACTATAAACTATATTAATACAACTTTGATTATCAGCAGCAGCAGCATTATTATTATTATTATTATTATTATTATTATTATTATTATTATTATTAATATATTATATTATTATTATTATTATTATTATTATATTATTATTATTATTATATTATATTATTATTATTATTATTATAATATATATTATTATTAATATATATTATTATTATTATTATTATTATTATTATTATTATTATTATTATTAATATTATTAATATTATTATTATTATTATTACTAGCAAATATATGCACCCTCCGGGTGCTAGTATTTAAGTTTTGATATAATAAAATATCATGTTAAATTAGAAAGGCTAATGAAACTGAATAAGAATTCAGATAAAAATATTTGGAACAGAGGGGGTATGATTGAAAAATAGAACAGCTTTGAAACTAACTCTTCCATCATTTTCTCTTACTCCTGTCTTTCATTGGTAAATTTTCCTAATTCAACTATTTAGTTAAAATAGGAAGTAAAGAATAATATTATAGTTATTTCTTCTTGTTAATGGATTTCTTTTAAGATTTATCCTCGAGATTTTTGCTCATATTCATTAAGATAAAACCAAACAATTAGAAATCAATAATACTAAGCAGATATTTATTAAAATCAAATTTTTAAGATCAATATGCAAATTAGCCTTCCCATTCACACTGTAAACCGCTATTTTATTGTATATATAAATACAATTGCATGTTATTAGTATGTAGATATGGTCAACAGTCTTAATGATGTAAAACACTTTTATTAATAATTGAGGTTTAAATAAAAATAAAATCATGGACAATGTGACGTAAATAACAAAGGGAATTGTGACTTGAATTGTAATATAGTTTCGGTTACAGACAGACAAACACACAATCTCCATTATAATAAGATTATTATATATTATTATTATTATATATATTATTATTAATATTATTATATTATTATTATTATTATTATTATATTAATATTAATAATAATAATAATATTATTATTATTATTATTATTATTATTTGGAAAAGTAGACGACTCCCTCCTTTAAATAGATGAGGATGATTATGTAAAAGTGCACCTGACATTGTCTAGCTGCGACCACGCCCTGTATTCCCTGCAAAGGGGAAAGTCCTCACCAAAAAAGGAATGTATGGCTTTAATCTGTATCTAATGGTGAGACTCCAGTTCTGGAGATCTAAAGAGTGAGAGGTGTACCTTCATTACCATTACTCTCAGATTCACTCTGATCCGGACTGGTTGTACCTGTTAAGATCCCATTTATGAATCAAATAGATTTGTCTAAATATTATCCGTATTCGATAGGACCGTCTGAAAAAATTTTAAAGAAATAACTACAAAAAATGTAAATACGGACATAAAATGAGTGCGATTCCCTAACCTGTAGACATAAAATAACTGTAAACAGATTGACACCCCGTTAAAACCAATTAATTAATTAATCAATCAATATAACTGCGACTGCCGGCGATTTTCTTTGAACTGTTGGCCCCGGTTTAACCTGGGGAACCCTTGTTTTTTTTATCAATAACAAATTGCCCATTGCTGCTTTTCATCGAGCTACTCCTTAAACATTTTGGACTGAGGGTAAGGGAAGGATATCATCTTGCTTTTACTGAGCGCTGCGTCCGGAATAAGAGATTCAGTGTGTTTTCACTCAATAGACTCTTTTCCGATCAGGCTCCTAATAGCAAACGTATGTTTAATCAATTTGTAATTCTTTTCTTTTTTTTTTTTTTTTTTTTACTAAAAAAATGATTTTCCGTAACAACTGTTCTATAAATGTCTCATGATTTGCCGCCATTTTGAATAGATTCTAAACAATATTTTTGCGAGATTAGAATAATTTTTGTTATAAATCTATTCGAAACAATTCATGGAAAAATGGATTCTCACTGGGAGCCCTATACTTCTGGCCTTGTGCCACAACTAAGCTAAGCTTAGTAAATAGGTAAATGTAACAGTTAAATATCTACAAAGAAAAAATGTTATTGAACAATCAAAAGAAGAAAAATCGTAGAAAATACATTTTTTTCAATTAATTAGTTCGACATAATCTTTGTCGTTTAACAACTTAAGTAACATTTTTTTTCTTTCAATCTTAGTCTACTTGCGCGCCATGTTTAGTCGGCCAACTTTAGTCAGCCATTTTGTCTTCGTATTAGTTCACTGATTGGAAAGCGTATTAGCAATATTCTCATCAGATTCTTTTTTAGATATTAACAGAAAGTTTCGCATCGCACAATTTCCAGGTCCATTTAGTTCGGCAGACGGAATTGCTTTTCCTTTTCAAGAATTGGAATCTTGAACTAATAAACAGCACTGCATTCCTGGAGATATGAGCATTCGTTGAACACAACATTCAGATAGGCTGGGTAATTTTATTATTTGATAATTTGTACTCGGTTTTGAATAAGCGGGAAAACTAGAAATACAATGGAAGATATAGAGTTTGTATTTTTGTATATATATATACGTGTGTGTATGTCTGTGTGCTGTATTCATTATTTAAGACTGACAATATGGCAGTAAATAATTTTCTGTTCACTGGCAATTTACAATTCTAATAATCGATTCTCAAATAAGCATAACTATAAACCAAAAGAACAGATAATAATAATGATAATACTAATGATGATAATAATAATGATGATGATAATGATGATGCTAATAATGATGATAGGCAAAAATAAATAAGACGCAGCAAACTAGCAAGTGTAGAATGTGTGGCAACAGAGACGAAACAGTCAATCATATAATAAGCGAATGCAGCAAATTAGCACAAAGAGAGTACAAGACTAGGCACGACTCTGTGGGAAAGCTGATCCATTGGGAACTGTGCAAGAAATTCAATTTTCACCATACAACCAAATGGTATATGCACAAACCTAAACCTGTCCTAGAGAACGAGACGCACAAAATTATATCGGATTTCGAGGTACAGATGGATCTCCTATTGTCCCAGCCGACCACCGAGTGAAAATAAAAGAAAGTGAAAAGATAGACCTTGCCAGAGAACTGGGGAAGCTGTGGAACATGAAGGTGAAGGTCGTACCAATTGTAATTGGTGGCCTTGGAACGGCGTGTGTGAAAAACTGAATAATAACAAAAAAATCTATATCTATAAAATGGAAAATAAGGAGGATGAGGATGACCAAGTCGGAGGATAGACAATAAAATAAGGATCAGATGAGGCAGATGAACAAGAAGGAAAATGGACATAAAGCAAAAGGAGCGCGAATAAAAAAAAGAAATAAGAAAAACCCAATGGATTGATTTTAATAGTGCAGCGATTGTCTGCCCCTGTTTGGATTGATGAGGGTCTAGAAGAGTTATCTTCCCTTGCTGCATGTCAATCCATATTTTATTTCATTATATGTTCATATTTATATTTTTTGTGTAGTTGTGGCTTAAGAGTTTGTGTTTTTTTTTTTGTTTTTTTTTGCACACGGTCCTATCGAATACGAATAATTTCTAAATAGTTCTCTTTGCCCCATAGGGGGTTCTACCAAGCCGCGTCAGAGTGGACCTGGGAGTAATGGCAAGAAATGAGGAAAAGTTATGAACTGTCATCAGTCGATTTTCTGCTTTTTGTTGAGTGCTAAAATTTGAGATACGATCGAGCTTCACACACGTTTATATCAATAAGTTCACTAAAAACATTTTAAGTTTACAAAATTATTACGCCAAATAAAAATATAATGTATAAAAAAAACATTAAAGATATAAGAGCACATAATTCATTACAATCTATTTTATATAATACAGTGCTATTTTTCTTATATTAAAAAAATGTAACCAAAAAGTAATGTTTTTTTTTAGGGAGTGGGCTGGAACGGATTAATGGTATTTCAGTTTATTTCCATTGGGAAAATTGATTATTTATACGAGGAAATTTAATTACGAGCAAAACGAAGTCAAAGTACACTGTATTATATTTTATATTTTTATTTGCACGTGTTATATCTTCAAGTTTTTAATTTAATCGTAGTGTTTTCACGCTTACAAATACTAAATTATAAACCTAAGTAGAATTGTTGTGGAGTGACTCTTTGACCCGAAACAGAATACACAGATTCTATAAACTAATAGGCAACAATTTTCGGTTTATATGTAAAAAGGCAACATTTAAGCATGCTAATCCTTGTTGGGTTATTTAATGCCGAAAGCAATTCTATCCTGGAGAATGAGACGCATAAAATTGGGACTTCGAGATACAGACAGATCACCTAATACCGACCAGGAGATCGGACCTAGTACTGATCGACAAGAAGAGAACTTGTCATTTCGTGCATTTTGCCGTCCCGGCCGATCACCGAGTGAAAATGAAAGAAAGCGAAAACATAGACAAATTCTTGAACCTTGCCAGAGAACTGAGGAAACTGTAGAAGGTGAAGGTCGTACCAATTGTAATTGGCGCCCTTGGAACGACCCCTAAAGCCCTGGAAAAGAATTTGGGTGAATAGGAAATTAGAAGAAGAATAGAGACCATCAAAGCTACAGCACTGTTAAGATAGGCTAGAATACTCAGAAGAGTCCTGGAGATCTGAGGAGACTTGCTGTCACTCAGCCTCCAGTGAACCACCGGCTACGGCTAGTGTGAAAATCTCAATAATAATGATGAGGATAATATCGCCTTATCACAGCCAGAAAACCAGGTCTAGTATTGATTTAAAAAAAAAGAAACCTTGTCAACTAGTGATTTTGCACTTCTAGCAGATCACAGGGTGAAGATGAAGGGAAACGAAAAAATAGACAAATACCTGGACTGGACTGTCAGAGAATTGAAAAAGCTGTGGAATATGAGTGTGGAAGTGATACCAATTGTAGTTGGTACACTAGGAATGGTCTCAAAAAGCTTGAAAAAAAGACTGGAGGAACTGGAAATCAGAAGAATTGAGACCATCCAGACAACAGTGGATTTTGTTCAGGCGGAGCAGAATGAAAATCAAAGAAAGTAAAAAGATAAATAAATACTTAGATCTTGCAAGAGAACGCAAAAAGCCGTGGAACATGGGGGTAACAGTGATACCAATTGTAGTTGGTGCTCTTGAAACGGTCATTAATGGTTTTGAAAAAAGACAGGAGAAATTGGAAATCAGAAAGAGTGGTGGTATCTTTTGGGGTCAAATAAAGTTTTTTTTTTTAAAATATTAATATTAGATAAGAATCTTCGGAACCATATAACTGTCTTAAGTATTATCATTAGACTACCGTAGAATTTCCGCGAAACGAAACAAAAATCAACAGGAGCTATTTGAGCTAGAAACGATGATTTGCAATTTCATTATATATATTATATATATATATATATATATATATATATATAATATATTGAAATGGACAAACAATCTGTTTGAGATGGCGAAAGCCGACAATTCTTTGGGAGATTATGTGCTTAATTGAAATCATACCTAATTTAAAAATGAATTAGTTGTAATTAAAGGAATTAGGCGTGCATATCGGTTTAAATGTAAGGCATAAATCTCAACAAAGCACTGCCCTGTCTATAACTCTGTTGATGAGGCCTAATATGGCTGAAATTTACATACAGAGATTGACCTTTTCTCGATTTGTTTACGCCTTACATTTAAACCGATATGCACGCCTAATTCATTTAATTATAACTAATTACTTTTCAAATTAGGTATGACTTCAATTAAGCACATAATCTCCCAATATATATATATATATATATATATATATATACATACATACACACACACCAACCCCTTCGCACGAGCAGGGTGCGACACAAAGTCAATTTTCAAGCGGAGTTTAAGCAGGTTTGAATTCAGAGTTTTCCTTCTTCTAGACTGGTTACTATTGAAGTCATTCAGTATACTGTTGGTTTGAACAACAGCAAAGTCTTAATAACTTGCTGTAGGTATTTACCAATTCATCCATCATGGACAGGATGTGACACAAGGTCGTAAGTATGAGCCAATCCAGTGAGGATAGAATTCACTATTCAGTGGTCATGGATCTGCGAGACTAGCTTGGTAACTATTATACCACGATGGGACACCCCTAAAAAAAATAATGTACCTTATGTTACAACTGAAAGAAATTAAACTAAACTAAATGGCTTCTATTATTTTTCAGTTATCTTAATAAAAATATTTTCTGTCCTGAAACTGCTAATAGCCTTGGTCTTTTAAATAAAAAAAGTATCTAATACCAATGATTTGTAACGATATATTTTACCCTTCGTAATTGTACGCCTGAAGACCTTAGAATATATCGGCCGAAGCAAGGAAAAAAAACAAAAAACAGTAATCAGAACTATTCTTGGAATGATATGAAAAAAAAATGACAAAAACTTCGTTCCAACCAAATATACAAATAGTAATACAATTATTATTTCTATTATAGGAGGTGTTATTAAAATTGAGATAAATTTATTCTTGGAGAATATTTTTAATTCTATCATACCTTTTTTCATCTGATTAATAAATACTCAAAATTAAGGTTATCCAATTTCTGTAATTATTTTTTTCATTTTTGTACTTTTTTTAAATTAATTTTTTAACAATATAAACTTGAAGTATTAAATTCTGAATATTAACAGATATTGGGTTTTGTTCTGGAAATGAATTAAAACTTTATTTAGTACATAATTAATATGATTAAAGAATGAAAAGGTTTACAGCTTCGGAAAACTGTTTCATTTAAGGAACAATGGTAGGGGGAATCTATTTTTAGGAAATGTGAATAATCTATTATAAAAGTTTTGAAGAACAAATCTTGTTTTGTTGAGACAAATTAACTCATGGAGAATTTTCTGAATTTTATCATACCTTTCTCAACTGACTAAGTAATATTTAGAAACGATGTTTCTTCAACTTCTGTATAGTTTTTTTTTATATCTGGACTTTCTTCGTCAAAGCTTTTTTAAAAAAATTTTTAACAATTTAAACTTCAAATTTAAAATTCTCAACAGATATTAAGTTTTATTTAAATAAGGAATAAAAGTTTAATGAGTAAATACTTAATAAAAATTAGAAATTTATGAACGATAATGTTTACAACCTCGGGAAATAATGTTTCATTTAAAGATCAGAATCGAGTGTCTCGCATGGTTATATGTTCTAATATACTAAACTGATGCTTTTGTGGCTCTGAGCAAATTAAAACCGACCACGGCAGTATTCGATCTCAAATCAGGAAAAAAATGCTTAACCTCTCTTTGTAGACTGACCGAATAGGCAACCATTGATCATACCTCTGCACCAACGACACTATCATTAAAATTACATTTCCATTTCCTGCAGTAATAAAGCTAACATTTCTGACGGAATGAAATGTAAAATGAGAAACGATGGACGATAGATTCAATGTATTCGAACTTGGAACTCGGAAGTTAAAACCGTCAGTTACTAGACTGAAAAGAAATACAACTTCGCCAAATACACAGATTGTATATATAAGAAAACTTAAATACAGGATGAACCCCCCACCCCCCAAAAAAAAAAACAAAAAAGAAACAAAGACAAAACCCAAATTCTTTTTTTTTTGGGGGGGGGGCATCCTGTATATCTCAGTTTTATTTAAGATGAGTTTTTAATCTAATAGTGTTATATACCCCTTTACATATCGAGTTTATAATTGTGAGAAAGTAAGATGAGAGGATGAGATAGATTCTTACTTTTCTTATTTACTCTGCTTTTCGTTGCCATCTTCTTCTGTGATGATTTCATCTTAGGAATAGATGTCTGCTCATGTCGTTGTTGATAACTAAGCAAGATTTATTTTTCTTTATTAAGAACCTACAGCCCAAAAGGATTTCTAACCGCGCGATTAGAAGTCGGCATCTTAGGAGCGAAGACCGTAACGTCTGATCCTTCTGACGCATTCAAAACGGGTCCCCTTGATGAGTCCCATCAGCTTAGGAAAGAGAAAAAAATCAACATTTGTCCTGCCACAACTATCGTCCCTTCCCGTGCACTTTCCAAGCTCAAGGGGCTCATCAAGGGGACCCGTTTTGAATGCGCTGAGGCCATCAAGACGACGGAGCTGAGAAACATACCAGAAGAATCCTTCCAGCAGGACAGAAAGAGTGTGACAGAAGGATGGGAAAGTGCATTAGATTCAAGAGGAAGGGACTACTTTGGAGGAGAAAACATTTAGTTTGTTTGGATTTTAAATGAATTGTTTGTGACAACAGTCTCATTACTTTTCAGACACACCTTGTATGTTGATAAGCTTACTAAAAACATCTAAGTTTCCAAATTTATTGCACCAAAGAAAAGTACTATTTAGAAAAAAAAAATTAAACGTTAAAACCTATTAGAGTACACAATTCCTTAAATTCTTGAAGCATTTGATTGTGTTCAGATTAAATGTCCTTTTATTTTTCATACAACAAATGTTACATAATTGATAAGTTGTCTATTGCGGCGTTTATGGCTCAGTTCAAAATCGTAAAACATAAATTCCCGAATTAGACTACGCTGTACGTTCATCAGTTCCACTTTCAAATTACACACTGTAATATCACAAATAGGCGTACGGTAGCAAAAGGTGGTGGGTCGGAAGTATGGCGGTTCCTTGATCTTGGCCTGGTGAAGCGCCGTTCTGTGTAATGGCCAACAGTTAACTGGCTTATCAACTGTTTAAGAGCTGTTTTATAGTTAGTAAGAGGCTCCAGATACCTTTGAAGTTTTTTTGGGGAAAATTTTTTATTGGTTGAAAAACATTAAATAGAGGATATTTTTAATTGTTTATAAATTTTGTTTTTCGACCGGAAGTTTGGTTGGAGCCTATGTGTAGAACGATTGTTTTTTGTTCATTTCATTTAAGCTACTGTTGGATTAACATCCGGTTGATGTCAATAACTTATGTTCTGTTCCGAAGTGTTTTGTTTTGTTTTTAATTTGTTTTGTTGGTGAGTGGATTTATTGGGTTATGTTACAATCTTAGTAACTTAGGTTCTGTTTCGAAGTGTTTTTTTTCTTTTTAACTTGTTTTGTTGGTGAGTGATGTATTGTTAGTAAAAATTGTGAATCAAAGAGATATCTATTTCTGTTATAATAACACGGAGCGAAGAAATGCACAACGTGTCTGCGCACCAACTACACGATACTGCCAATCACAGTGGGTACCTTTCTCACTGCTTTAACTACTTCGGTCACGTGACAGCCGCGCCGCAAACTGGCACGTCCCAAAATATTGCAAAAATTTTGACTCGCCCGTGAATCAAGATGGGGAATAAAAAAAACCCATGTAAAATTAAATCTGTTTTTACTTTTGTGTCAGTTTTAAGTATTTTTTTCTTTTCTTTTCTATCAATATTTGCCAACTCAAGTATTATTAAAAAAATCAAAACCTTTAAAGTTACTGGGTGGTCCAGTTTTGGCATTTGTAAGGTATTTGGAGTGGGCATTGTTATATTTCTAGCATGACTAAAATGCACACTCGTAGAAATAAAGAAATTCCGGTCTCTAATTGAATATTTAACGGAAGAGATGGAAATCCGGAGAGAAATGAGAAGGTTAAATGTGCAATATCAGCTTGGTGCGAGGAAAATGATGCAAAATCAGCAGCCGAATGGTAGACAAGCATTTGCATTTGGGAGAGGCCTTTAGTTTAGGGAGAGGCTGGAGTCATCAAGTGGGAGAGAGAAATCATTCCAAATAAGGAAGACACGATTGTCAATGCACAAAAGAAAGAAAGAAAGAACTATTTTAACTAACAACACATCATAAAATATGTATTTTTTCTGGTTTTATACCAATTTCCTTTAGTATGATTTACAATTATTAACCAAATTGAGCCCCGTTGATGGTTTTATTAAAACCGAAACGCTTTAGCTTCGGCTGTCTGTAAGTCAATCTTTGACTTAATTTTTTTTTTTTTTCAAAACACATATATATATAGAGAGAGAGAGAGAGAGTGAGAGACTTTGGTTGAAATAGATTTATCAAATGACGGTTTGTTAAGTTTTTCGTTCTTTGAAAGTTAAATATTTCTCTGTATATAATTGATTTATTAGTTATTATACATTGAGCTCTCTTACGGATTTATAAAAATCCTTGTATGAATCTATAAGTTTGCACCTACATGAGCATACAGTATGAATGTACTGTGAGATTTTGATGATCCCAAATAGAATCATCCCCTTTCTTACTAGTCAATCGGATTATTTTACCTTTATATATATATATATATATATATATATATATATAATGAGAGAGAGAGAGTGAGTTTACCCAGAGTGGTAATACTTGTTAGCATTCCATCTTTGTCAAATAGATCAATAAAAAAATTACTCATATTCTCGCAGAGTACCCATAAAAAATGATGCAATTATTTACAGATAGATTGAGCCTTCTGTCTGGGATCGGTGTTGTAATTAAATTAGTTCCGACTAGAATTTTAACTTTAATAGAATTATTTAATCATCAAATGGACTTTAGGAAAACAAATGATTAAAACTGTTTTTCTTCTTTCTCTCTTCCTCACAAACAATAACTATTTCCGGTTTCCTAATGTGTTGAGAAAATGACGTATGAGGAGGGGGGGGAGAAAATAGATGAAACAAGGAAAAAAAAATTAAAAGAAAACAAAAACAAGCTTAAACAATAAATAAATAAATAAATAAATGAAATTAAACGAAAAAACAAAACAACAACAAAACAACAACAAAAAAGCTCAAATAAAAAAAGATAAATAAAATTCTACCACGTCTTCCCCGGCCCTGAAAACTGTAAGCGGCTTACCCAAAGGCAAAGAAGATTATTATTGAATATTCTTCAAGTCAAAAGGATATTGATTAAGGGTAGACCTAATTAATGCTGGATTGTTTCTATCTCTCTATGCGCCATTAACTCTGTCGGCGGGGTTTAGAATATGCTGACTGATTCCCCTAAAAAAAGGGTAAATATTTACCCAACCCGTTCGCCACGGGGAGGATGGGGTACAAGTTCGCAAGTATGAGGCATCCAGCTAGGATCGAACTTACTATTCAGTTGTAATCGATCAACAATAATAGCTTGAGAACCATTCCACCACATGGGACGCTCTGGGGTGAGTCCTGTGTATGACACTAAACTGCATCTGATAAGAGATCTGGGAAGTGTAATGTATCTTTTCATTGTCATTATTTCCAGTTCCACACTGACCCGGAGTGGTAGTACATGTTAGGGTCCCAACTATGGATAAAATAAATCTGTTTAAAAAATTATTCGTATTTGATAAAATGTGACCCCCCCCAAAAAAAAAAAAAAAAAACTCTGAAGAAACATATACACAAAATATGAAAATACGTATAATATATGCTATTCTCTAACGTCTCGGCATAAAATAACCCCGGATGATTTGGCATGTAGTTGAAATCTGTCTATCAAATTCATGTTAAAATTAATTAATTAATTAATGTAAGCGCCATGTCATTTCATAATTCGAGTGGTCATGGCTCTCCACAGCGTTCTTTCATCTGTAAATTGTGCAATTCTCAGACAAAGAACATTTCGCGCCAATTCTTGTCAAGTGCTTCTCACAGATAAACATGTCCAAATTGAATCACTACTGCAAAGCGGCAAGAGAAATTGGTTTCTATGTGAACTCAGATTAAATGAAGTTAATGTATTTTAAACAAGATGGACGCATCTCCAAACTGGGTGGTAAGCCTCTAAAATCAGTGTTATATATGATTAGTGTCGCTGCCGACTCATAAGTGACGTTCTCATGTGGACTCCTACGCATGGACACACCAGTGTAGGCTGACCAGCAAAAACCCACACCAATCAGTTCTGTGCTGAATCTGAATGCTGCGTAGCGGACCTCCCAATGTAAATATTTTACACTCCCTCCCTTTTAAGAAAAACTGCAAGAGACTTGAATCTACATTATTATACTTTTTACATATTGAACTATGTGGCAATAGCTCTTAAGTAAACATATCAAACGTTGTAATAATTAAATTATCATACTATGGTATATTTACAGGTCCTGTTAGTTATTATTATTAGTTACTTGAAATCATACAATTATTGCAAAATTTGGTGTTAGATAGGAATACTTGAAACTATATAACCGCAAACAAATCATAATCATTAAATAAGAATAATTAGTTAGAACCAAATAATTGTGTCAAAATTATTAATCTTAGATAAGAAGACTTGATAGCATTTTACTGTGTGAACAAATGATTATTTTAGTAAAAAAAAGTGAGATAAGAAATGATTATAATGGAATCTAGTAATTTGTATTATTTAGATTTTTCGAACTGTTGTCCTCATCTTTATTGTTATATATAGAACGCTTCGGCCAGTGTGTCCTGTGGCCTTCTTCAGGAGTTTCTCGTCAAACTTGGGGGTGTTCATATTTTAATCGGTAGCCCCCAAGGAACTTCAAACCGAACCCTTTATCTAATCCACTGTGGTAGATTTTTCACATTCCGTTAACCATGACCAGGTATAAACGTTAAGCTGTATTAAGTATGCTATCGCCGTGGTCAGGATTGAACCTTCAACCTAGATATGATTGTCACTTAGAACTGTATTAACTCAACTCTTATATGCGTTGCGCAAGGGCACCTCGCGTGGTGTAATGGTTAGCAAGTTGGATTAGCAAACCATTGTTAGAGAGTTCGATTTTGATCAGGCGCCCATACTTCTTGCCTTGTGCCCCATCTAAACTAAGCTTAGTTCGACCGGGACGTTGTAAATATAAATAGTTACGATTGTAAGTAATAATTGAATAATCCACAAGGGCTTGAAATGCCATTAAACAGATAAAACAAGCTACAGGAATTTCTCACTAGATATATCAACCGTGATAAGGACAAAAATAAATTAAAAAAAATTACCGCGAGATATCTCGCCAGTCAAGCCTAGATAAAGAACTTTTTCGCGAGATATCTCGCCAGCCACTTTTGGGGACACAATGTCAAATTGTAAAAAGTAAAGGAAAGAAAAAAGTTGGACTTAAGTCTTCCGCCCACTGACATTCGTGTCGGTTGGAAAAGAAGAAGAATGCCTAAATTTAGCCGAGTGATAATTAAGAAATCTATATATAGTGTTCTCTTCCCAAACGGAATTCATCGCTACTCATGATTGGGTAGTTACTGCAAATGGTATTACGAATTGTGTGACCACCACCACCACCACGACGAGAGCCACTACTACTACTACTACAACAACTACAAGTGCACTGCAGGTAAATATGAAATGCCTTTCTCATCGACAATGTGTGACGTGGGTGGAGCATCTGACGTCAAAGAAAGTCTTACTTTGAATTTGTGTTTTCTGTTGTTGAAAGAAAACAATAGGCGGGAGGGCTAATAAATTGACAGGACGTGTGTACGTAGACAGGTGCGTATTTAGGTGTGAATATATGTATGTATGTATATGTGTGTGTGTGTGAAATATACATATAAACACTCACACACATGTGTGTATGTTTTAAACATACATACTATACTGTGTGTACATTTAAAATACACACACGCACACATATACATACATACTGTGTGTACATTTAAAGTATATATATATATATATATATATATATATATATATATATATATATAATATATATATATATTTTATATAACTGTTTAATATATTTAATATTACTAGAATACTAATTATATTATATAAATTGTATAAATGTATATATTATATATATATATACAATATACAGATACTGTAGTGCCACTACACACATATATATATATATGTGTGTGTGTTTGTGTGTGTATATATATTCATAAGCAGGTGTAGGTGGGGGAGGGAATGTAAGGGCTATTCAAGTTTTTACTCTTTCAGAAATAAAATTATGCATAGATTTTCTTGTTGCACTTGTGTAACGGTTATCGTTGTAGGGAATGAGTTCAAATCCTGGATGAGACTGATTTTAATTCCATGCTAATTCCCTTAGGAAAGGCATGAATCTATCTGTCCTCACCTACCCCACCCCATCTATGGGTTCATAGTAGGACATCCTCTACTCTTTAGATTTGGTTAGGCAACCAGACAAAGAGATGGAAAACTTCGCTTAAAAAAAATGACCATTTGTCGCATCCTGTCCGGGCGACATGCATATTTTCCGACCACACACACACACACACACACACACATATATATATATATATATATATATACACGGGATGTTATAATGGATGGAAATTTATTATAATAATAATAATTAATAAAATAATAATAATTATTAAAAAAAAAATTATAATAATAAATTTCTATGTTCGAACATTTCGGTTTATATAGAAACCTTCTTCAGGACAATATGAAACAAATGAAGGAAAAAAGATTTTTGTAATTAAAAAGATGATGGATGTTTTGAATGAGTTGAGTTTGGAAAATATGTAGAAAAGGTTCATAACCGTTCGTTGATTAGCGTTTACAGTTGAATGTTAATGACGTGATTGGTACATGCGAAAGCGAAAATCAAGATGTGATTGGAACACAGCATGTAACCCATATATATATATATATATATATATATATATATATGAGAAGAGACAGACAGGTGGAGAACTGATACAAGATGGTGAGGCTTCAGTCCTGGAGATATGGGTATTGTACCTTCATTACCGTCATTCCCAGGTCCACTTTGACACGGAATGGTAGTACCTGTTTGATTCCTATCTATTGATCAAGCACATTTGTTTAACAATTCTTCATATCTAATAGGATCATGTGCAAAAAACCTTCTTAAGAAGGAATTACACAGAGAATGTAAATATGAATGTGCAATGAACGTGATTCCCTAACAACTAAACGTAAAATAACCCCAGCGCGTTGATATGCCGTTAAATAAATATCCCATTGCTGACGATAAGCGTGAACATTTTACTAATCATTACTAATGATCGGGTATTAGGTATATTATAACAATGTACATTTTATTGGGTATTATAATAATGTACATTTTATAAAAAAAACATTGGCATGACATACATTATGACAAGGAAAATTTACATGAAAAAACCCATATATATATATATATATATATATATATATATATATATATATGGTATTTGTGGAAAAGCTGACTTATCGGTGAAACAGGTCACAATGGTTAGTTGATGCAAGATTCACAATGATAAGACAGCGATATAACAAATATAAAGTGCTCAATACGTTGGTAGAGCAAAT
>CM042155.1:46614302-46674302 GCA_023376005.1 Doryteuthis pealeii
CATTAAGACAGCTCTGTCTGACGAATGTGTTAAAGCATGAAACCCTGGGTCACAAAAAATGTCCATGTAATATATATATATATATATATTTCCTCTGAATATCCCGCAGCATTCAAGTGGGCAATATATTTCTTCCTTTATCAGTGCGGTTAATATCTTCCACATAGATAAACACGTTATTGGTCTGTAGTTACTGGGGTGTTTCTGAATCAGAGTAGTTTCCCCCCTTGTCACCCATTCGGACATTCTTGTTTCTTCTTGGTATGTATTCAGTTGCTGAAACAATTTGTCGTGGATAGACGTGAATTCTTAAAACCACAATCCATGTATTCCATCATGGTCTGCTGTTTTCCTATTTGATACTTTCTTGAGTGTTACTCCTAGTGAGCCCATGTGTATATTGCATTCGGTAATTCGTTTGTCTTCATGTTTTCTCCAATGACTTGCTGGTAGAATTTTCTTTCGTTATTTTGGAAGGTTATGCCTTTCTTGTATTACTTGGTTCTGTCCCAGAATCTTTTGACCGAAATATTTTGTGTTTATTTCCACCAGATTTTTTTACAGAAAATGGGGGCGACAAAATTTTTACAGAAGCCTTTTTTTCAGTGTTGATCTTAGTGAATCCAAGACAACCTACAGGGCTTCTCAAATCCTTGCATTTTTATTTCATGTTATGGTCTTTCTTTTCCAATATCTTACCCCAAAAGTATTTTGTCACCTTTGCACCCGTTATTCATTTTTCTTTAGGCTTTCTCTACTTCAAAGGAAGAAATATCGTAACCGGCTCACACTAAAAAAAAAATAACAAAAAAAAACGTCTTCTAATTTAAGAATTGTAAAATTGTTCTTATTCTTACGAGTTTTTATTATTATTTTGCACACCTTGCGAGTTTTTCACCGGTGTCTAAGTAACATCAAATTTCCTCAGGTTCCCTGGACTCTTCTGGGTATTCTAGTCGATCTTAATAATGCTGTGGTTTGTATGGTCTTGATTCTTTTTTTGATTTCCAATTGTGGACCGTTTCAAAGGCACCAATTACAATCGATACGACCCTTACCTTCATATTCCGCATGTTTCCTTTCCTGACCAGGTTCAAGTATTTATTTATATTTTCGTTTTTTTTTTTCATTTTCACCCTGAGATCCACCTGAACAGCAAAATCGACGAGATGACGTGTTCTTTTCTTGTTAATTGACATTAGGTTTGGTCTCATATCTGAGGTTAAGTGATCCGTCTATATCTCAAAGTTCCATGGAATTCTATGCGTCTCATTATCTAGGATCGATTCCAGTTTGTGCATCTATCATATAATAGTTTGGGGAAAATTTATTTTTTGCACAATTCCCAGTGTATCACCTTTCCCACTCAGCCGTGCCTAGTCTTGTACTCCCTTTGAGCTAGTTTGCTGCATTCTCTTGGTATATGATTAACTGTTTCGCCTTTGTCAGCACACATCCTACACTTGCTATTTCTTCTGATTCTACTTCTTATTATTATCATCATTATTATTTATTAGGAAAGAAAGAAAAGGATGAGAACAAGGAAGAGGAAAAAAAAAGAAAGAAAGAAAAAATGAAAATAAACGGAACGAAACGTAAATAAAATAAAATGAATAAAAAAGACAGAAATTTTTGATAAGCAAGAAAGGTATTAAAAAATCCATTACACACGTTCTTGCTGGTTAAATTTCCCGCGTTTGGAAACTTTTTAAAAAAAGTCTAAAAGAAATTTATCATAAAAAAAACTTATCAATTCATTGTATTTATTTTATACACGTCATTTTTTATTTATATTTCGATTTCATACACACGCATAGACACACACAGGCACGCGCGTGCGCACAGTCATACATACGTATATTAAGCTTAATTAAATATACCGTACGTGTCATCTGTTAGCACTCTTTATTTATATACGTGTCTTTTGATTTCGCTCTGTCCTGCATGCCCATGCGCGAATGCGCACATGTGTAGATGTTTTGATGCATGTGCACATATTTCAAGTGCATTGACCAGCGTCTGTTATTTTTAAAAAAAATGTCAATTTTCTTCTTTTTTTTTCTTTTTCATCACGATCATCATTATACAGTCTTATGTACGCGATATTACAAGAGTAAATATTGATAAAAGATGATTAAATTTTGTTTTGAATTTATTATTTTAAAAATCTTTGTTAAGCGCCAGATAACTAGGATGAGCCAAAAGTCTCGCAATATTTCGGTAGGTACTAATTTGCAGCGCGTATATCACGTGACTGTAAAGCAGTTGAAATCGTGGTTAGGTATCCAACGTGGTAGTTGGTACGCTGACACGTTGTGCAATGCTTCACTTCGTGTGTGATTTGAAAGCGGCACAGATGAATTGAGTTTTAAACGCCAAAGTAAACGGACGAATGTTTGTTTTTGCCTTAAGCAACCCCCCCCCTCATTGGGGGTAGGGGGGGTTAGATTTATGAAATAATTATTAAATCCTTCTCTTTAGCAAACCTCTGAAATTAGCAAACCAATTCATATACCTTGGTAGCAATATCTCATCTTCTGAAAACAATAACATACGCATAGACAAAAGAAAATGCACACACAAATATATTCTAGCATACTGACTTTTATATGGACGTGCCAGTTTAGTAGAGCGTTACAGCGTTAGTAGAGCGTAGTCAGTAGAGCGTTCGACTAGGAACCACAAGGTTCCTGGTTCGATACCGGTAATCGCCAACTCAGCGTAAGAGTCGCACAGATATCTGTGCAGTAAAGTGAGGAGCTAATGGTACGTGTGGCGCTTCATCTCAGACGTCAAAACTATTTCCTTGGTCTAGCGCTAGTGAAAAGGGAATATACTCTCTCGCTGTCCAGCTGATACCGACTTTAGATCACCCCGGCGACTTTTATATTTATCTTCTATGCTTTTCTTCTTAGTTTCTTCTGTTTCCTTTCAGAGTTGAGTATTCTGTAAATCTGTTCTCTTCTGGTTGTTCTCATATTCTGGACTTGGGTTGGATTTCTTCTTAATTTTCTCTCTTCTGTGTTTCTTGTTGAAATTCCTAAGGTTTTTCATCCTGCGTCCATTGCTTAGTTCTCAATTAATAAACACAAGACTGTATCTCCTTTTGGATGCCTTTATACTAATTTATAAATCTTAAGTCACAAGAACGCGTGGAGAAATGGCTATTTGGACGAGAGATGTCATTTTGCATCTCTCTTGTCCAGTCACCCAGATAAAAATGATTTTCTAACTTTTGACGTTGGGTCTGTCCAGTGAAACCCGAGGCCAAATACAAAATCTGTCAATCACCTAACTTTTTACTTTTCCATAATACCGTTATTTTAATTTTAACTACATTACAGTACATAATTTATAGGCAACCCATCAATTATGTAACAATGTTAATAAGCACATATATAAATATGCAAAAATAAATAAATAAATACACACACGTGCTGTCTAGAACATGTCATCTGCATTTCTTAGAAAATCATAATAACTCCATACTCAAAAATAGTGTCTCCACGAGTAGGATGTGACACAAGGTTGCAAGTATGAAACGAGGATCCTGGATATGTCACTAAACTGTATTCATAGTAATGCTTTAGTTCTGGAAATCTTAAAATGTTATGTAAGTATTCAACTAACCACCATGGGGAAGATGTGACACAAGGTCAATTTATAAAGCGCACTATAGCTGGAGTTTCACTTCTTCCTGACTGGTTACCTTACCAAAGTTAAAGAACCCAGTCTGACCGATTATTTACATGCCTGAGGTGTATGTAGTACCCCTTCATTACTCCCAGGCCCACTCTAACTCGGAGTGGTAGTACCTGTTAGAGGCCCATCTATGGGTCAATATATACCTGAAAATTATGTTTGGGGGAAATACATGAAACCATAAAATTGTCTACAAATTATGCTGATTAAGAATAATTATTTGAAGCCATGATTATTTACAAATTAGTCGATAGGAATTGTTACTTGAAAAAATAATTGCTGAATAAAACAAAAGACTCACCGCGATATAAAATAACCCGACAAGATTTGGCATGTCGTAAAACCAGCCAACTATGAAACAAATAAATATCCACACACACACACACACACACACACACACACACCTATATATATATATATATATATATATATATATATATATATATATATATATATAATCATTAGTGTATGCTTACCACTAGCTCACTTGGTGAGTTAATGGTGGGCCAAGATTTTGCGGTGTTATTAGAGGAGTGCTCAATATCAGTGAGAGAGCTATTATATATATAAGAATAAATATATATTAGTCTGTGAATATAATTCGGAATTACTTACATGATATATATATATATATATATATATATATATATAATGAATAGTGAATGAAAAAATGAGAAAAGTATTTGCATGGAAAGGTGCTCAATGCTAATAAAGCAGAGCAGATTTATAATCAATGTTGATATTATGATTTCACACTCATAACTTCAAGTTTCTTGGTAGTCCAATCATCAGATGAGAAGTGGTTGAGATGTCAAAAACCAGTCGTGAAATGGTAAAAAATCAAATTGTTTAGCGTTTATATGCAGCGTTTTTCACGCGATGGAAAATGTAAAGCTAAAAATTGTTTTTTTAAACTGTGGCTTGTTTAACGTTTATGTGACGTGGATTGTATTCACGTGATGTAATGTCATGACGTTATATATATATATATATGACGATAATTATATATCAACTGGATATATATATATATATATATATATATACTGGAAAAGACGTGACCCGTTGGGTCACCAATTGAGCTCAACATAAATTGTTGAAAAAAATCACAGGATAATATTATTTCGTCAATTTAAAAGTTATGAGATTAAAATGGTTGTTAACGAGCAATCTGGCATTTTGTAAAAAAAAAATCTGTATTTTACAAAACAAATTCACCCCCCTCTCCACTTTAAAAAAGATCTACCAAATTTTAATGAAATGTTCAGTATTGATTGATCCATGAATGATTTTTATAATGCATCAATTATTTTATTTCAAAACCTTCTGATTTTGTTCAGGTCACTTAACTTTGACCCTCTCCTTTTATTTTTTGGGTGCAAAATATCGGTGGGGTTATATATGATTGATTCTAATTTATGCATAAATATAAAGACCAAAGGTGTGAATAGAAGAAAATAAAATTTAACGATACTACTCTGGTAGAAAATAAGTATCATAAATCGGAAAATAAAAACTAAAAAAAATAATTTTGGAGATTTTTTACTCATTCTGATAATTATATAATTGTCTATTATCTTATATAAGAAAAAAATTATACATCAATATTTGTTCTGTTTAAAGGGGGTGCTAAATTTTTAATAGAGTTTTTGACAAAAAAATTATTAGAGATAAACTGGTTAGCTCAGTCGATATACTCCCTCGCTGATTGGCTGATACCGACTTTAGGCCACCCCGATGACTATATTCATTCTTATATCGGCTGGTCACCTCAAGCCTTAGCACCTATATAATTGTCCCGAACTTATTGCTCGTATAGAAACCCACCAACCCTTTTTGTCATGTATGTGCTAAAAGGCGTTGAGTGAGAGTCTTGGGTATGAAGTTAAACTGCATTTAGCGATGAGATTCCAATTCTGGAGCTCTGGAAAGTGTGGAATATCCCTTCTTCGACATTACTCCCAGGTCCACTCTGAAATGTCCCATCTATGAGTTAAATAGATAAAAAATGAGTTTTTAATTTTTTTTAAAAAATTGAGTTAAAAAACCTGAATACCCAACAAGAATGAATAAACCAAAAACGCCTTTGGCATAGAATGACCCAATAAGGGTTGACATGCCGTAAAAATCCAACCAACTCACAAGTACATGCAAAAATTTATACAAACACAAATATACGCTCATACAATAGTGAAGACACACAAAAATAAACTTAAATTTGTGTGTCTGTTTAGACATACAAATGAACACAAACACAAGTCGATACATCAATAAGCAGAAACAGAAGTGGACACACTAATAAACCCAACACAAACCCAAACACAAGCACACACACACACACACACACACACACACACAAAACAGAAGCAGACACACACGAACACAAAGGACACACAAATAATCACAAACACAAGCGGACACACAAATAAATGAATAATATAAATGCACGTAAATAGGCACAGATATGAATAAAAAAAGCCAGCCAATCGCATAGACACACACGGAAACTGAAATGCAAAAAAAATATTCCGCAGAAACAGAAACACACCGGCTCACATAGGCATAAAAAATACGCATGTCGATTATGACGGGCAAAAGTAGACGCCCACGCATCGAAATGCCCCCCCCCCGCCGAAATAACACCCCCCCCACCCACAATGATAAAGAAACGCCATTAAATATACAGTCTAATAGACACACGCAAACAGTGATACACATAAATTAAACGCATGCGTGCACACGCACGCACACACACCACATGTGCAGAAACATACACATTCCACACACGCATATATATATACGCAGCACGGACACAGCACCCGCAAATAAACTCACATACACGTTCGCGTACATATACAATCACACATGTACACACCATACAAGAAACCAAAATATGCTGAAATACCCCACACAGAAAAATAAACGCTCACATATACACTCACTATCGAATATACACGTACGATGACACACACAGAAATACCCACAACACACACAAAGAAACACACACACACATTATTATTATTATTAGTAGTAGTAGTTATTATTATTATTATTATTAGTAGTAGTATTATTATTAGTATTATTATTCACTCATGCGACTTTTTCACACCAGCGTAAGCTGATGGTCTTCCACTGGAGTCTGAATAACAACAAGCCTCATCGGGTGCCCAGGACTCTCCTGAGTATTCTAGCTGATGTCAAATACTTTTATTTGGTTGGTCTCGATTCTTCCTCTGATTTCTAGCTCTTCTAGTCTTTTTTCTAAGCTTTTGAGGACTATTCCAAGAGCCCCACTACAATTGGTATCCCTTTTACCCTGATATTCCATTTTTCCCCCCAATTCTCTAGCAATGTCCAGGTATTTGTCTATCTTTTTGTTTTTTTTCATCTTCACCCTGTGATCTGCTGGGAATGCGAAATCTACCAGTTGACAAATTCTCTTTTTCTTGGTAATCAGTACTTGGTGTTGGTGTCGTCGTCGTCGTAACAGTTATCATCGAAGAAAATGGACTCTGTTCAAATCCTGGACGAGAATGTCTGCGTATGTTTAAGAAAGGCAATGCATCTATCTGTCCCACCTCCCCCCTCCCGGCTATGGATAAATAGCAGGATCCTGTCCGTTGTCGAGTGTTTGGGTAACACACGCACACACAATCATCACCACCATCACCATCTACACAGAAACAAGCACACACACACAGATCAAATCACACCACACGCATACAAACAAGCGCGCGCGCACACACACACACACCTATTCTCTTTTGATGTTTATTCAAATGATTTAATAAAAATTATAAGTTGTGGTGGTATCCGTTCAATCCCACATCGTCAACGGAATCAGTTCAAATTTCAGCTGATACTTTTGCACCAATGCCCTAAGAAAAAACACAAGACAATTCTTTTTTCCAAATTTTGTCCAATCATCAAATACGGCTCGATCCAAGATGTTGAAAAAAAAAAACATCTTTAAGTTGTATTTTTGTCTTATCACTGATGTTCCACGTTTTACTGGATTTTTGGGAAAACCACTTTCCCATAAGTACCTTACCTGCTTATTGACGTTGCGGCATAACAAAAAACAAAATACCACCCCCACCAAAAAAACACAAAATTAATCAAAAAGTGACCTTATGTGGCATCCTACTCATGGTGGAGGGGTTGAGTAAATAATAATAATAATTATATTATCATTTATTATTATTATTATTATTATAAGTGTGTGTGTAAAGGAGTCGCGTCTGTATTTATATGTACATGTCAACCTATAACTCAGAATAAAGATGTCATTGAGCATTAACATGTACACACACACACACACACACACATATATATATATATATATATATATATATATATATATATAAAGATGAACAAAACCGATACGACATATAGGAATAATTATTTTGTGTTATTCATTTTTTGATTTTTCTCAACTAGTTTCGACCTTAGGTCATCGTCAGAAGAAAAGTTGTGAAAAAAAAAGTTTTAAAAGTTGATAAATTGATAAAAGAAACTGCAAAAATTGAACTGGTAACACAGCATATCCATTTGTTGAATGAAAAAAATGTTTTTTGTCATCCAAGTGTCGTTAACTGACCTTTATATATCTACTGCCAGGACATTTAGCAATGAGATAATTATTTAGTAGGTATATATTAAGTTTAACGCTTTTTCTGTGTCTGGTGATTGTGTAGCCACTTAAAACTTTACAGTGTAGAGAATGCAATATTGTAGATTTTAGTTTTATAATGCTCTTTCGATTGGGTATTGAGCAGTTATTCTTTTATCATTCTATTATATATATATATATATATATATATATATATATATATATATATATATATATATAGACGACCTTGTCATGCCGCTTAACACTTCATTTATCTATCAGATCAATTTCACAGCACTTAAAAATCACATGCATGCCCCCCCCTCCTCTAATCATTGAAAAATTCTAACCGCAAACAAATATTGTAGAAAGAAAGAAACAAACAAAAATTCCAAATTCTCGAAACTATACATTTAGCAAAATAAACAAGATTAATTTTGAATCTAGCAGCCATATTCTAAAAGGTCTATAACTCATTTCCCGTCAATTCTCCTCCTCTTAATCCCTACACCCTTTCATATAATTTCTGTCAGTTCCTCATCCTATTTACTTCCACTGCCACTCGGTTGTTTAACTACATTCCGTGTTTAAATAGAACCAGAAACAACCTCAATTACATTCACACCTGAAGATGGCACTTCGAAGTGCCGAAAGTACTTGGGACGAAAACTTTGGTGGATTAATAAACAAACTCCACACTAATTGGCCAGAAAACTTGAAAAGACCGAAAAGAAACTCGTCAGACATAAAATGTTCTTGTTCAACACCGCATGGATTGGAGAAAAAATGCTTATATATATATATATATATATATATATATATATAAGCATTTTTTCTCCAATCCATGCGGTGTTGAACAAGAACATTTTATGTCTGACGAGTTTCTTTTCGGTCTTTTCAAGTTTTCTTATATATATAGTATAACGAGTAACGAGTCAAAGACTACCTAGTTTTCTCCTAATGGATCATCAGGATAATTCTAATATTTTTTTTCTCCAGGCGAAAATTTGTATTGTGTAATTACAAATTATAATGTCGGTAGTTTCTTTTTTTTACACTGTCAGAGTTGATATGTTGAGATATATATATATATATATATATATATATATTATATTATATATATATATATAAGAGGAATAAAAGTAATAAGACAAATAGAAATACATCTTTTTTATTGTTTTTAACTAGTTTCGATCTTAGGTCATCAAAGTAAAAAGACAAGTATATAATTGATATCAAGTATTCCTATCTAGTACAATTAATTTGTACACATTTGTATTGTTTCAAGAATTCCTTTCAAATTCTAATAATTATATGGTTTAAGTAATTATTTCTACTTGATAATAGTCATTTATTTGCACACAGTTATATGGTTTCAAGTAATTAATATTAATAATATCTATCAAACAATTATAGCTTCAAATAACTATTGTTAATACAAATAACTTACTGTTATATAGAACCAAGTATTCTATCGAAAACAAATTGTAAACAAAATAAACAGTTATTTGATCCAAAGATGACACCCTAACAATTACTACCACTCCAGGTAAGGTGTGAAATATATATATATATATATATATATATGCACGACTCGGTGGGAAAGGTAACCCACTGGGAATTGTGCAAGAAATTCAATTTTCACTATACAACTAAATGGTATATGCACAAGCCTGAACCTGTCCTGGAGAATGAGAAGCATAAAATTCTGTTGGACTTCGAGATACTGACGGATCACCTAATCCCGCCAGGAGGCCGACCAATCTGTCCGTATTTACCTATAGCTGGAGGGAGAATAGTTGGATTCATACCTTTCTCAAGAGTAATAACGCTATGTGAACTCGCTATTCAGTAGTAATGGATCTGCGAGACTTACATTATTCCTCGCTGGGACGACCCTATTTCTATGGGAGTATCTTAGAAAAGCAGAAATTATATTACGGAGATCGCGTGGGGAAGACTCCCATGATCTGTTGACGGGGATAGTGATCAGGTGGAGACATTAACATTATATCATAAAGGGACTCCCATAGAAATGTTAACATTCTTTTTAAACACTCAGTATAATTTAAAAAAATGAACCAATTTCCAGGCATAGGAGTTATAAAGTAAATTTGCATGGCGCAATGGTTATATTTGTATGAAATGGATTCAACGACCCGAGTTCAAATCCTGGATGATGTTATTTACAATTCACATAGCGCTAATACTCTTGGGAAAGGTATGAATCCAACTATTATTCCTCCAGTTATGGGTATAGTAGGGGGACTGGGCTCTTTAACCTTAGTTAGGTAACCAGTCTAGGAGAAGGAAAACTCTGAATTCAAGCAGTTAGCACCGCTTAAAAAATTGACTTTATGTCACATCCTTCATGTTATATATATATATATATATATATATATATATATATATATATATATATATATGGTAAATTTTGATTTGAACATTTCAATATATAAAATCGATCTGTGTGATTAATATTTACCAATTCCATCATCATGTACAAGGCGTACTAACAACACTGATTCCCTTGACTCTCTCTCTCTCACCATCCGTCCCTATCGCTTTTGGTAAGTCCTCAAGATGGCATCCAATGCCCATACAGAGGTAATTAATGTTAGTTATTGCTAGTAGGCTAAAACTAATGTGTTCATGTGTAGGAGTCCATAGGAGAACGTCGCTTATGAATTCGTCTTTACTTCACCAACAGAACCCAGCTCGTCTTACTTGGATAGGTTGTGAGAAGGGAAGTTGCAGTTTTGTGGGGTGCTGCTCCCAGGATTGTTTATGTATTCTTGTGTAGCTTTTTCTGCAGGCGTTTCGCTAAAGTTCAAATATTGCAATCATTACATTAAAAAACAATATTTCTCTTGGTATATCAAAAGCTTACTATATATATATATATATATATATATATATATATATATATATATATATGTGTGTGTGTGTGTCTTGTGTCCTTAAAAGGGATACAATCAGACATGGTTGTAGTCGGGCGGAAGAACCAGTTAACACGTTCGTAGATTTAAATAGAGGGTTTTATTGCAGAGAGATACAATAAGATAGACAAGGAATAGTGAGGTACGTTACTAATCCTCGAAGCCAGCCCAGCATAATGCCGTGTTCACTATATATAAAGTCAGATCACATGGGCGAGTGAGTGTGGAATATTCCATTATAACAAATATATAAAGTATCCCCCATAAATATGTACATACTTGACATTTTCTTTTATAAAAGCTAATTTTCTTTCTTTTTTTTTTTTTTTAAAGATACGGGGATTTTATTATTTGTAGTGAAATATTATACAATCGAAACGGATATTGTTAAATATTGTTTATTAACAATCTCTAAAGCATTTTCACACAGTAACAAAAAATAGAATTACATAATTACAAGAAGTGTATATAGTGCGATGAGTAAATTGTCGTCTGAATAACGCAAAAATGAAAATAACACTGACATGCCAGTTTATCAGGTATACAAAAAATTACATGAACATATCTTGAAATACTCTAGATTGAATTTATTCAAAGAAATCCACATTGGCTTCAACCACGGCCGTCGGATGTTTTCGGAATCTCCTGCAAGACTTTCTGACGGTTCCCTGGTTTTAATTGATAAATGCTGCTGTTTTCCTTGCCTTAAGTTCATTTTGGTATTGAATGGAGTTTTGTTGATCTCTCGTTCAACCACGGCCCACCCATTATAATCAAGGGGGTTGTAATCTGGGGAGTTACGCGACCAGACAAAACGAGTGATGGGGTCACACACATGATCTCACGACCAAGACTGGATTCTCCTGCTTGTATAACATGGTGCATAGCACTGTTTCCTTCAGGTATTTGATATAAGCATCCGTGTTGAGTCTGAGACAACTTGGGTTGGTTGGTTGGATTTTACGGCATGACAACCCTTGTTGGGTTATTTTATGCCGATAATGTTTTATTTTATGCATTCTTGATGGGTATTCAATTTCGTTTTTATTTAAACCCAAACACATTTAAAAAAAAAGATTCATTTCACATTTAACGAATAGATGGAACCCTAAAAGGTACTACAACTCTGAATCAGAGTGGACCTGAGAGTAATGGCGATAAAGGGGTACTCCACATTTCCCAGAGCTCCAGAATTTGAAATTTACTATTAGATGCAGTTTAACATCATACCCAGGTCACTAAGACCCTCAGTCGCCATTCTAGCACGTATATGATGAAAAGGATTAGGGGTTTGCCATAAGGGCAGTAGGGTTGGACAATCATATTGGTGCTAGGGCTCACAGTGCCCAACCAAGGCCTACGGATTTCCTCACACAGTGCCCAACCGAAGCCTACGGCGGCAATGGCTCAACTGATTCCAGTAGAGTCCAAAACAGACACAAATCTGAAACAAACAAAGCGCATGCACGAAATCAATTACTGGTAATTTGTACTTATTTTTGGATTAAGTATTCGAGCTGATTTTAACAGTGCTGTGGTTTAGACGCTCTCCATTTTACCTCCGATCTCCAGTTCACCCAGTTTCTTTTCCGGCTTCTTCGAGAATATTCCAAGGGCTCCGACCATGATTGGTATCACAGTTACCATCATATATATATATATATATATATATATATATATGTATATATATGTGTGTGTGTGTGAGAGAGAGAGAGAGAGTTGAAAAATGGAAATGTATCCAACAATATGTTGAAAGGATAAATAAATAAAGGAAAGAAAATGTTGAATAGATAAAATGGTTTAATAAAATGCCAACACGCGTTTCGGCCGAGAGTTTGTCCATGTACACATTCTATTCTATTTATTATTCGGAATATGAAATAAAATAATAATAGAAGTGTGTGTATATATATATATATATATATATATATATATATATATATATATATACTCGTTTGGAATCAAGTGATAGCAAGTCCTTTGAGTGCTTTAACAAATTTCTCTGGATTTTTTTTACATGAGGCTAGGTAATTTGGATTATTCGGACTATTGTCCTCATTCTTATTCTTATCTTCACAATGTTTCGATCGATATGCCCCCCGGCCTCCTTCATGTATTTCTTGTTAGACTCGGGAACTTTCTCCTCAAACTCGATATTGGACAAATGGCCAAATGGATATAGGCATTGAATTAATACAGTTCTAAGTGACAGTTATCTCTAGACTGCAGGTTCAATCCCGATCAAGGGCGACAGTAACATAGAATAATAATTAACACAGCGTAACACTTCTACCCAGTCATGATTAGTGGAATGACCACAGGATACTCCCATGGATTGAATAAAGGGTTGGGTTCAAAGTTCGATGAAGGCTTTCGATTACGACATGAAGGCATCCGAGTTTGACAAGAAGGCACTTGAGTTCGACAATAAATACCTGAAGAAGGTCGGAAGCTACATCGCCCGAAACTTTGTGTAGATAACAATAAAGATGAGGTCGATAGTCCGAATAATCCAAATAATCCCAATTTTTCGGTATTCTCTCCAATTTCAACACTACTATATCATATTCTCTTTTAAATAGTTTTCACGTCAGTAGTAACTAATAATGTCAGTAAGTGTCCTTATGCCTCCAGGACTTTCCCAAGTATTTTCGCTGATTTTACAAGTGATGAGGTATGGATTCTTGCGTTGATATTCCTTTCACTCGGTCTATTTTCCAGGTTCCCGAGGACTTTCCAATGGCTCCAAATAGGATTGGTGCGTCACTTTCAATTATTATTATTATTATTATTATTATTATTTTATTACTCCTTTTTAATTTTCACATCAGTGTTAATGATGGTCTTTCATTGGAGTCTGAGTGACAGCAAGTCTCCTCAGGTCTCCAGGACTCTTCTGAGTATTCTGGCAGATTTCAACTTTGCAATCGTCTGGATGGTCTCAATTCTTCCTCTGATTTCCAGACTTTCCAACCCTTTTCCAATCCTTTTGGGATCGTTCCAAGTGCACCAAATACAATTGGTATAACTTTGACTTTCATATTCCATAACTTTTTCAGTTCTCTGGCAAGGTATTATTATTATTATTATTATTATTATTATTATTATTATTTCACTTCTTGTGAGTTTTTCCCCACCACCCTGAGCTGATGGTCTTTCAATGGAGTCTGAGTGACAACCAGTTTCCTCAGGTCTCCAGGACTCTCCTGAGTATTCTAGCTGATTTCAACTTTGCAATCGTCTGGATGGTCTCAATTTTTCCTCTAATTTCCAGTTCCTCTAGTCTCTTTTTTAAGCTTTTGGCGACCGTTCCGAGTGCACCAAGCACAATTGGTATCATTTTCATATTCCACAGTTTTTCAATTCTCTAGCAAGATCCAGGTATCTGTTCATATTATTATTATTATTATTATTATTATTATTATTATTATTATTATTTACTCCTTTTGAGTTTTCATATCAGTGTTAGTCGATGGTCCTTCACTGGAGATTGAGTGACAGCAAGTCTACTCAGGTCTCCAGGACTCTTCTGAGTATTCTGGCAGATTGCAGCAGTGCAGTGTTCTGAATGGTATCAATCCTTCCTCTGATTTCCAAACTTTCCAAATCCCTTTCAAATCCTTTTGGGACCGTTCGAAGTGCACCAACTACAATTGGTATAACTTTGACTTTCATATTCCATAACTTTTTCAGTTCTCTGGCAAGGTCCAAGTATTTGTCCATTTTTTTCATTTTCCTTTAGCTTCACCCTGTGATCTGCTGGAACTGCAAAATCTACCAGTTGACAAGTTCTTTCATTTTTGTTAATCAAGTCTCAGAGAATTTTATGCGTTTCGTTCTCAAGAAGAGATTCTGGTTTATGCATATACCATTTTGTTGTATGGTCAAAATTTAATTTTTTGCATAATTCCCAGTAGATCACCTTCCCAAACCAGTCGTGTCTAGTTTTGTACTCCCGTTGTGCTAATTTGCTACATTCGCAGAGTACATGGTTTAGTCTCATCTCTATTACCGCATAATCAACATTTACTATTTTTATTATTATTATTATTATTATTATTATTATTATTATTATTATTATTTCTTTCCAGTCTTCTTCTAATTCGTCACTTCCGTCCACCATCTACAATTTACATAGCACCTCTACTGTTCTTCTACAGGGATGGCTTTGATATTGAATAATCCACGAAGGTTGATATGCCATTAAACATGGAAACTATAACAAACGCATCCTCCTACTACTACCCACCCACTACTACCCCACCCCCAATCCTTTTTGTCTTCATTTTTTGTACACTACTACTTTTCTCTTCCTCCACATCCCAATTTTTTTAATCTCTTTCTACTCCTCCTCTTCTTCTTTTACACTCACGTTCATTTCGTTCTCTCCTTCTCTCACTCACTTCTTCTTCTTCTTCTTCGTACGACTCTTCATCCTCCTTCTTTTTCAGCGTCTTTTTATTCTTTTATTTTCTTTTTCATCTTCTACTTGTTTATTTATTTATCTATTTATGTGTCGCTTTTCTCTCTTGTGTATTATGGTTACACCCGTAAATTGTTCTGTTCGCATGCTGCTGACGCTATTAGGTGTGTTATGGTTCAAATACTGATTGGAGTTTTGGCTTTAGGTCCCAAAGTTTTCACCCACCGGTACCTCCCTTCACACACCATCCTTTTTTCATTAAATCATTTCAGAGTACACATGTGCACTTTTGCGCATGCGTGCGTGTGTGTTGATTTATTCATTTTTGGGAGGGCGCAACAAGTAATCAAATATAGACTCCTATAAAAAAAATAAAAATAAAAAAAACAACAAAAAAAAAACAAAGAACAAAAACAAAAAAACAAACAATAAGGATCATATTGTTCGATTAAAACAAAGATATTATTATATTGATAATTATTAACTAATGACAGTAATAATTATTAGTAATAATCTTTTCTTTCTTTTTTTTTCTCTAATAAATTGTCATTATTATAATTGTTATTGCTATTTTATTGGCATTTAAATAATTGTACTTTTCTTTTTTGATGTCAGTTTCTATAGTATTAGTGACAACACGATTTTTCTTTTCTTTTTTTTTTCTTTTTTTACTACGGCCAAGCTGAAAATGCGGCAAATGATTGATAGATGACGATGAGATAGCCACGCCCACTTTGACGTGTTTCCCGTTCGCGCGCTTCGGCTCTTCTTACCTACTAAGAAGATCACCATCAACAGCACCGCCATTTCTGGACTTAATAATAATAATAATAATAATAATAATAATAGATCAGCAAATCTGCTGCACAGGTGGGACTGGGTTATGATTGAGAGACGGTAAGTTGAACGAGAGAGAGAGAGAGAGAGAGAGGGGTGCATGCATGTGTGTGTGTGAGAGAGAGAAGCATACAGATAGAAGAGACGAGACAGAGGAGAGAGAGAGAGAGAGAGACAGGTGTGTGTGTGTGAGAGAGAGAAAGCAACAGACAGAAAGAGACGAGACAGAGGGGAGAGAGAGAGAGACAGGTGTGTGTGAGTGGGAGAGACAAAGGCGGAGAGAGAGAGAGAGACAGAGGGGGAGAGAGTGCGAGAGAAAGATGAGGAGGATGGAGAGAGAGGGGAGGTGGGGGGGAGGTGGGATTTCCATCGAAAACTCCCTTTCAGGTTGATTTATTTATTTAATGAGTGGGCTGCAAGTCGTCACCAGTATTTAATGCGGTCGGCAACGAGTCTGTGACATTGGTGTGAAAGAGAGAGAGAGGGACACACACATATACACACACACACACGCACACACGATCGCGTGCCACACCAAATACACACGCGCGCGCACGCGGCTCACACCAAACACAAACGCCAAACTCGCTTGATTTTCGGTTTCCCCGTGTTTTTCTTTTTCCTTTTTTTTTCTTTCGCTGTTGTAACTACTGAAAATTGGCGGGAAATTGTCGACTTGAAGAAGTTGTTTAATCCTCCTTCACCGTCGCCACCACCATCCGACTCCGACTGCTGTTGGCTGGAGAGAGAAAACAAACAACTTAGAAACAGGTAAGTCTATATCATACAATTAATATTCAAAACTAAAAGTTTTATTAATATTTTGATTAGTTGAGAAAAAAAAAAATGGCGTTCTTTTATTTCTTTGTCGTTAAGTTTTTAAAATATTTTTTTTTTAAATTTTCACAAGAAAAAAAATTAAAAATGTGTTTATTTTTCTGTCGCAAATTCTTTTACAAGAACCCCACCCCCTAAAAAAAAAAGGTAAAGATGAAAATGTATCTCCTGAGTCTTGAATATGAATCTGAAATATTTTTGTCTCTTGTACCAGTGGTGTACTGAAAAGTTCTCGGCCCGACCGAAAAGGAAATGACCTAAAGCCATGAAACATACTTCTAAACATAGTCAGCTCGTAGTTCAACTCTGTTGACACATCATGTGTTAAGTTTCTTTAAGCCTAAAAAAAAAAATAAATAAATAAAGAATAAAAGAAAATTAAAATTAAAAAAAATATATATTTCTTGGTAGAGTCAACAACTTTTCAGAATCCCTCCGTAAATCTTATTATAATGGAGATTGTGTGTTTTCCTGTCTGTAACCGAAACTATATTATTACACAAGTCACAATTGCCTTCGTTATTGACATCACATTCTCCATGATTTTATTTATATTTAAACCTGAATTATTAATAAAATTGCTTCACCTTTTTATTAGTGCTGTCCATATCTACATACAAATAACATGCAATTGTATTTATAAATACAACAAAATAGCGGTTTACAGTGTGAATGGGAAGGCTAATTTGCATATTGATATTAAAAATGTGATTTTTTTAAATATGTGCTTAGTATTATTGATTTCTAATTGTTTGGTTTTATTTTAATGAATATAAGCAAAAATCTCTTCAATGAATCTTAAATGAAATCCATTAACAAGAAAAAATAACTGTCATTTTATTCTTTATTTCCTAATTTAACTAAATAGTTAAATAAGTAAAATTCAGCAATGAAAGACGGGAGTGATGGAAGAATAAGTTTAATTTCTATTTTTCTATTATACCCCCACTCTGTTACATATCTTTTTATCTGCCTTCTTATTAGACTTTCTAATTTAATACAATATTTCATTACATTAAAACTTAAATACTTGCACCCGGAGGGTGCATATATTTGCTAGTTACAATAATAGAATTAAAAGAAAAACATTTTTCTTTCTGTTCTAGTTATATTTTTGTCCATGATTCTTATGTTCTCAAATACACAAACTATATACAATGTTTTTCAAAAAACATACATGATATTTTACATATTTGATCCATAGTTCAACGGACTCTGTTTATCGTCTCAAATTTCATTAAGACTGAAAAGAGTTCAAAAACTAACATAACAAAAATAAAGAAAGAAAAAAAAAGAAAGAAAAGAAAAAGAAAAGAAAAGAAAAACTTTCTTGGTAGGGTCTGGAACTTTACAGAATCTCTGTAATTACAGTAATAGTATTTAAAAAAAACAACTTTTTCTTTCTGTCCTAGCTATATTTTACTTTTTTTCTTCTTCTCAAATGCACCATATACAGGGTGCACCATATACACTATATACAGTGTGTTTCAGAAAAATTGATATCATTCCGTAATCTAATAATTTGACCAATTCTCATTCAAATAATCTCGAATATAAACAACTCAAAATTCTATGTTTAATGTTTAAACGCCTTTCTTTTCCAGTGAATGGCATTTTTGTAACTGAAGAAAAAATAAAATATTAAACCTGGAAATATGAATTGTTTCTATAAATGCTGTTGAATGAAAATTGATTACGAAATTACATCGTTTTTTCTGAAAGTGCCTGTACAATATAAATGTTATTGTTACGTCAAATGAGGATGTAAATGTACCCTTATAAGTAATTTACCCTTAAAACAGGTGGATTTTATCCAAAGTGAATAAATAATTAATTCAAGTTTATCATTAGTTGACAAGACTTTTTTTTTCAAAATTTCCGAAACGCAGTAAAAGTAAACTGAAGCCGGACTTTTTTTTCCGACCTTATTTTTCCGAGGCAGGTCTCATTGGAGAATGAGAAAAATTTTAACCTGGACAGTGTTATGGCTGAAAACTAATTCCCAACAATAATCTTGTGACAAAAAAACAAAAAAAAAAAAAAAAAAAAAAAACAATAAAAAATAAATAAAATAATTAAAAAAACAAAACAAAAAAACAAAACCAAAAATCCCCACTACAAAAAAAATCCGTTCGAATCAATGTATCATTAAATAATAACGTTAAAACGATTGTTTGTAAATAAGTAAAGTAAAATCGGCCGAGTGGCCTATTGTCGGTATCAGGCGGACAGTGAGGTAGTCTATCCATTTTTTTCACTAGAGAGATACTTTTGCATTAGGTGGAAGCACCTACCATCAGCTCCCCACTTTACCGCGCAGATTCAAACTCTTTCTAATGTGCTAAGTTGGTGAGGGCCAGTATCGAACTAGGAACTTTGTAGTTCCTAGGCAACTGAGCTAACCCGGTCCTATATTTTCCAGATCTATTCCAGTTTCAATGAGTCGGTCATATATGATCCTGATAAACATATCTCCTATAATTCGGTACTTCCATGTTGCCTGCAACTCCTCATCTTATTTATTAACAATGTTTCTAATAATCTCTAATTGAAATAGATTTGCCTCAAAACAGCCCTTGTTATTAATGTGTTTAAAATCCTGCGATGGATGTTATATATCATTAAGAAATAATTGTTTACAGAGTATATGCTGTTAATAATTTGTCTAGGGGTTTTAACAAAACCGTGTTTAATAAATAATTACTTAGTGTTATTGATTCATAATATTATTGTTTTATTTTTCAAAATATGAAAAACAATCCTATATATAATTTTATATTGAAATCGATTAGAATAAAGTAAAAATTAATGTAATCTTTTTTGTGTTCTTATTTCATTTCATCAGACTTTCTAATTCAATATAATGTTTAATTATATTAAAACTTAATTATTAATACTTGTACCCGGAGTGCACATATTTTTTTGCTAGTATACGTAATATCTTTTTAAAATTATAAACTTAACCCCTTCCCCCCGAAAAAAAAAACTTGCTATATACACTAGTATATACAACAAATAACAAATGTACCCGTATTTGTCTTATTTAGTGGAGTAATAATTAACGAATTGTACAGATCGCTGTTATTCAATCCGATTCTCCCGTTAGGTGCCCGATCATTGTACCAAAAATATAGGCTTACAACTGTACTTGGGTCGATCTTGTGTATAGGTTCAACCTTATAATAGTATTACTCGTGTATAGGTCGACCCTTGATTTATGATCACGAAATCATTCCTTTATAGAATCTGTTTTTGAGGTTAAAAGTTGTTCCTAGTTCTTCCTATTACGCTCGAAGTTCCTCTTAGCAAAGTGATAAGACAAACAGGAATATTTCTTTTATGTTGTTTACTTTTCTTGACTAGTTTCGACCTTAGGTTACGAGAAAATTTCTTGTTGAAGAATTTGTTTTGAGAGCTTAAAAAATTATTAAAATAATTTTTTAAGTGTCTGACTGGCCACTATAATCCGGGCAGAGAAGTGTGTTAGAAGTAGCAAGTCCATCTGTTCGTGAAAGAAAAAAAAACTTTATATATATATGAAATATAACATTTTGAAAAAACATATGATGTTTGTTATGTGATTGCTGACAAGCTTGTTTCGACCAAAACGATAAGTTGGTCTTCATCAAAGAGCGACATAGACGAGAAGAAAATATCCGTTTTCTCGTCTATGTCGCTCTTTGATGAAGACCAACTTATCGTTTTGGTCGAAACAAGCTTGTCAGCAATCACATAACAAACATCATGTTTTTTTCAAAATGTTATATTTCATACTGTCGGATTAATTTCCATATATTTTTCATATATATATATATACGTTGATTACATTTGAAAATCAGGTTTTTTTCTTTCAATAAGTATAATGGCGGGAAAATGTATAAACTTTAACTCCTTCCTGTCCACGTGTAAATATAATGGAAGCGAAATCTATACACCTATTTACGTTATGCTATGTAAAACCCCACCCCCACAAAAAAAACACACTTTAGAAAAGTGTCCAAGTAGATAGAAGAATATTTCAAAACTCGAACAGAAACATCGACTCTTGAATAAAATCGTACTTTAATTCATCACCCAGTTGACTGGACTTAGAATACGCTGATTGTATACCCCCGCAGACGGGTAAGACCTCCCTAAAAAGGGGTGCCCTGGGTATGATACTGTCGTGAAGTCAAACATAGTAGTCTCCTTCTGGATCAGTCCACTATAAATACTAAAGAATCTTCACCTTAACTGGACCATAGTTCTGTTTTATAGAATAACATTTAAGAAAAGCAATTATCTTTTTCGTCTTTTATTACAGACAATAATGGGGGAGTATAATTTCGAAAATAAAACCATTTTCCCAATCCAATTTGATAATAATTGTGTGGGGTTCGCTTATGCCCCGAAAGTCATTTTTTATCCAACTTAATTCTCTCTCTCTCTCTCTCTCTTCTCTCTCTCTCTATATATATATATATATAATATATATTATATATATATATATATATATATATATATACTCGTTAGGGAAGAACATGTGACAGAAAGTCCCCCGTGTACATTAACAAACTTTACTCGGTATGAAATTCTAAGTAAAAGCCTCCACCTCTTCCTAAATATAAATCCTAGACTGCTACTTATTTACTAAACTTAGCTTAGTTGTGACACAAGGTCAGGAATATGGAGCACCCAGTGAGAATTGAACTCACTCGCAATGAGTTGCTAATCTAGCTTGTTAACCATTACACCACGTGGATTCCCCCTCCCCAGGAACAGAATGAGAATGGAGTCATTTTAAGAAATTAAATAAATTCTGGTTATCTGAAACAACATATCATCATCATCATCGTTGACAACATAGATTCTCATGACTCTCTCTCTCTCTCTCTCTCTCTCTCTCTCTCTCTCTCTCTCTCTCTCTGTCTATCTTTCTAAATCGTAGATAAATTCGCAGGTGTAGTGAGTTCGATCCCCACAGGGTACCCCATATGTCTGTCAGGGTGAACGTAGTTTAACTAATAACAACGTACCATTATACAGGAAAGTATGTGTGCGTATAAATGTATAGATATATCTAAATAGACTGAGATTGGCAAATATGACATGAGATAAGATAAATAGATGTGAACAGGGAATATATATATATATATATATATATATATATATATATATATATATATATATATATATACGACTAGACTCAGTCTGATAGATACAGTTATATTTTAACAAACTGAGATATATATACTCTCTCTCTCTCTCTCTCTCTCTCTCTCTCTCTCTCTCTCTCTCACCACATGTCTCTCTCGGTCATTGCTCCTAGCAAGTCTTCTGTACGGTATTCAGTGTCCGTACATAGTTGTCGCATGTAAATTTTTGCTGGTCGACCAACATTGGTGTGTCCATGTGTAGGAGTGCACAGGAGAACGCCGCTTGTGAATTCACCATCTGTGTGTCAGCATATTTTGTCTGTTTTACTTGAATGGTTTGTGTGATAGGAGGTAAGTGGCCGTACAGCTGCTTTTCAGTTTTATTATTGAATATGTATAACAAGAAACGAACAATTAAATTTCCCTCATTCAATAAAAACAAAAACACACTAATAAAAAACAAACAACGCCCTGTTGGTGGGGTTTAGAATAGACTGACCTTACCCCTCCCCTGCAGAGGGATGAGGACCGCCAAAGGAGTGTCTTGTGCATAAAACTAAATAGCATCCGATGGTGATACTTCAGTTCTGGAGATCTAAGGAATATGGAGTACCCCTTCATTGCCATTACTCTCAGATCTTCTCTAACCCTGAGTGGTAATACCTGTTAGGGTCCTACCTATTGGTCAAATAGATCTGTTTAAAAATAATTCGTATTTGCTAGAAACGTGTGCAAAAAAACCCAAAAAAACTTATGAAATAATTACACAAAAAATATAAACATGAACATACAGTAAACGCCTTTCCTTAATATCGAGGCATAAAATAACCCTAAACGGGTTGTCATGCCGTTAAAATCAATCAATCATTCTCGTAAAGAAATCTAATAAAATATATAAGAAAAAATTGAAAAAGCTAGAATTGAATTTTAAAAAAAATTATATACATTATATATTGACTTATGAGGGCCTAACTTTCGAGTTTTTCGAGATCCGAACTGTCACTCGGTCGATCTTTTTGCTTCGTGTTGAGAGCTAAAATTTGAGGTACGAGCAAGCTTCACATACGCTTGTTTTTAAGTTCAATAAAAACACTCAAGTTTCCAAATTTATTACACCAAAGAAAAAATTTATGCATAAAAAAAATAAACATTAAAACATTTTCCCGTTCTTAATTCATCACATTCTATTTTATGATTCAATACAATAGTGCTAATTTTCATATTAAGATAAACTAACAAAAATTATGATGCTTTTTTGTGGAAAGGGCTGGGACAGATTAATGTCATTTCAGTTTATTTCGATGGGGAAAGTTGATTTGACATACGAGGAAATTAAGTTACGAGCGGAACGAATTAAACTCGTAAATCAAACTTTCTCACCTTATGCGATCTTCAGACAGAAACTGTCAGTAACCAGGCACCGTTGACTCCATGTCCACGCTACCTTAACTCAGATATAAATGCTCTGTCCATGTTTACTTATAAATATGGCACCCATATTATACACACACACACACACATACACACACACACACATTATATATATATATGAGGAAGAATGAATAAAGAAAAGAAAGTACAGAATGGATAATAAAAGATGAATTTAATCAATATCACTTACACATGTGTTTCGGTCAGTTTATCTATGTGTACACGATCCAAAATAAAATTTCACTCTCATGAAGGTCGAATTTTCTCTATGTACGGAATATTTTTACATTTTTCTATTATCATTTCATTTGTTTATTTAATAATAATAATAGTTTGAATCGTGTACACATAGATAAACTGACCGAAACACATGTGTAAGTGATATTGATTAAATTCATCTTTTATTATCCATTTTGTACTTTCTTTTCTTTATTCATACTTCCTCATATCGTCGGATTCAATTCCATTTTTACACGCACACGCACACGCACACACACATATATATATATAATTTTTTTCTTTATCATTAACATTAATATAAACTATTTCTAAAGGAGGGTCGCAGATCAGGCAAACCCTAAGGCCTTAGCAGGTGAAAGTCCGACCGTATCCCTATGAATGCGATGTAAAATAATTAGGTATGCAAATTCTTACATAAAACAATTGACTACCCCATCCCCACCCCCACCCCTACTTGTACTTTCAGTCCCATAGATTATATAGACTGCATCCTCTTACTTATTAAACCCTGGTGATATGACTGATTCACGTTCATCCAAATCCTTTCGTTCGAATACAAATATCTATACATTAGTACCATATTCGATAAATGAACTCGCATATTCGTTTCGATCCTCACTAGATGCCCAATACTAGTGACCTTATGTCACACCCTATCCGTGGCGAACGGGTTAGGTGAAATAGTTCAGTCTTCGCTGAATAACCCGTACTTGAGACCTTGTGCCACATCCTACCCGTGTCTAATGGGTTGGGTGTAATAGTTCGGTCCTCGCTGGATGCCCCATACTTGTTACCGTGGCGAACGGGTTGGATACATTTCTACTGGCATGTTCGTTTTAATGTAAATCTGATCACATATTCGTTGAGTGTGCTAGTCTCACTAGTCGACTAATGAATAGCGAGTTTGACCCTCGCCCGATGCCTCGATACTTTCGACTATTTATCACCCCCTACCCGTGGCATACGGGGTGGAGAAATACCCACTCATATTCGGTTTAATATAAATGTAAAAGCAAAGGCGTCAGGATGGCCTAATGTCGGTATCAGCCAGACAGCGAGGGAGTCTATCTCCTTATCACTAGCGCTAGACCGAGGAGATTGTTTTGACGTCTGAGACGAAGCGCCACCCCTATCATCAGCTCCTCACTTTCCCGCTTAGATCCCTGTGCTACTCATACGCTGAGTTGGCGAGGGACGGTATCGACCAGGAATCTTGCAGTTCCTAGTCGGACGCTTTACTCGCATAAATACAAACGTATTCAAAACATACATTATCGTTCTAAAGTACATGGCTCTATCATATAGTGGTATCACCCACTAATAATAAAAAAATGTACTTGAATTAATAACTCCATACTCAAGTTAATATTATTGGCCTTAAATGCAAACGTCCGCACAGCAATACATCCATATTTTAACAAAAACGAACTCAGCTCAAACATATCCACGTTAATGATGAAAAATTACTTTTTATGATACATAGTAATGTCATTATAGTAATAATAATAGGATACATATTCATATACAAACGTACTTGCATTAATACAAACGTACTCGCTCTGACTCAAACGTACGCCCCAATTATATATACACATATGCATATGCATATATATATATATATATATATATATACATATACACACACATATACATAGATGCACACGCACACATACACCCCCCACATATATATATATATATATATATATATATATATATAATGTATACAGAACACACACACACACACACACATATATATATATATATATATATATATATATATATATATATACAGTCACATATTATATTCCTAATATTTCTAGAATATTCATACTCTTTTACTAAGCATAAACTGTGGGTCTCAAACGCACCACGTAAACTTTTCCGTGACACGCGGCGGAACAGTTTTTGTTATTAATACTAGCAAATATAGGCACCCTCCGGGTGCAAGTATTTATTTTTAATGTAATAAAATAGTGTATCAAATTAGAAAGGCCAATGAAACTAAATAAGAATGCAGATAAAAATATTTAAAACAGAGGAGAGTATAACTGAAAAATAGAACGACTGAAACTTATTCTTCCATCACTCTCGTCTTTCATTGTTATTTTTTCTTTAATCTGTCACCCCATCCAACACAATAAACCTTTGCAATTCCTCACTCGCCCCTGATTATGTTTCTTCCTAGAGAAAAGGTAGAACATACTTTATTATTTCAGTCTTTTTCAATACAAGATTAAAAAAACACTGAAAAGTAGAAATAATCCAATTTTATATACATTTACAAAAACATTTCTAATAATAATGTTATTAAAATCTACATCGGCTTATTTCAAAGGTTTATTGTAGTGGATGGGGTGACAGATTAAAGAAAATTAACTCCTACAACAGAACAAGAAAATTGTTTGTTTTTTTCTTAATGTAATAGATTTGTCAAATCATATTTACATGGGGAAAGTGTACCTGAGATGACCGACAACACACACACACACACACACACACACGCACAGGCATATTGTGGTAGAGGGGAAACAGAGATTACAGATGTTACTCACTAAACAGAACATGAGGATTTTTTGGTTTTGTTTCATAACGTGAGAATGGGTGATTTTGACAACCCATATTGGCATGGGGGAGGTGTGTCCGAGACGACCGACAACACACACACACACACACACACACACACACACACACACACACACACACACACACACACAGATATATTGTGGTGAATGGGGGTGACTAAAATTAAAGAAAAATAACTCACACAGAAATTAAGAATTTGTTTTTATTCATCTTCTGACTTTGGGGTGCGTTTGCATCAATGATTGGCGTTCCGTTTAGATATTTTCTCCCAGACAGAGAAACCCATACACCATTGCACAGTTATACGTTCATATATTTTTCATTCACAACTGCATATATTTCTTATAGCCTATCTATCTCCTATTTTGTGCCCTGTCAGACTGAACGTTGTTTAACTAATAACAAGATACAAATATACAGGAAAGAGTGAGTATGTGTGCATAAATGTATAGATATATCTCAATAGACTGAGATTGGCAGATATTAAATCATATAGAGAGATAGGAACAGGAAGTTTATATATACGACTTGACTCAGATAGAGATAGATTTGAACAAACTGAGATAGACGCACTCACTCACTCTCTCTCTCTCTCTCTCTCTCTCTCTATATATATATATATATATATATATATATATATATATATATATATATATATATATATATACACACACACACACATACATATGTGTGTGTGTGTAATCAGTGAATTCAAATCTATCTGTCTACCAGACTAGAATATAGATAGATAGAAGAGTAGATAGATCGATAGATATGAGCAGACAGATAAATTGATATATATGAACAGAGAGATAGATACTATACTATATGATCGTTAAACTCATACTCTCTCTCTCTCTCTCTCTCTCTCTATATATATATATATATATATATATAATCAGTATGTCAATATGATAATGGCATCCTTCAATACAAGAACTCAGTCCGCTGTCCTGAAGAAGGCTTGATAAACCAAAATGTTATAACGTTGACATCACTACCTATAATAAAAATCAATCCAGTACTACATCCCGTGTTTTTCTATTTTATATACCAGTTAATTCAAATCTACATGCCTATCAGGCTGATAGATAGGTGAGTAGATATAGATAGACAGATCGATAGATATAAGCATATAAATTGATATATATATGAGAGAGAGATGGATATATATATATTGATAGATAGATATTCTATGTTTGTTAAACTCCAGTATTGTCTTCCATTAAGCGACATTTAATCTTTCTTTTCCTAATATATAGCCAATGTGATCATCACTTGTTGCTTTAATATTGGGATGTTGTACTCGACTACATGACGCTTTGTAATTCTGTTCCTCTCTCTTTCTTTGTTTCTCTCGCTCATGAACTCATATTTTTATTAGCTCATGTCGGTAGAGAACTTGCCAAGTAATCACAAGATTCCTAGTACGATACCAGCCCTTGCCAACTCAGCGTATGAGTAGCACAGGGATATGTGCGGTAAAGTGAGAAGCTGATGGTAGGTGTGGCGCTCCACCTTAGACGCCAAAAATAGTCTCCCTCGCTGCCTGGCTCATACCGACATTAGGCCACCCCATCGACTTACTTATTGATACTATTGTTCCTTAATCTTCCGACCGTTATCATCTTGCATATTCTGGTTAAAAATGAGACCGTCCAAATCATCCAAGATGAAATGCAAAAATGTAAATCCTTATTATCTGGTGTTGCTTTTCCGACGAATTATTATTTCTTATGAGTGTCGTCACCACAGTTAAATATTGGACCATTCCGTTCTCATTAGAAAGAAAGGGGAGAAAAAGGACATTCTACACAGAAAAATATAATAAGAAACAGAACAAGAAGAGAAAAGTAAAGGACAGAGAGAGGGGGGGTCAACGCACAGAAGCGATAACGCTAGTGTGATAGAAAGACAAGGAGGAGAGAGTTAAATCAAGATTATTATACTTTTTACATATTGAACTATTTTGCAATAGCTTTTAAGTAAACATATCAAACGTTGTGATAATTAAATTCTCATACTGTGGTATATCCACAGGTCCTGCTAGTAGATATCTAATATCTGATGTAGCCGTAATATTGAATCTGAAAATAATTTGCAACAATAAAAAATGAAGAGTGAAATAAAGAAGTCAAGAAAATAGAAAATTGCTGAATATCTTTTATTAGTTTTGGTTTTTAGAGAAAAATAAAATAAAATATACGTTGTAATATAAAATAAAAAAGTGAACAAAACGCATTGGATTTATATCTAAAAATAGATTAATAGTCATTTAATTGATAATCTACAGACTGCTAAATTGGTCATTTGATTGATGGATAGATAGTTATGCACACACTGGTGTATATATTATATATATATATATATATATATATGTGTGTGTAAAGAGATGGAAGTGAATCCGACAGTATGTAGTATAGTGCGAAATTTGAAAAAATACAAGTTTAAATAACATGAGTAGTAAGTTTATTAGCCGACGCTGCAGTGTTTCGATCTGTTAAGTAGATCTTCTTCAGGGCATTTGTTGATATAAGGAAAAGTAAAAAAATAAAATTATCACAGAATAACGAGAAAAACTGCGATAGTCCTTATTTATCAATCTGTTCAAAATTTGAAGAAGGAAAACAAGGACTATCGCAGTTTTTCTCGTTATTCTGTGATAATTTTATTTTTTACTTTTCCTTATATCAACAAAAGCCCTGAAGAAGATCTACTAAACAGATCGAAACACTGTAGCGTCGGCTAATAAACTTACCACTCATTTTTTTAAACCTGTGTTTTTTCAAATTTCTTATTATATATATATATATATATATATATATATATATAGATACACTGGGATATATATGTATGTAGCAAAGTTTCAGCTTTAGTGGGCTGGTCACGTTGTCAGAATAAATGAGAACAAGCTTACAAAAAAGATATGCGGACAACTACCAAATGCTAAACGTTCTATTGGACGTCCACTCTTACGCTATAAAGACAATTTGAAGGACAATTTGAAACGTCTCAATATTGGAAAGAATCGTAAGACATGTTTCGCTAAATTAAAGAGTTTAGAAGAAAATAGATTGAAACACCGTGATCAGCTCCGTCAAACTTTAAAGCAAAAACATCTGACTCCCGCTTTCATCTGTCAGTGTGCTTCATAGTTCACAGCAAGGCTGGGCTTGTATCACACCCGAGAAAAGACAAAACGTATTGATAGCATGCACAACATGGAGGAAACGAATCCTCACTGCTGACCCTCATTTATCGTTTACGATTGGAGAGTCTACTATATATATATATATATATATATATAGAGAGAGAGAGAGAGAGAGAGATAGATAGATAGATAGATACACACTGAGATACGTAGATAGGTACGCACTGGGATAGATATGTATACACTAGAATAGATAGATAAGTGAATAGATATATAGTTATTTACTAAGCTTAGGTTAGATGTGGCACAAGGGCAGAAGTATATGTTGCCCAGTGAGAATCGAACTTATTATCAATGGTCTGCAAATCTAGCTAGCTAGCCATTACACCACGTGAGGTGCCCAGTAAATAGATATATATGTACACGCAGAGATAGATAGATAAGGACGGTCTGACAGTGATTTTGATCTTCAGGCTAAAAGGACCCGGTTCCTTTTACCCACCAAACCTATTCTATATATGCAAAATCTATGTGTATGGAATTGCGTGTTGTAATGGTTAGAGTTGTAGGAAATGGACTCACCGACCCAAGTTCAAATCCTGGATGAGGCTGTTTGCATATCACATAGCACTAATACCCTTGGGAAAGGCATGAATCCATATGTTCTCTCTCCAGCTATTGATAAATAGTATGGTAGATTGGGCTCTTTAACACTGGATACGTAACCAGTCTAGAAGAAGGAAAACTCTGAATTCAAACCTGTTAAACTTCGCTTAATAAATTGACCTTGTGTCACATCCTGCTCGTGTGGAGGGGTTGGTAAATATACATATATATGCAAAATCTTAACCAGAGTTGCTTTCACATTTCCATGTCTCAAAAAAAATAGAGAGAAATATATTGGTGTCTTTTATTTCCGATATCACGTGGTACCGTTGTAATCTATCAAGTAAACTCTATTAATAGAACTGTAAGGATTTGTAATATTGAATCGTTTTAGTAACAACACTAATTCATTTAAATCAGGAGCCTCTCACACGCGGCCCGTGGGCAGCATGCGGCCCACAAACGATTTTTCTCTGGCACGTACCAGAGACAGTTTTTGCTACTAATTTTTTCCGAAAACTTGGTAATTTCTGCCTTGCTCCTGATCACGTTTCTCCACAGAATAACAGAATATCTATATACTAATACACTTGTTCCTACATCTTCCGTCCGTTATCACCCTGCAACACCCTCTGGTTAAAAATGACACGGTCCAAATTGTCCAAGATGAAATGCCAAAAATTATCTGGTATCGCTTAATATTTGTTCCATTTTATTTCACCCAATTTTATAAATGAAATATTCCAAATGGTCTTGCGTCGTTTAAATGTCCAGCATAAAATGAAAATGATTTTTTAGTTACATGTTTGTTTTATTTGTAATATTAAAATTGTGAATTACGGAATATATTTTGGTAAATTTGGTAGGATTCATATGTAATGAAATTGCAAATCATCGTTTTCGGTTTAAATATCTCCTCTTGATTTTTGTTTCGTTTCGTCGAAATTCCACGTATCCCGCCAGTATTTATTCAATATTTCAAATTGCTTTCACTTCAAGAACAAAAGCTAAAAAATAGAAATAATCCAATTTCATGTACATTAAAAACCTTCTTCATAAGAAGGTAAATGAAATCTTCATTTGCTGGTGGTGGTGGTGGTGGGCTGACTGTGATTAAAGAAAATTAGCACTCACCACAGAACTTGGGGATTTTTTATTTCATAACGTGAGAAGGGGTGGATTTAAAAAACAACAACTCATATTGGCGTGGGTGGTGTACTTGAGATGATAAAAAAAACTAACACTCTCAATAGAACACGAGGAAATTTGTTTCGTTTCATAACGTAAGAAGAAATAGATTTATCAACTCAATTGGCATGGGGAAAGTGTACCTGAGATGACAGAACACATACATCTAGAAAATCATAGAAAATGTTTGAGAGCGACTTTTGATATGTTTTAATAATATTCATGGTACAATTTATTACAATTTACATATAAGATGCAATAAAATGGTGGGGGGTGAATTTTATCGAAAGTTTAAACGAGAAAAAGGAGATTTACCAAAAGTTAGAATGGAATTAAGAACCCATACAAATCAGCTGTACGACCACTTACCTCATATCCTAAAAACCTTCCAAGTAACACGTTGGACATTGCTAGAGAAGCAAGGACAATAATCTGCTGTACTTCCAAAAGAAGCAAGGACAAACTCATAAATGACGTTCTCTGTGACACACACACATAGAAACGCTACAGTAGGTCGATCAGCTAAAACGTACATCGATCAGCTCTGTACCGATACTGGATGCCGTGAAGAAGACCTGCCCGGAGCGATGGCCGATAGGGACGGGTAGTGAAAGAATTATGGGAATTCATACTGTCAACACGTTCTGATGATGATATTTGATATTAAAATCAATTGATCAATCAACCAATCAATACGCTGTGTCCCCGTAGAGGAGTAAGACCTCCCCCTCTCCAAGGTGTCCTGGGTATGACACTAAACTGACTCTGATGGTGAGGCTCCAGTTCTACATATTTATTCAATTTTACTTTTAGTTACGGAGATGTTGCAATCTTATTTTTGATTGACTGATTTATTGATTTTAACGGCATGTCAACCCGTCTAGGATTATTTTAGGCATACGGGTTAGAGAATCGCGTTCATATTTACATTTTTTGTAATTGTATCTCAAGTTTTTTGGGGGTTTTTTGCACACGGTCCTCTCTAATACGAATAATTTTAAATAAGGGAAATTCATTTTGAGAAAAAAAAATTATCAGAATTTTTTCCCTAAATGTTAACTCTGAATTGTTTGAAATTAGTTTATAATAACAATAAAATGAATCTCTCAAAAATACTTTTAAGTTTCTCCAAAATGACAGCAAATCTGAGTTTTCCAGGACGTAACAGTGTTCTGTCATAAAATATTTGGTGGCTGGGAAGTGCAAACCATGTAAAATGTACAAAAGAATGCGGAATATTTACAGAGAAGCATGTTGTAGTAAAAAATGATTTATTATATATTCCTGGTTCGATCCTATCATTGCCAACAATTTGAAGCTAAAACGGTCAAAATACAAAGAATTCTTTGTATTTTGATCGTTTAAACTTCAAATATCAAACATTTTGCCCTGAAGAAGGCCGTTTTTCTTTGTATACTTAAATATTTTATATTTTTCTATTATTAATTTATTTCACATTAAAAATAGTAATAAATAGAATACAATGTGTACATGAACAAACTCGGTCGAAACACATGTTGGCATTTCATTAAACCATTTTTATCCATTCAACATTTTATTTCCTTTATTTATTTATCCTTTCAACATATTGTCGGATTCATTTCCATTTTTCAAAACACACACACACACACACACACACACACACACACACACACACACACACACACACACACACACACACACACACACACACATAATCTCGCACCAATAAAACCGACGGTGAAATATCAAAGATAAAAATCAACCAAAATAGAACTGATGAGACTATGTCGAAATAAATTTATTTTCTAAAGATATATTTCCTTCTATTTATTTCCTTCTATTTATTTCCTTCTATTTATTTCCTTCTATTTATTTATTTATCTATTTATCTATAATACTCCGTACATGTAAAAATATATAGACAAATCTTTATATGTACATTTGAGTTCTCAATTTTGGTTGAATCCTATTAAAGTAACACTTGATATCACCAACTTTATATATACTAGCAAATATATGCACCCTCCGGGTGCAAGTATTTAAGTTTTAATGTAATAAAGTATATTAAATTAGAAAAGCTAATGAAACTAAATAAGAATGCAGATAAAATGATTGGAAACAGAGGGGTGCATAATCAAAAAAAATAGAACAACTGAAACTTACTCTTCTATCACTCTCGTCTTTCATTGCTAAATTTTCCTAATTTAATAACTTAGTTAAAATAGGAAGTAAAGAATAAAATCAGAATTATATCTTCCCGTTAATCGATTTCTTTTAAGATTTATTGAAGAGATTTTTGATCATATCCATTAAGATAAAACCATACAATTAAAAATCAATAATATTAAGCACATATTTATTAAAATCAAATTTTTAATTTCAATATGCAAATAAGCCTTCCTGTTCACACTGTAAATCGCTATTTTGTTGTATATATAAATACAATTGCATGTTATTAGTACGTAGATATGATCAACAGTATTAATAATGTAAAACAATTTTTATTAATAACTGAAGGTTTAAAAGAATGAAATCATGGAGAATTTGACGTAAATAATTAAAGGAATTGTGACTTGAGTAGTAATATAGTTTCGGCTTCAGACAAAAATGCAGTCTATCTCCATTATATATAGATAGAGATTATGTGTTTTTCTGTCTGTAACCGAAACTATATTACTATACAAGTCACAATTCCTTTAATTATTTACATCATATTCTCCATGATTTTATTTTTATTTAAACCTCAATTATTAATAAAATTGTTTTTTACATTACTTACACTGTTGACCATATCCACATACTAATAACATGCACTTGTATTTATATATACAACAAAATAGCGGTTTACAGTATGAATGGGAAGGCTAATTTGCATATTTATCTTAAAAAATTGATTTTGATAAATATATGCTTAGTATTATTGATTTCTAATTGTTTGGTTTTATCTTATTGAATATGAGCAAAAATCTCTTCAATAAATCTTAAAAGAAATCCCTTAACAAGAAGAAATAACTGTAATATTATTCTTTACTTCCTATTTTAACTAAATAGTTTAATTAGGAAAATTTACCAATGAAAGACGGGAGTAACGGAAAATGGTGGAAGAGTTAGTTTCAAAGTTGTTCTATTTTTCAATCATACTCCCTCTGTTCAAAATCTTTTTATCTACATTCTTATTCAGTTTCATTAGACTTTCTAATTTAATATCATATTTTATTATAAAATTTAACTAAAATACTTGCACCCGGAGGGTGCATATATTTGCTAGTCCTATTAAAGTAACACTTGATATGCCCCACTTTATATATATATATATATATATATTATATATATTATATATATAATTGTACAATAACTCTAGACAGTTGAAATAAAAAGATTATCAAGACAATTGATTGCAATTGATGTAGTTGTATGTCAAGTTGTGACAATTTATGATCGCTTAATATTTGGTAGTGTCAATCCATTAACACCAATTATTTCTTGATGGCGTCTGCTCGACGCTTTCAACAAGTGATTGACAAAAAAGATCATAAATGAATGTTGCCAATTCAATTTCTTTGTAATATCATCAAGTGACAATCTACAATCATTATATGTCACAATTTGACCTTTTTCAAACTCCGACAACTCTCTACACGCCATTAGCAAAGGACTAATCACAAATTAGGATATCAAATGAAGGGCAAAAGAAAAATTTAAGAAATTTCTTATTTTTTAACATTTTATTTTGTGCCTCTGAGAATTTTCTTTTTAGAAGATTTTGATAGCTAAGGGAACTTTGACAGCAATAACCAAGGAAAATAATCACTTCCTATGTGTGTCTAAGCCATTGACGAGAAGAACAAAAGTGATAAGACAAATAGGAATACTTCCTTTGTGTTATTTCTTTTCTCTTTGTTCTCAACTATTTGGATTATTCGGACTATTGTCCTCATCTTTATTGTTATTTGTACAACGTTTCAGCCGATGTGCCCTCCAGCCTTCTTCAGGTATTTCTTGTCGGATTCGGGAACCTTCTCTTCGGATTCGGGAACCTTCTTGTCAAACTCGGGAGCATTCACGTTGTCGTCGGGAGCCGGAGAGCACATCGGCTGAAACGTTGTGTAGATAGCAATAAAGATGAGGACAATAGTCCGTATAATACAAATAATACAAATCATGAAGCCTATAAGAGCAGCGACAAAAAATGCACTAGTGACTTAGCATATCCATTTGTAGAACGAAATTTATTTTGGTATCCAAGTGTCTTCAACTGTTGTTGGCATTCTTCTGTCTGCTAGAGACGATGGCGTAGTGTCCACTTTTTAAAAACTGAATCTGTGGGAGTGGCTGAACAGGCCAATTTTTGAATGGCAATCTCTGGTGCAGCAACTGCAAACAAACAGTGATGCTTTCTGGAGTTGCTATTGTCTCTCCTTCCTTCTAGCTCTCTATTCTGTGGTGGCTTCTTTCCTCTCTTTTTCACTCCTTTTCGTCCCTTGTTTGACAAGGAGGCGCCACGCCGCTCAGTTTTCTGTGCCAACTTCCCATGTGTTAGGGTTGATGTGGCATGTCCTTCTTTCAGACGTCTTTAAAGCGTAGGCGTGGTCTCCCTACCGGTTGGGAGCCTTCTACTAATTCGCCATACAGTAGATCTTTGGGGATGCAGCCTGTGCCAATCATCTTGACAAGGCCACCTTTTATATATATATGTAGTGAAGACACCTGGCTAATGAATTGTTTTTAAAATCTTTTTTATTTGGGAGGAATATGCTAAGCCAGAGAGAAATTTTATTTTAAATTAGCAATGATTGCTTTGTTTTTTTTTTTTAGAGGTTTTTATGTCACCCCACCCTCAATCTGTGTCCCCTCCATCAAGTCAGCCGATATACGAGGATCATTCAATAAATAAAATGAATTTTGTATTAGGAGTCGGCAATAGAAAGCATTGTTTACAGTTGAAATTTTCCCAAATAAATCAATAGTGGTGGGTCCTTTCATGTCCCAGCATGACCTTTTTTCCTAACCATTGCGACCGGAACTTTTTCTTTAACGAAGAGTCAATGTATTCTACTCCATGGACTATCTTTTCAACTAAGTCTCGTAGATGCAAACCCATTTGTAAACATTGTTTTGACTAAAACATTCTTTTCTATACACATCACACACTCTTCTGTAAATTTCACATGGTTTGCACTTCTTAGTCACCGAAGATTTGATGACAGACCTCTGTTCAAGCCTGGAACACACTGATTTACTGCCATTTTAAATTGCCTCAAAACAAATATTTTTGTGGGATTTAAATAATTTTGGCTATCAAGCAATTCCAAACAATGCACAGTTTACATTTGAGTTTACAAAGTAAAAATTCATAAAAAATGTATTTAAAAAATAATTCCTCTTATATATTGAATGACCCTCGCATATGTGTTACCCCAAGTCTGTTGTCCTTATGCTTATCGTGATATATAAAAACAGAACATTTTGGCCGTTTTACCCTACAGTCTTCTTCAAGTGCACATTTTCCGTCCGATTCATAGTAATTATTCAACCTGTGAAATCATTTCGAATAGTTTCTGTTGATTAAACAATGCGTTGAAGAACTTACGAAGATCTCATTAAAAATTTCCAACAAATAAAATCTTCTAGATTTGTTTGAATTTTGGATATGAGGCTTGATAATTTTTATTTTTAAGGTTCCGGAATTCGACGAGTAGCTTTCCGAGTTCTACAAGAAAAACCTGAAGAAGGCCGGAGGGCCCATTGACCGAAACATTGTGTATAATAGCAATAAAGATGAAGACAGAAGTCCGTAAAATCCAAATGATACAAAGTCTTCCAGATTTTGGATCTTTGAGTCTCAACATGAAATTAAAAAAGCCGGCAATAAGGCAAAATAAATTTTGACCGAGAAATTAAATTTAATCTAAAATCAAATAAAAAAAAAAACAACTTTTTATGTATATGCAATGTAGTAATCGGATAGTCGACAACCGCCTTCTTCTTCTTCTTCTTCTTCTCTCGCCTTCTTCTTCTTCTTCTTTCTTCTTCTTCTTCTTCTTCTTTCTTCTTCTTCTTCTTCTTCTTCTTCTTCTTCTTCTTCTCTCTTCTTCTTCTTCTTCTTCTCTCGCCTTCTTCTTCTTCTTCTTCTCTCGCCTTCTTCTTCTTCTTCTCTCGCCTTCTTTTTCTTCTTCTCTCGCCTTCTTCTTCTTCTCTCGCCTTCTTCTTCTTCTTCTTCTTCTTCTTCTTCTTCTTCTTCTCTCGCCTTCTTCTTCTTCTTCTCTTCTTTCTTCGTCTTCTTCTTCTTCTTCTTCTTCTCTCGCCTTCTTCTTCTCTCGCCTTCTTCTCTTCTTCTTCTCTCTTCGCTTCTTCTTCTTCTTCTTCTTCTTCTTCTTCTTCTTCTTCTTCTTCTTCTTCTTCTTCTTCTTCTTCTTCTTCTTCTTCTTCTTCTTCTTCTTCTTCTTCTTCTTCTCTTTTCTTCTTTCTCTTCTTCTTCTTCTTCTTCTTCTTCTTCTTCTTCTTCTTCTTCTTCTTTCTTGCTTCTTCTTCTTTCTTCTTCTTCTTCTTCTTCTTCTTCTTCTTCTTCTTCTTCTTCTTCTTCTTCTTCTTCTTCTTCTTCTTCTTCTTCTTCGCCTTCTTCTTCAAAAACATCACTCTTCAGAAGAACTCCAATTCCCGAGAAGAAGATGAGGGGAACATACGTTGGGACGGGGGAGAGAGAAATGCAAGGATCAACTTTTGACCTTTCGTTCGTTGGAATCTTCCAGCTGATTCACTGAGTAGAGTTTGTTTAGGCGAAAAGATTCGCGCCAATTTCAGGTGTGACAAAATGGGCACAAGACTAACCTGCAAATAGACAGGAATACTTGGGGTGGGGTGGAACCTGGATAGCTATTAAGTCTGTGAGACCGCCAGTATAAACGTGTGTATGTGGGTGGAGGGATGAGCAAATGAAAATGATTTATAACGTAAGAAAGGCGCTCGTTTCAAAACGTAGAAAGTGGACTCGGCGACGCGAGTTCAAAACCTGAAAAATGCTGTTTACATTTCACATAGCGCTAATACCCTTAGAAAAGACACTTATCGGTATATAACCAACACTAGGTCCTTATAATGCATTAGTGCATCCATAGATACACAACTACTTAATATTCGGTAAGGAAAGACAAAACCACTAACTCGTATGAACAATAAACATATGGGTGTTTAATATACATGTTAAAATGGGTGATAAGTGTTGGTTGTTAATATCTCTTCCCCAACGGTATAAAAATAGAGGAACAATTCACGATGAAAGTAATAATAAAAAGTAAGTATAGTCGTCGGGGCGGCCTAATGTCAGTATCAGCCAGACAGCGAGGGAGTCTATCCCCTTTTCAATAGCGCTAGACCAAGGAGATTATTTTAGTGTCTGAGGTGGAGCGCCACACCTACCACTTTTATTCCTGAGCTACTCATACGCTGAGTTGGCGAGGACCGGTATCGAACCAGGAACTTGTGATTCCTAGCCGAACGCTCTACCGACTAGGCAGACTTTATTGTCTGAGCAAAACTTAATCGAATACAAACAGAATAGAATAGATGATACATAAGTGTATAAGAAAGAATGTCTTATAAAAAATATCTTTTCGTATGTAGTCTTGGGGCTAAGAATAAAGCTACCACTTACAGGATTGTAAAGGCTCTCATGTAGAATGCATGGAATACAAATAGGAGTAAAGCCCCGTCATGTAGACAAAGGACACAACTGGTACGCGTTATTTCTGCGAAGCCGGGGATGAGAAAGCTCTCGTGTATCAAGTATACGGAATGCCTGTGGAGATTAATCTCTCCTATCCTGTGAACCAGAGATACATCTGGTGCATTATCTGGGGGGGGGGGCTAAGAGGATTTAACTTTCGTGGTTTTGCCCTTTTATACCATTGGTCACAACGACACCTAGTGTCCAACAGAAGAACCAGGGCAAGTATTGCAAATAATACCAACACATTTTTTAAAATCTTTTATTTTAATTTTTTTGACATGCAAAATAACAAAAAGTTAAAGAGTCCAGTCTGTTCTACTATTCACCCATAGCTGGAGAATAGTTAGATTCATACCTTCCTTCAATGATATTAGCGCTATGGGAAATGCAAACAGTCTCGTCAAGGATTTGAAATCATCTCATCGTGGCCATTTCCTACGATTATAACCATTAGACCACACGCCTCAACATAATATAAATGTCTGGTACCCAATGTTATGTGAAGACCTACATGAAATGCAAACTAGCTGTAAAAATTTACTGAGTAAAACTCAAAATAGTTCTCAATGGTGTCGCGGACAGTTAATACACATAATTTGTCCACAGTTATATGGTGTTACGTATTATCCAATATTAATGATTTTTAAACTTATCTATTTGATCCATGGATAGGACCCGGACAGGCACAACCATTCTGTCCATTTCAAATTAACACTAACTTGATGTTTTTTTTTTTGTTTTTTTTTTGTGGGGTTAATAATAGAAAACATTTTAAACTAGTGCTACTAAAACCATAAACATGTCAACAGAAATCCGCTGATTGTCTCCCCTGATTGTTTCCCCTGCAGATGGGTAAAACAAAACCCACAAAAAAGTCGTGTACTGGGTAGGATATTAAACCTCATCTGATGGCGAGGTCCCATTTCTGGAGATCTGGGGAGTGTGGAGTACCCATTCATTGCCATTACTCCCAGGTCCACTCTTATTAGGAATGTTAGTACTTGTTAGGGTAACATCTATGGGTCAAATAGATCTGTTTGAAAAAAATTCATATTCTATAAAAAATATTTTAAGAAATAACCATACAAAAATGTAAATATGAGTATACAATGAACGTGATTCCCTAACCTCAAGGCATAAAATAACTCTAAACGGGTTGACATCCCGTTAAAATCATCTATCAATTAGATTTACCAATCGTTACGGAAATAACAGAAAATGTGAGAGTAAATGAATTAATCGTTTATACGGGAAAATACTTGTAAAATCTTTTTTAGTTGTTTCAAATATATCAGCGTTATACGTATACTATTCGCTTATATATATATATATATATATATATATATATATATCAACCCCTTAACGCGAGCAGGATGTGACATAAGGTCAATTTCTTTAGTGGAGTTTTCATTCAGAGTTTTCCTTCTAGACTGATTGCTCAATCCGCCCTACTATTAATAGTTGGACTAATACCTTTCTTTCTCAAGAGTATTAGCACTATGTGAAATACAAACAGCCCCGTGCAGGATTTGAACTCGTCTCGCCATGTCCATTTCCTACGACGGTAACCATACATCACGCACCTCAATCTAGTTTCTAAATAATGGGCAATATTTTCATCGATTTTTCAATATACACATGTGAAATAAACATGCGGAAGACCTAGGGACGGGTGGCGAGTGAGAGTCATAGGAATCCACGCTGTCAACGCGATATGATGATGATGATGATGATGATGATTTTCATCAAAATAACCGATTTTTTTCCAGAATTCTGTGATCTGCATTTAAGCCTTTTAAACTTTAAAAAAAAATTGTGTGATGTCTTTTCCATTTTAATTTGAATTAAAAAAAAAAGGAATATGTAAAAAAAATATTTACCCAACTCGTTCACCACACGGTTAGGATTTAACACAAGGTCACAAGTATGGGGCATCCAGCGAGGGTCGAACTCGCTTTTCAACAGTAATAGATGTGCTAGACTAGCTTGTTAACCATTGTACCACGTGTAAATATGAACGAGATTTCTTAATCTCTCGGCATAAAATAACCCTAGACGAGTCGACATGCCGTTAAAATCAATCCATCAATCATGCGTGACGTAATACTTATGACGTAATAGGTATCAGTGAACCGAATCGGAATTATGAGCAGAATCTTCTCATGTCCACAATTATCCTCACGCCCGTGACCATCAGTTTGACGGTGACCGGCTGAAAAGTCCAACTGTTGGCTCTGACAAGTAATTAAAATTCCAGATAACAAACGCTGGACTCGGGCCCGGCTTGCGTTTGTCCCGCCAATAAAAATTGCTACCGTCAGAGGCACATGCGCACAAGTGGAGGATTTTTGGGCGCTCTGCCAATGGCTACGTCACAACCATCCCACTTGGACATTATAATGTCCAACAAAAGGACACAATCTAATCAAGCGAAATAATATAATTACTTTCAAATTACCTATTAGCCACGTTTCACAGTTTAAATCTAATCCAGCTGAACCACTTTTAACACCGACCTAAATAAAAGTGTAACTTGATAGAATTACATAATGAAAACTATTTATATTATCATAACACAATATATCATCATCATAAAGTCGTGCTGACAACACGGATTCCCATGGCTTTACTCTCGCCACCCGTCCTTATAGGTCATCGCTTCAGGCAAGTCATCCGAATGGCAACCAGTGTTTGCACAGAACTGAGCAATGTAATTTTTTCCTGGTCGGCCAACACTAATGTGTCCATGTGTAGGTATCCACGGGAGAACGTCACTTATGCGTCGAAAAAAAATAAGACGAACAAGACATGATGGACTCTGCTGGAGAAGTAAGGACTAACTTATATATGTATATATAATATATAATACCCTTGGGAAAGGTATGAATCCATATATTCTCCCTCCAGCTATGGGTATAATAGTAGGGCAGACTGGGCTCTTTAACCTTGGGTAGGTAACCAGTCTAGGAGAGGGATAACTCTGAATTCAAATATCCTGAGGTCAGTCGTCGATTGGGTTTGTGGCATTCCTTGATGCACCAATTCTTTCCTATCGATTGAACCAAAAAGTGCGGAATGGTCCAACACAAGCCTTCACCACTATAAACAAATCACTGTGCTGGTTGTTCACCGAATGAACATTAATGCGTCGAAAATCGACGAGAGAGTCCATATATATATATATATATATATATATATAGTTGGTTAAGAATTTATTTAAAAGATTTCTTTCTCGAAAAAAACAACTTTTAAAGAGAAATCTTTCTTGGAACAAAATTAGTTTTTACACTGGGCTCTTAATCCATTTTGCGGGCCTTTTTTTTTTTTTTTTTTTTTTTAATAAAATGTATAATTTTCTCCCGTTGGACCCGTTTTTATTGAAACAATTGTGTTTCATAGATAGATATGAATAAACTGGATGAGAATGTAGTATCTGCTTTATCCATGGCTCTTCTGAGATGGAATATCAATACTTTGGTTGGTTGGTTGGTTGGTTGCTGTTTAACGACATATCAAACCTTATAGGTTATTTAATGTCAAATCTTGTTTACGCACACACACACGCACACATATATATATATATGTATGTATATATATATATTGAAGTGTGGGTTTAAAGTATGCTTCTTATATAGATAAATAACAATAGGAATTAAACTAACGTAAGTGAAAGAAAGTGTTGAAAAATTAAATTTACTTTCTATCTAAAGTCGTAAATAAAGAAACGTGATAAAAAAAAAGAATAAATAAATACGATATTTCAGAGTGAGCCTGTATCTTTCATAGGGCAAAGAAAATGCATTCAAAATTGAAGACAGTCGCTTGAAACTCGTTTTGAGATTTAATAAGGTGACACCCGGGGTGTTAAATGTATTTTAAAAAAAACTCTTTTATTTGTATTCTGAGAGTTGTGTGTTGTTCTATGCCTGGAATACAAATAGGAGTAAAACCCCGTCATGTAGACAAAAGACGCAACTGGTACGTGTTATTTCTGCGAAGCCGAAGATGTATCAAGTATACGGAATGACTGTGGAGATTAATCACTCCTGTCCTGTGAACCGGAGATACAACTGGTGCGTTACCTGGGGGGGGGTCGGTCTAAGAGGATTTGACTTTCGTGGTTCTGCCCTTTATACCATTGGTCACAACGACACCTAGTGTCCAACAGAAGAACCATGGCAAGTATTGCAAATAATACCAACACATTTTTTTAAATCTTTTATTTTAATTTTTTTGACATGCAAAATAACAAAAAGTTAAAGAGTCCAGTCTGTTCTACTATTCACCCATAGCTGGAGAATAGTTAGATTCATACGTTCCTTCAATGATATTAGCGCTATGGGAAATGCAAACAGCCTTAAAGTTTAAGTATTAAAAAAAACTGTTTTATTTTTATTCTGAGAGTTGTGTGTTGTTCTATTTGTATTGTCTGAAGATGTTTTTAGCTAAAAAGAATTTCTGTCTTTTAAAAGAAATACTCAGTTGGTAGAGCATTAGCCTCGGAACCACAAGGTTCCAGTCTCGATACCTGCCCTCGTCAACTAGGCGTATGGGTAGCACAGGGGTCTGTGTGGTAAAGTAAGGAGCTGATGGTAGGTGTGGCGCTTCACCCCAGACACAGAAAAAAATCTACTTGGTCTAGCGCTTGTGAAAAGTGGATAGACTTCTGTCTGGCTGATACCGACTTTAGGCCACCCGAATACTTATAATCTAAATTAAGTTTATATGGGTGTAATTTATAACTCCGTTTCGTTTATTTTTGATTGTAGGAGATTTATTAAATTAAATATTTTAGATTATTTATTTCTGTAGTATTGGTGTCCCTTAAAGAAACTAATACCAGAGTTTAGTCCATATTCGTATGTGTGTGTAATTTATATATCTATTTAATTTCTTGTTTTCCACGTTTGTATGGAATGGAAACCTTTGTCTATAAGGGTGTATTTGATGTTGTCTCGTGTGTGCTCAGGTAGATTGAAATGTTTGGCTAATGGGGAGTATTGGGATTTATCGCAGCTGCTTTGTTTATGGTTATTAAATCTCAGACGAAGACATGTACCTGTTTCCCCGACGTAACTTCTGTTGTCACATTCAGTGCAGAAAAGGTAGTATATTACATCGGGGCCATCGAAAGATAAATTGGGTGGTTATTGTTTAGCGTTTATGGGTGGCTCTACGTATATAGAGTGGATTATGGGGTACTTTTCAATTACAGGAAATATTTAATTAATGCGTGAATGAATTTGTGTACTTTGGCCAAAATGAAAGACATATGGAGATTCTATTATTGAGATTTTGGGGAATTGTATTATAAAAGTCTTTTGTCTGTTCAATTCATCAGGTAACTATAAGTGCAATAAACCTCCCGTTGGCCAGTCTGAACACACACACACACACACGCACGTTCGAAAAATCAGCTACAGAGCCCAAATCAAAATTACGTAGACATTTATCAGCAATGTACTAACACTAGATGCCGTCTAGAGCACTTACCAAGGGTAATGGCCGATAGGGACGGATGACATTTGGTTTGATTTTCGCCATTTTGAATAGCTTCAAAACAAATATTTTGTGTTGTATAAATCATTCGTCTTCAGTTATATAACTGTGCTCTGACGTGGCGAATGGTTTATTCGAAATTTTCCCCACGGCTGTACCAAATTTTCTTAGTATTTTTTTTTTTTTACTGATAGTGGTTTCTTATTGTAAAAGGATCTAGTCTCATGGCTGGCTAACTGACAAAACAAAAATGTCAGGTATTCATGTAGGGATCTTTCAGTGTAAACAAATACATGTGCGAGAGCTGTTGACAATAGGATTGCAGTGGTGGAAGAACCGCTGTAAGCGGTTTAAAGTAGCCAAAGTGTTGAATATGAATAATCAAGTTAACGAACTACTTTGGGATTTGAGGCTGTCCATTTTTTTAATTTTTTAATTTTTTGATATCTTATAATTTATAACGATTTTTGTCTGATTTTGAACCATTTCCGATGTAACTTCCAACGGGCAATATTTTGACTTTTAATTCTACCTATAACAAAATTTCATTCCTTGAAATAATAATTGAACTCCATAAGGCCAAGGATTGCCAAATGGCACCAAATAAAACTTCCCTTTTCATCATTTCAAATTTGAAATTATTTAACAAAAATGCCTGACTCGTGGAAAAATTTTTTTTTAAAATTCCAGTTGATTTTCGGGAAGCTCAAATCATGCACATTCTCTACTAATAAAAACTTCTTTGCTTAAAAGTCGCCATCTGGTGTTAAAGTTGACTTAGAAATGGGTCCATTTTGTAAAAAATCGCGTAAATTTTTTCCAGCGAATGAAGACGTTAGCGTGACCTCATCACGTGATCGAAAAATCTTTATATTCGACCAGAATTGATTATCTAAATGACATCAGGTTGAAAAAGGTTGTATCTTTTCCGTTCGGCCAATTTGATGAAAATTGGTGAAAAGTGTCGGATAATAATGATGCGTCATTCTACATTTTCATTTTTATATAAATAGAAATCCATGGCCAAACGGGGCGATTAGAATGCATTTAGTTGGAAACAATTAGAATGTGAAAGAACCAAACTCAGGCTTAGGATAAGGGCTCTGGGTCACTATCTGGGATCCAATATATATATATATATATATATATATATATATATTATGGTACTAATTTACCGTTACTTTAGTTTCATACGTATTATGAAATCCTCAGACGGTTAAATATTGGAGAAGTGGCTTATTCAGCGTTTGTATAACATGAAGCATCGCTCACATGATATAATACTATTACACAAGACTAATATTTAAAAACATAATCAAGCTTAGGTCTTAATGCATCCGGTGTCCAGATTTTTTTATAAATTCAAATTAATAGAGGGGTATAAAATATGGGATTAATTAAGGTCAGATGATAAATGACATAAAAGAAATTTGTTTAAATGCCTACATTTGGATACTAGTTCACTTCTTTTGTTCAGTAAATTTACATTCGTATATATATATATGAAGGATTGGTTAAAAGTTATCGGATCGATGAAGAAAGGAATAACCTATACTCAGTGGGCCTTGTGCCAGACCTTGCAAACTTTTGAAGATAGCGTAACAGGGTATGTGTATATTCTTAACCTTAAACTATTGGACAAATACGCGTTATTTATATTTTTCTACCATTTTTTTTTGACAAGTTACGGTATTTTGGAGTTGACAGTTTTGTCGAAAAAAATAATTTAAAGTAAAAATCTTTTCGTAAAAATCATCGAAATGTTGGTGTAATCTTTAAAATGGCTTTCGAGATTAGGTTTAAGCTGTTTCAAGACAAAATATCCGTGTGGTTTCCAGAAATGTTCGGATTTGGAGAACTAAAAGGTTTAGTAATATATTCTTATGACGGATTATATCCTACTTAACGGACCTAAATTCCATCATCGTACGTCACCTCACCGAAAGAAAAAAATACCAAAAATCAGGTAATTAACCGAATTTAATGAAATTTTCAGTGTTGATATATTAATGAATAAAAGATATAATGCACTAGTTATTTTATATAAAAGCTTTTACATTTGTTCAGCTCAGTTTACTTTGAACCACGTATCTTTGAGAATCTCTGTTACGTCTCAAAGATTACTCTTTAAAATAGTTTTTAAAAGAGTTCATCAATTTCTCGGATGAAAATATTTTCTGTATCCAAAATGTCTTCAACTGACCTTTATATATATGATTTAGTGTTTAGCTTTTTATTCAGTTGTTTTCTTTCTGGCGAAAAAGATGTCATTGAGCTTACAGGCTCAAAAAATTAAAACTCTCTCCTCCCCCTCACACACACACACCTATATATATATATATATATATATATATATATATATATATATGGAGGATATGTGCTTAATTGAAGTCATACCTAATTTTTGAAAATTAATTAGTTAATAATTAATGAATTTAGGCGGGCATATATGTTTAAATGTAAGGCTAAACAAATCGAGAAAATGTCAACTCTGAATGTACATTTCGACCTATTAGGTCTCATCGGCAAGGTTATAGACATGGGAGACTGCTCCGTGTGTGACTCGAAACCTCGACTACCAAGCTGCTACCTCGTAGCTTCTCAACATCTTTTCTCTGAATAAAATTCCAAGAACCAGGTCCATTTAAATCAGGGCAAACAATTCCCTTTCTTAGAAATCTTGCAAAATTATTTTTATGTTTATTTAATTCTCCGGTCACATTTATAAAAAAAATTAACTCGCTTTGCAAACTCACTTTTCCCTAATCCCAATTATCTACCCATAGCTCAATGAGTGGCCGAACGGGTCACGTTTTGTCTAATATATATATATATATATATATATATATATATATGGGAGTATAGAGTGATGTGTCATCATTACCTGACAGTTTTGACCAATTTTCACCAAATTGGCGGAAAGGCAAAAGGTACACCCTTTTGCAGCCAATGTGTCTTTTAGATAATCGATACAATTCTGACATTGTGCTGCATGAAAAGGTTTTCCGACCTCATCTGACCTTTACAAAAATCACCTGGAACTTTTCCTTTTCCTTCTCTGGGAAAATCACTGTCAAAGATAAGCATTTCCTAGCATCCACCAAAAAGAAATGTTTAAATGATAAAAACTGGGAAGCATAATTTGGTCTCAATTATTATTGCAAAGGAATGGAATTGTGTTATAGGCTAAATTAAAAGTCAAATACCAAAATGTTGCCATTGGAAGCTAAAAATGTTCCAAATGAGAAAAATCATTAAAAATAAGAATTTGGTAAAAACGTGTCAATACAACAGGCAAACCTCTCGTTTCATGCCTTTGTTTCTTCAGTGTTTATGGTTCGGACACCTTTTAAAATGCCCCCCCTCTCTCTCTCTCTCTCTCTCTCTCTCTCTATATATATATATATATATATATATATATATATATATCCCCCACACCTCCTCTCTCTCTCACCCTACACCCCCTCTCTCTCTCTCTCTCTCTCTCTCTTCTCTCTCTCTCTATATATATATATATATATATATATATATATATATATATATATATATATATATATATATTATGGAAGCGTGACCATGAAGTTAGCAGCGCTTGGTTTTTCGTCAATGCCATTTTCAAACCAAGTCTTGGTTTGAAAATTGCAAAACAAGAGGACGAACTATTTCTTGATTTTCCCTTGTACGTTTCATGCCTTTGGGTATTTCTTGTTTTGGTAGGACCGCATACTTTACGGCAACACTTGTTATTTACTGAGTCGACTTTACAAGAATTTTTAATAATGTAATATGTTTCTTGAAAATGGCGTCTGACAGAATTACAAGAGAAAAAGATTTAGTTAGATTAATGCAATGGACACTTGGGACTCCTTTTCATGACTCTCAACTTTCTCGGTTGTTTTTTCTCTTTATTTTGGACAAGAACAAAAAGATACTAATCGTTACAGTGATACTAAAGTACTAAGAGAAAAGAAAAGATACAATTAAGGAAGAGATCCAATAAGAAAATAAAAGATAAACATTGGAGAATGAAAACAGCTTTTGTTTCTGTGTCGATATAATCCCAGAAAAATTTAATCAAACAATTCCCTTTTTTGTTTTTCCTTTTTTTTCAACGGCCTTCTTCTGAAACGACGAAATTTGAAGAATTCTTATAATCAATATATCATCGGATATTTTCGCTTGATGTTTTTCCCATTTAACTAATAGTTTTCTTTGTGGGTTTGTTCGTTAGATTTTACGGCATGTCAACCTTTGTTGCGTTATTTTATGCCGAACAGGTTTTTTAAGACGGTTGTTTTGTTTGGTTTGTTTTACAGCATATCAACCTTGGTGGATCATTTAATACCAGCAGATTTTGAAATAAACTCATTCTTAATGGATACTCAATTTTTCAAATCTCCGACCGCCTTTCAAGCCTAAGTAAGGGCCAAAGTGGATTGTTGCATTTCATGGGCTGCGCAGCTACCAGCATCTCCACCCAGGGCCAAAAGGTGGACCTATGGGGGGGGGTTACTCTTCCGCAGAGGTGCAGTCGGTGTATTCTACTGGGCGAAACCTTTCAAGAGAAAATCTAATAAAGAAAAATTGATTAATACAGTGGCATAAGAACGGTTTTTGAATCTGTCGAAATAATCATCGAAAATTCAATCAAACAATTGTTTTTTTTCTTTATTTTCATTTTCAATAAACCTTATATAGAACCTGGGAATTGGAAAGGCTTTTGTGACATCCTTTATTGCCATTACTCCCAGACCCACTGACCAGGATTGGTAGTACCTGTTGGGGTACCATTTATGAGTTGAATAGTTCAAAGATATGTTTAGAAAATGAGTTTAAAAAATGTGAATACCCAATAAGAATGAATAAAATAGTAACGTGGTGGTGGTTGGGGGTCTTAGTGTCCTGGGTATGATGTTAAACTGCATCTAGTGGTGAGGTTTCAATTTAGAAGATCTGGGGTGTGTGGAATATCCCTTCAATGCCATTACTCCCAGGCCCACTCTTACTCGGATTGTTCGAGTCTTATTTAATGGTCAAATAGATCTACTTAAAAAGTATTTTATTCGATTGGACCGTATACAAAAAAAAAGAAGATATCTTAAAAACAACTACATAAAAATGTAAATATGAACGTAAAACGAACATGATTTCCTAACCTCGAGGCTTAAAATAAGCCTGAGTGGGTTAACATGCCGTTAGAATTAATAAATCTAATACTGGGTTCTATTCTATAGAGACGTACAGTGAGAAAGTACTTAGTGTAGGCTCTTGTTAAACCTTTATGAAAATTTCTGTCTATAAGAAAATCTTTTTAGAAGAAAATTTATATCGTCGGGGATGGCCTAAAGTCGGTATCAGCTAAGCAGCGAGGGAGTCTATCCCCTTTTCCTTGCGCTAGACCAAGGAGATTATTTTTGCGTCTGAGGTGGGCGCCACACCCACCATCAACTCCTTACTTTACCACACAGATCCCTGTGCTACTCATACGCTGAGTTGGCGAGGGCCGGTATCGAACTAGGAACCTTGTGCCGGGTTAGCCCTGTCGGTAAATAGTATTCCGATAATACGATTGATTGATTGATTTAAAAAGCATGTCAACCTATCTGGGGTTATTTCATGCCTAGAGGTTGGAGAATTGCATAAATTATACAAATGATTGATTAATTGATGTTTAACTGCATGTCAACCCATTTGGGGTTATTTTATGCCTAGAGATTAGTGAATTGTGTACATTGTATATGTTTATATTTACATTTTTGTGTTGTTGTCTAAGAGTTATTTTCTTTTTCTTTTTTTAATATTTCATTTTAACGATTTATCAAATGTCTTGGATAACTTTCTAATATTTATTCTGTATTGAATTGATCATGTCTCCATTTCCAATCTTTAGTAAAATTTTATTTCTTTCAATAAAACAAAATGTCATCCATGTCGACATTTTCAAATGGACGTGCTATGGATGCTGTGGTTTTTCTTTTTGTTTGAGTATAAAGGAATGGATAAGTCTTGGTCACATCTCGCATTATTATTCTATAATATTAGAGTATTTCAAAAACCTTTTCTCCCATTTTATGTAAACACCTTAAGACCATTTATGATTCCACTATTATATATTCCAGCACTTTACCAAAGATATATTGGGTAAGTAAAATATGGAACTGAATTCAAGAATATGTGGAAAACCGAAAAACAAAGTATTAAAAAAAAAGATGGATTTATTTTTGATGGTGAAAACAACGCATAAACGTTTCGGTTTATATAAAAATTAACTCAGTTCATTTTAAAAACATACATCAAAGTTTAGATAATAATTTGTTTCAATTCTTTTGTATTGACCTAATCTATTTCTAATCATGTCTTTATATAGATCAAACAGTTTATTATAATGTTCAAGAATTATTTATCAAACAATTATTTTTTAGTTTTCTTTAATCGTTAAATATTAATTCATATAAAAATATATTCGTTGTTTTTTACAGACTGTTTAATCCAAAGTTTATATCATCTACACATCGAAAGACTACGTATGCTTACGTTATATTATTATCATATTAACATAATTATATACTAGCAGGATCTGTGGATATACCACAGTATGATAATTTATTTATTACCACGTTTGATATGTTTCTTTTAGAGTTGTTGCTAAATAGTTCAATATGAAAAAAGTATAATCATCTTGGTTTAAATCTCTCTCTCTCCCTCTCGCTCTGTCTCTCTCTCTCTCTCCTCTCTCCTCTCTCTCTCTCTCTCTCTCTCTCTCGCTCTTTTTCTTTCTTTCCTTCTTTACATATTTTCCTAATGTTTGATTGAAACAGATTGGCGTTATTGCTTCTGCACGCTCACCCCTCTCTTTATCTTCTCCTATCTTTCTTTTATATATTTTTCTGTGTAGCATGTCCTTTTTCTTCCATTTCTTTCTTTATAGTAAAAACGGAATGGTCCATTATTTAGCTGAGGTGACAACACTCATAAGAAATAAGAATTCGGTTATTAAGCAACACCAGATAATCTTGATTTACATTTTTGCATTCCATCTTTGATGATTTGGGCGGTCTCATTTTTAACCACAGGGTGTTACAAGATGATAACGGTCGAAATTTTAAGGAACACGAGTATTAATATATCAATGTGTATCAAAAGTATTCTTACCGATTTCTAAAGTGTCTATATCATTAACGAAATTTGTTTGACTAAGTATAAATTAGTTATGTGCAAAGTTTCCTAGCGTTCATTATTTTGAAAACTAGAGACAGAATACAAAGGATGCCTCATGTGATATTGAGTAGTGAATCACTAAGTTCGGTGTTCAAAGTGTTTCTCTGTTTGCTTTATAAATAATGCCCATGGCTAAACCCAGATTCCATCTTATACGTACCTATTTGGAAAAGATAGTAAAATCAGCTCAACAGTTGCACAAAGCTTGGAATAATTAGCCACAGTTTGTTCGTTCATCTCATAATATCCAATTCTTTTAACTCTTTGCTTACTTTAAGCCGCCCACGTCTCTTCCACCTCTGCGATTCTACCGTAAAGCAAAGTACAAAAACTGATGGTTAGTTCATTATAATTGAGTAAAAGGACTTACATTAATAACAAGACTTTATTTGAATAGAATGAATTCTTAGGTGAATAGATGATGAACTTTGAAATATCCTATCATTCAGATAAAAAATATCACGAAAATTTGGTATAGCCATGGGGGGAAATTTGGTAGGCAATGCGTTAAATATGAATATGGTCCTTGCTTAAAATAGAAAATGATTTAAATAAATTATTTTTTAAGTGAGGTGTCAAAATTTGCATTATATTTGCGTTTTCCACTTCAGAATACTTCGTTTATGTAAATGAGTCGTATGTTTTAAACGGGTTTTATGTAAATGACACATCACTAGTGTCCATCACACTCAGTTACCCCCCCCCCCTCAGTGGGGCCACTTGTTGGCCGTGGGTGGTGATCCATGATGCTTAAAGACGGAATCATGGTGGATGAGCAGTCCATGACATGCAACACTTCACTTAGGCTAGACAGGCGGTCGGAGAGGCCCCCTCCAAACAATCGGCTGGTCACGTCAAACCCCAGCACATATGATTGTCCCAACCCTATTGCCCTTATGGCAAACCCCCAACTCTTTTTATCATGTATGTGCTAGAAGGTGGTGGCTGAGGGTCTTCATGTACAGGAAATGACGTTAAACTCTATCTGATGGTGAGGTTACAGTTCTGGAGTTCTGGAGGTCTGGAGAATTTGGAGCACCCCTTCATCACTATTACTCCCTGGTCCACTCTGACCCGGAGTGGTAGTACCTGTTAGGGTCCAAATTATGGGTTAAATAGAAAAATGTGTTTATAAAAAAATTATGTATGCATTAAGAATTAATTTATTCAAAATTTTGTCGGCTTTAAATGACCCACTGGGGTTGATATGCCGTAAAACAAAGCAAACTAACAAACACTCAATCAGGCATTCTGCTAGGTACACGATATCTGGCAACGATCGCGATTGTTGTTCTGTTATTAAGGGATTTATAAACGAATAATAGTAAACCCCCCTCCCTGTGGCCCCCCTATGCATTTATTAACCCGTTAAGATTGTTTTCATTCCTAGGGGTTAATTTGAATCACTTTGAGAATACCTGTATTAAATGTATGATATCTCTCAACTAGTCTACATAAGCCAGCAATTTTTGTTCTTTTATAAAGGGATTTATGAATGCAAACTAGTAAATTCACTCGCTTAGATGCCTATGATTTTATTCAAGCTGTCAAATTTATATATATATATATATATATATATATATAATATATATATAAGAATGGAAATGAGTAACCTACTCGAGTTTCATCGATAGATTCTTCAGGGTTACTTTTAAATTAATCGAGTTTACGATTAATCTTTGGTGTTATAAACATGCCCGTTGGAATGGGACTTAAATTTAGTAGAGGAACGCTTGTGTAAACAAGCTTCCAACGATCGTTCTTATACCCACCGGTAGTTAATACTTATACATATAAAATATATATATATATATATATATATATATTATCCATGTTGAATTAAACAACAGACACATCTACTGTTTAACAATTTTATTTCCGATTTTTTTTCAAATTTTCTGGCCAACTTTTTAATATTGGGTGGAATTCGTGGATTAGTCCACCAAAGTTCATGTCCCGAGTACTTTCGACACTTCGAAGTGCCATCATCAGGGGTGATGTGTTCCAGTTCTTCAAATTATATTAATGGATGTAGAGGCTGGAAGAAAGAGAATTGATAGGAAAACAGTTATAGGCATTTTAAAATGTGAGTACTGCATTGGAAATTAATTTTGTTTAAGGATGGTTTATATTGTTTTATGTATAAAGCTTCTAGTATTTGGAGTTTTTCTTTATTTTTTTCTTTGTGCAGAATGTGTGTATTTTCCGTTAGAATATTTCGGTAATTAGAGTGGGGGCATGAATGTAATTTTAGGTGTTGTGAAATGGAGCTATTATCTGTTAAATGGAGAGTTAGACGACGTGACAATGTCGTTGAGGTAAAACCAATGTATGTATTTTCATTTACTGGGAGACTGCATTCTCCTAGGGGACATTTAAATCTGTATACTACATTGGTCTCATTAAGCCGACTTGTCTGGGGAGAGAAATTGTTGCGGACAACGATATATATATATATATCCGCACGAGCAGAATGTGACATAAGTTCAATTTATCAACTGGAGTTTAACTGGTTTGAATTCAGAGTTTTCCTTCTCTTAGACTGGTCACCTAACCAAGGTTAAAGAGACTAGTTTGTCCTGCTATTGCCCATAGCTGGAGGGAGATTATCTGAATTCATACCTTTCCCAAGTGTATTAGCGCTATGTGAAATGTAAACAGCCTCCGTACAGATTTTAACTCGTGTTGACGATTCCATTTCCTACGACTCTAACCAGTACACCACGCGTCTCCATTCCAAGGGATATATATGGACCGCACCGTGAAGCCCTGTGGTGCTAGGTATGTGATATCTGCCAACTAGTCTACATGAACCAGCAATTTTTAAGCTCAGTCGGTAGAGCATCCTCTGAGGTTTCGATACCGGCCCTTACCAACTCAGCGCATGAGTAGCACAACTTGGATCTTTACTGTAAAGTAGGTAGGTGTGGCGCTCCACCTCAGGCGCAAAAACGATAGTTCTAGTCTAGTTTTTGCTAGTAAAGAGGGAATGGACACCCTCGCTGTCCGGCTGATGCTGACAATACGCCACTCCACCAACTTTACTCATAAGTAAGTAAAGTCGTCGCGGTGGCCTAATTTCAGTGTCAGCAAGACAGAGAGGGAGTCTATCACCTTTTCCCGATCGCTACACCAAGGAGATCGTTTTGCGTCTGAGGTGGAGCGCCATACCTACCACCAGTTCCTCACTTTACCGCACAGGTCCCTGTGCTACTCATGCACTGAGTTGATAAGGGCCGGTATTGAACAAGGAACCTTGTGGGTTCCGAGGCGAATGCTCTAACGACTGAACTAAACCGACCCCCAAGGGATTTACAAAGGCAAACTCTTAAATTCACCCCCCCCTCTGGCCTTCTCTGCTTTTATTTGACATGCCAACATTTTTATTCATTATCGGGGGGAGGGGGCTCTATAGGGACCCCGGTGAGAAGCCCTCGTGTAGGAGAAGGACACGCTGATGTAAAAATCTGTGGCTTCAATGCCATCCAATGATGTAGTTGACGATTTTCTTTTTCGATACACGCTATTGAATATTAATGTGTAGGATTGGCTAAATGTTCCATCTTTTCCCACTATAAAAATCTTCAGACAATTTGATATCGCGGGTTTTTTAACGCCATGTTCAATGTTCTGTCGTGACCAAAGAGGCAGGTTGAGATTTTAAATCATTCATTGGTTTGAAAAGGCACATCCCTTTATGACATGGTTAAATGTTCTCTTACAAAATGAAATCATGTGATGGGCATAATTAAATCGAAGGTGGAAACTTTCACAACCACCCACACACTCCCCCCCACACACACACTCTAACCCACACCCACCCACTTAATGTTACATTGTTTGTCTTCAGTTACTGGCCATAATTCTTTTTTTAATTATTAAAAGTTTACATGAAAATCATTCTTAAAACAATACATGAAAAGGTATTGATATCCAAAATACTTGTAGTAGTAGTAGTAGTAGTAGTATGTTGAAGGTGGCATGTAGCCAAGTGTAGAGGACCTGACCTCCAACATATACATATATATATATATATATATATATATATATATAAATATAAATAAAACCCTTCCGCACGAGCAGGATGCGACACAAGGTCAATTTCTTAAGCGGAGTTTAACAGGTTTGAATTCAGAGTTTTCCTTCTCCTAGACTGGTTACGTAGCCATGGTTAAAGAGTCCAGTCTGCCCTGCTATTTACCCATAGCTGGAGGGAGAGTAGGATTCATACCTTTCTCAAGGGTATTAGTGCCATGTGAAATTTCAACAGCTTCGTCCAGGAATTGAACTCGCGTTGACGAGTCCATTTCCTACGACTCTAACCATTAGACCACGCACCTCCAGCATATAAGGTTGGCGAAACACGTGCCGCAGAACTATGCGGCACACTATTTAACTCAATAGGGCTGCAGATCAATGACGTTTTTGTCGTCATGCACCACAGAATGCAGAAGGAAATTTCTCTTGCAATGTGTGTGACCGCAAGTCCAGAATTGGACTAATTAGCCATCAAGAAGTCAATAACCAATCAATGACATCGTCGTCTGCGATGGACAGCTAAATAGGAAAAGGAGGGGGGAGTAGTAGTAGTAGTAAAGTCGAAAGAGTGGCCTATTGTCGGTATCAACTGGACAGCAATTGAGTCAATCCTGTTTTTGGTAGCGCTGGACCAGAGAGATTGTTTTTGCGTCTGATGTGGAGCGCCACACCTACCATCAGCTTCCCATTGTACCACATAGATACAAGCAGTGCTACTCATGCGTTGAGTTGGTGAGGGTCGGTATCTACCCCGGAACCTTGTGGTTCCTAGGCGGAGGCTCTCCGACTAATACAAAAATAGGAATTTCTGTCTGTGTATAACCAGTTGGTACCTACACCAGTGATCCGATCATGATTGAGACTTTACGCAAATATCAAGCTAATATTCAGAAATAGGACTGGTTAATTGGATTTCAATAACAATTAATAATCAAACCACTGGGGATATCTTTACAATGGATGAGGAAAGATAAAATACTTCAGTGAGAGAAGGCGAAGGGGAGAAATAGTTCGTTGAAATCAAGTAAGAACGGGTGAAATTATTTAAAAATCAAAATATTAACATATACGGACAGTATCTAAGAATATTGTTTACTGGAGTTACACGCTTATTAAGATGACACAGTCCATCTATGAAAATATATAAAGCCAAGACTATTATTGGAAATAGCACCCTACAAGAAAGCAGTGGTACGGACACTTGCCCCTGTTACATAATCTATGCATAGATTATTGTCAACCCCCTGTATTTCTGAAGGGATGGCCCCTTTTCATATCACGGGCGGGACTTTCCATGGAATATTACAGAAGGCCTACGAAATACGTGAAGTCACGTGGGACCTGGTTGGCTCTCAGTTTCAGCTTGGACGTCAGGCAGAGAAGATATATCTGCTTTAGCTGGGGCTCACTTCACACGCGCGCTGTGTTTAGTTAAGTAAATAAAGGTTTAAATAAATAATATGGTTTTGTGGTTGATGAATGTCTTGGCAACAAGACTGACCTAGAAGAAGAAATGAATCAAGGACGACCAACCAGCAAGAAGAGAAGCGTTAGAAGAGATGCTAAAAGAAGAACGTAAGATACCACAGATGAGCAGAAGAAGAATAGAAGTAAAGAAATGGTATACAACACCCCCTATCACACAAACCATTCGAATAAGACGAACAAGACTGGAAACTGTTGAATAAGCAAAGGCAAACTTAGAAGGGATGTTCTTCTGCGTACATCTACATATTGACACACCAATGTAGGCTGACTAACCAAAAAAAACTATATCAACTAGTTCTGTGCGGATTCTGGATGCTGCACAGAAAACCTTCCAGGGGCGATGACCGATAAGAATGAGATACTAATATACGAGAGAGTGTCAAGAATATCTGTGCAACCAGCACGATCTGATGATGTTTACTTTTTTTAGTGCTATATATTCATATTATTGGTTACACTGTGAAATATTGGGGTACTGAATAGAAGGCTTAAGACGGATTTGGTCCCGGGGTCGAAGCAGCACTCCACTTTGGCCCTTACTTAGGCTAGCCAGAGGGTCGATGAGGTCCCTCAAATCAATCGGCTGGTCACGTCAAGCCCTAGCACCTATATTATTGTCCCAACCCTATTGCTCCTATAGCAAACACCCAAACCTTTTTTATCATATGTGCTAGTGGTCGGTGACTGAGGGTCTTAATGTCTTGGGTTTGATACTAAACATCATCTAGTAGTGAAGTTCCAAGTTTGGCCCGAAGTGTTAGTATCTGTTATGGTCACATCTATGGGCCAAATAGATTTTTAAAAATGGGTTTTAAAAATGTGTTTAAAAAATTGAATCCTCAATAGGAATGAATAAAAAACAAAACATCTTCGGCATAAAATAACCCAACGGTTGACATGCCGTAAAAACCAACCAACCAACCATCCAACCAAAAGTTCTGCTCACTTGACAAGACTAAGTCAACATTAGTCACGTGTAAAACTTTTTGGCGCTCTCTATTTTTGAAAACTAGAGACTGAATACTAAGTTGAAAATCTTATTTTTACAAAAATCAAACAAACAGAAATACTGGAAAGTTTTTCACCTTAAATATAGAAGTAGATAAGATTAGTGTGTGACATTTTTTTTTCTGTCTTCTGCAAAACGTGTTCTCGTCAGTTATTTAATTTCAAGGGATGCAGAATATAAAATAAAAAAAATATAAAGTTTGTGGACAAAAACTCAAATTGGATTCATTAATCGTCCTTATGTAAAATAAATGAATAAAAATAAGAAAGAGAGAAAAATAAAATCAACGGGAAGAGAAACCGTCAAGTCTAATTATTGGCGGGAATATCGGAATGAAAATGAGGCTCAGAAAATTCCGGTCATGTACAGTGTGTATGTATCAATATAAGTTCTAATTGGATGACTAACCTTCTTTTTCTTTTCTTTCTTTGTCTTTTTCTTTTTTCTTTTTTACAAAAAAGATTTTAAAGTCCAGGAATTCTTTTGGATGAGTGCGGTGGTTTTTTTTTTTTTAGCTCGAAGTTATTAACCTAAAATTAATTCAATGAGTAAAGTTCAGGTTTTTATTCTGTTGATTTCATGAAGAACGGCTGCTATCCCCTTAAAAAAAAACTTTCCTATTGAAATAGTAACCAATAGAAAACTCAGTAATATTAACTTCAAGAATGACATCATCATCATCATCAATGTGTGCCGACAGCACAGATTCCTTTGACCCACTCTGTCTGTCTGTCTGTCTATCTGTCTCTCTCTCTCTCTCTCTCTCTCTCTCTCTCTCTCTATTATATATATATAATATATATATATATATATATATATATATATATATATATATGTATGTGTGTGTGTGTGTGTGTGTGTGTGTGTATTTGGACAGCATTCTTTCATTTATACATGTGGAATTAAACAAAAGGCAGGTCTCCTGTTTAACGATTTTATTGGTGATCTTTTCAAGCTTTCTGGCCAACTTTTTTTATATATTTGGATGGAATTCGTGGTGGTTCGCACACCATTGTTAGTGAGTTCGATTCTCACTGGGTGACCCATACTTCTGACGTTGTGCTACATCTAAGCTAAGCTTAGCAAATAACTATAGCAACATGAAGAATTTACACGAATAAATAAAAGAAAGAAAGAAAGAAAGAAAGAAAAAAAGAAAGAAAGTAGATGATAAATTGGAAGGAAAAAACAATTGAAAATGAAAGGAAAATATTTCAATATTTACTCAACCCGTTCGCTACGGATAGGATGTGATACAAAGGCACAATTAAGGGGCATCCAGTGAGGATCGAACTCACTATTCATTAGTAATGGATCTGCGAATCTATCTTGCTAACAATTATACCACGATGGGACCCC
>CM042155.1:46681802-46716654 GCA_023376005.1 Doryteuthis pealeii
TGTGTGTGTGTATATATATATATTATCATAATTAATATATGTGTGTGTGTGTGTGTATATATATATATATATATATATATATGTGTGTGTGTTGTGTATATATATATATCATATATATATATATATGTGTGTGTGTGTGTATAGTATATATATCATATATAATATATATGTTGTGTGTGTGTGTATATATATATATCATATATGTGTGTTTGTGTGTATATATATATCATATATATGTGTGTGTGTGTATATATATATCATGTATATGTGTGTGATATATATATATCATTGTATATGTGTGTGTAATATATATATCAATGTATACATGTGTGTGTAATATATATATATCATGTATGTGTTGTGTGTGTATATACATATATCATGAATAATGTGTGTGGTATATATATATATATCATGTATTGTGTGTATATATATATATATCATCATGTGTGTGTGTGTGTATATACATATATCATGAAATATGTGTGTGTATATATTATAATATCATGTATATTGTGTATATTTATAATATATATATGTCATATATGTGTTTGTTGTATATATATATCATTATGTATTGTGTGTGATTGTGTGGTATATATATCATATATGTGTTGTGATTGTGTGTATATATTATTATCATATATGTGTGTGTGATTGTATATATTATATAATATATATTATATATGCTATATCATATATGGGTGTGTGTATATATCTAAATATCATTATATATAGTAATATCATTGAAAGTTTGTGACGGCTAATATGACTGATATTTAAGCCTTTTCTTTCTTTTATATATATTATATACTATATATAATATATATATATATATTATAATATATATATATACTTGGCTAAATTAATAACACAATGCTTAGCAAGAATATGTTCCCCTCCGTGCGTAAACATTTACATTTAAATGTTAGGAAATGTATTTATTTAGAAGACTAACGAAATCAAATAAGAACGCATTATAAAAAGATATATCTTATTTCAATTATATTTTAATTGGTTTCTAAATAAAAATCATCCTGAGGATTTATTTTAATACGTTGGAGAAATAAACAATAATATTAGAGATTATAATAACAGGTAATTATTTATTAAACGCGGTTTTGTTAAAACCAATGTGCAAATTAATCACACTATATAATAATGTAAACCTTTATTTCTTAGTAGTATATAACAACCTATTTTAGGATTTTAAACGCACTAATAACCTGGCCATCTGGACTATTAGTGAAAATTAACGAGATCCCCGGGGTCCTTCACCGCGAAGGAAAACATGTCCCCTTGATTTAAAGAGGCATGGCTTTTAAGCACTTTCCTAATAATACCGCATATATTGGTCCACCACTAACTCAATAAGTGTGAGAATATACACACAACACACACAACAACACTCACACACCACACATATATATATATATATATATATAGTTTCTTTTAAATATCTGGCGCCTTCATACGAGAAAACGGCCATTATTTTTCTTATCAATTATAATCATAAAAATTATCTTTCAATCATGGAGTCTGTTGTTGGGTTTCAGTAAATCAACAAAAGTTTATGTATCAATCAGTAGGAAAATTGACGTTTAAATGTCAACATTTTTTTTCTTGAGAAGTTTATGTTAAATTCAAATCAAATTTGTATTCTTGGTTGTCTTTTCAGAAAGATTATTCACTATTTTTTTTCATATACTTAAATCTTCTGCGTTTCGATGAATACGATAATGCAATTGCTATACAATAACAACACATATATACACTTATATAAAGACGTACTTTAATAATACCTTTATTTTATTTACTGGGAAAATAAAAGCTGAATTCTAGTGACGTTTAACAGAATATCTCTGTAAAAATGGAACAAAAAGATAATATCCATCTATCTTAATCTATCCCTCTCTCTCTCTCTCTCTTCTCTCTTTCTCTCTCTCTCTCTCTCTCTCTCTCTCTCTCTCTCTCTCTCTCCTCTATTATTATCATCATCATCATCATGTTGTGCATGTAACACGGATATCAATCTCTTACCAACCTCTCCATCACTCATTGCACCTAGGAGGTCCTCTGCACAGCAACCAGCATCCTTGCATAATTTGTCAATGTATGTCCTTGTTGGGCGGTCCACATTAGCATGTCCATGTGCCGGCTTCCAGAGAAAGAACGTCACTTTCGAACTAATACTCCTGGGGGAAAAGTGTGAACCCTTCTCATCCCCTCGGCTATATGTTAAATAGTACACACTACTGTTCTTCTACGGGGATGGCTTTCGTATTGAATATCCCGTGAAGATTGATATGCCATTAAACAAAGAAATCAAATCAATCCACTCATGTAAAATTTATTTGGTTTCGAACTCGAAAAGTTTTCCACAAATGTTTTTTCACCTGAACTTCTTTAGAAAATTCCGAACATTTTATAATTTTGCAGAGAACGAAAAAGATAGAAATCCCTTGGCAAGATTTGGTGAATACTATATATTTACCAACATCTCCGCTCGAGCAGGATGCGACACAAGGTCTATTTCTTAAGTGGGGGTTTGAATTCAGTTTTTCTTCTCCTGGACTGGTTAACTTGCCATGGTTAAAGAGCCCAGTCTGTCCTACTATTTACCCATAGCTGTATTATATTCATACCGTTCTCAAGGGTATTAGCACCATGTATCCAGGAATTGAACTCTGGTCAATGAATCCATTTGCCTACGACTCTAACCACTACACTTCGCGCTTCCAATCTGCCGAATATGTCGTGTTTCAAAGCCTTCTATACTTCTTTACTTATTGAACACTTATTCATACTTATCTTCTTGCTATCTTCTACTATTCTAAGTTGGTTTCTTTCTATTTTCTAATAATCTGTCTGGAACTTCTTTGATTGGCTCGGTTATTTCTTGGGACTTCTTGGGCTATAACCAGTACACAACAACACTACGGAGCCTTATGAGTGACTCTAACTTTGTCGATTGGAAAATTATCCTGTACCAGGATTGCAAGTCGGATGTGCTTCATGTGTGGTATGATTTTATTTAGAACCACCTCATCCTGATATAATGGTTCATTGAGAAGCCTTCCAAAACTTTGGGCAGTGAATAAAATGGTTCATTGAGAAGCCTCCAAAACTGTTGACAGTGAAAGTGGGCAGTGAAGGTTTCTCCAGGATTCAGTGTTTCGGTGTAGGGGTTTATTTAACATAGCCATAACGACTATATTTTGTTTTAAATATTCGTTTATCGATGGATAATTGGACAATATCGGTATTGTGAAAAGAGATATGAAACATAGACAAGAGGTAGTCTTCGATGAGGCTTTGATCAAAACTGTGTCTAGATCCAGACGCTGATACAACAGAGACTGACAGACGTAAAACTGGAGCAAACTAATGTACAATGCTAGAGTAAGCAATCGTCCCGTTTGAATCTAAGGATTAAAAATGATACTCGAATAGGCTGTGTATTTATGCTCAACCCTCGCAGTGTTAAGATATGATACAAGGTCAGTTGATCCACCAGGAAATGACCCTCTTTAGCGGAAATAGCAAAAATTGTCCAGCCCCGTCGACCTTCTCTTTTTAGAATGTGCTCCAGATAGATAGATAGATACTAACAGAATGATATGGATAGATAGATATGAAAAGACTGAAACAGATAGACAGACAGACAGACAGATGGATGTTATATACTGGATCCTACAGTATTCAGTTTACTAGTAAATTGAAACTACATGTGCGCGAGACATAGTAATTCGCAACAGTGTGCTAAAACCTCGAGGTAGACGGTTCACGTAATAGTTCCGTAATCTTTGTAGTTTCAGCAATCACCTCGATGCTCTTAGACAGCCGTGTATAAATAGTCCTGGACGAGCGCATTCACTCTCTGCGGTAGGTACACCAGGCTAGTCCACAACAGATAGATAGATATTGATATAGAAAGATAGATATTAATATAGATAGATAGATAAGCCATTCCCTGAAATTGTAAAGAATTAATATTAAAAAGAAATGAAACTTTGAATCTTTCTAACATTCCCACGGATTAATTTTTACCGCTAGTAAAGTACCTGTTTTCAAAGACTACTGGACACGAATGTTCGAAATTTCTCCTACAAACAAAACGGAACCCCCACACAATTCTTATATCAATTCAAATCTTCGGAAACAGAAATATCTGTCAGCATTGTTCTTTGAAGAAATACAAAACATCACATCGACTTAAATAATAATAATAATAATAATAATAGGAACAAACAGAAACACTAAAGCTGGGTGGGAGTTCAGATTGGAAGAACAAATAAAAAACTACGACAACAAATAAATACTTTAAACAAAAATACAAATACACATTCAGCAGACAGCAAATTAAAATGGAAGAAGTAAATCAAAAGATATCTGCTATAGAAGGAAGACTCAAAAGATATCGAGAAAGAACAGTACAAACAAAATAGGACCTTCCAAAATAATGAGAAGAAATTTTATGAACAAATTAATGGATCAAAAACAAACACTGATGAACACCCAGATGCAGCAGAAGCAAAACAATTTTGGAGTGATATATGGGAGAAGAAGAAAGAACAATAAAAAATCAAAATGGATATGTGATATAAAAAATGAGCTGATGGAAATTGAGGAAGGACCTGTAGCAAGTATTCATATAATTACACTTTGATTAATACTCAAGAAAGTAGCAAATTGGAAAACACCAGGCCACGATGGCATACATGGATTCTGGTTCAAAAAATTTACTTCTATCCACAAAAGAATGGCTCAACAACTGAACAGATGTCTACAAGAAACAAATACCTGAATGGATGACGAAAGGGATAACTACCCTAATCCAGAAAGACCCACAAAAAGGAAACATCCCATGCAATTATAGACCGATAACTTGTCTACCTATGATGTGGAAAATATCAACTTCAGTAATAAAAGAAGAAATATACTTTTCAATCAATCGGTGAAAACTTTTTCCAGAGGAACAGAAAGGATGCCGCAAGGAAAAAGAGGAACACATGACTTGCTTTACCAACACATTCTTAAAGAAGTCAAAAATAGGCGGAAAAATATTGCAATGGTATGGATCGATTACAGAAAGGCTTATGACATGGTCCCACATACCTGGATTTTAGAATGTCTAAAAATGTACAAACTTTCCAACAATATCATAAATTTCATTGAAAAAGCCTTGGAAAACTGGAGAGTCCAATTAAAAAATGAAGGGCAATCCATAGCAGACGTAAAAATCCAAAGAAGTATTTTCCAAGGAGACTCGTTATCACCACTACTATTTATTATAGCAATGATGCCACTCAATCATATACTTAAAAAATGTACAGGGTGATACAAATTCACTAACCCTCAAGAAAAGACAAACCACCTTATGTACATGGATGACATAAAAAAATTTGCAAAAAATGAAAAAGAATTGAAATTTGGAATTGAAGAATGTGCTATGCTAGTAATAAAACGGGGTGAAAGAAAACTAATGCATGGAATACAACTGCCAAATCAGGACACTATAAAATCACTTGATGAAAATGAAAGTTACAAATACTTAGGAATTTTAGAAGCAGACAATATCAAGCAAGCAGAAAGGAAGGAAAAGTTAGAAAATAATACCTCAGAGAACAAGAAAACTCCTAGAAACCAAACTCGACAGCAGAAATCTGATCAAGGGAATTAATACTTGGGCTGTCCCCATTATAAGATACTCTGGACCATTCTTAAAATGGAAAAAAGAAGAACTCAGACAGATTGACCAAAGGACTAGAAAATTAATGACCATGCACAAGGCTCTACACACAAGAGACGATAGAAATAGACTATATGTATCAAGAAAGGAAGAGGGAAGAGGTCTTGCCAACATAGAGGACTGCGTAGAGGCCACAATCCAACAATTGAAGACTACACAAAAAAGAGCAAAGACAGATTACTTATGGCAGCCAACAAAAGTAGATGAGACATATGGACAAACAAAAAAAAAAACTAGAAAACAAAAATGGGAAGAAAAACAATTATATGGACGCTTCAAACGACAAATCGGAGAGGTTGCATATGAAAAAACTGGACATGATTAAGAAAAGGAAACCTCAAAAGAGAAACTGAATCACTAATAATTGCTGCACAGAATAATGCCATAAGGACAAACTATATCAAAGCAAAAATTGATAAGACCCAACAAAATAGTAAATGTAAACTATGCGGTGAGAGATGAGACTGTAAACCATGTACTATGTGAATGTAGCTAACTAGAACAACGGGAGTACAAAACTAGGCACGACTGGGTTGGAAAGGTGATCCAATGGGAATTATGCAAAAAAAATTAAAGTTTTACCATACAACAAAATGGTATATGCATAAACCAGAATCTGTTCTTGAGAACGAAACGCATAAAATTTCTGGGACATTGAGATAAAAACAAATCCCTTATCCCAACAAAAAAGAAAGAACTTGTCAACTGGTGGATTTTGAAGTTCCAGCAGATCGCAGGGTGACGCTGAAAGAAAATGAAAAAATGGAAAAATACCTGAACCTTGCCAGAGAACTGAAAAAGTTATGGAATACGAAAGTCAAAATTATACCAATTGTAGTTAGTGCACTTGGAACGGTCCCCAAAAATTGGAAAAAAGTTTGGAAAATCTGGAAATCAGAGGGAGAATCGAGACCATCCAGAATACTGCACTGCTGCAATCTGCCAGAATACTCAGAAGAGTCCTGGATACCTGAGGAGACTTGTTGTATTTCGATATTTATTTACCTTTAGATGAATTTATGTTTGAAATAAAAAAAAAATCCCTAAAATATATTAGGGGAAACATTTTTTTACTAGGTAGCTTCCCCCATTTATTTCATTTTATGAAATCCGAGCAAAATGTATTTTACTCGTACGATTTTAAATTTTTTCTATAAAGATAAGAGTCTGGATAATTAATAAGAGTCCCTTACTGTCGTAAAACAAAAAAAATATCTAAGTGGAATGTTGTGAATATGATTTCTTTTTAAGTTAGTAATTAATTTATTAAGAATATGAAAGGTTTTATTTTATCTATTTAATTTCCACCTCCATCAGATAATATCTGTAAAAAATGTATTTTTACACCGCCCGGGGGTCGTTTTTTGCTAATAATGATAATGATAATAATAATAATAATAATAATAATTCGTGTCGTCTGCCTGTTCGTCTTCGGCAAGGCCAACGGATTCATGTTAGCAACAATCTCATTAAAATGGCAAAGAAAGGAATCGTGAGATTGATTAAAGTTTATCTCAGAGGGATTTAACGCGTCATACGGCGCCATTGTTTCCTTGGTGCTTTCATTTGTGACATAGAACGTTACACTGACAAGCCTTGTTCATTGGGGGAGGGGGAGGGGAGGTATGGTTTAATAAATGATCTCAGTGTAGACAAGAGCAAGTAACTCTGCACAAACTAATAGATCCTTTTTTTTCTTCTTTTTTTACGAAAAGGGAATTATGCTTTTTTAGAAAACATCCCATCATTTACGAACAGAAATAGAAATTCGCTACGTCAAATCTTTCGGGTGATTTCTTTGTTCCCAACAACTGTCGGCAAACAAACGATTTTTTTTTTCAGTGTTTGATGAGATTGATTTTAACGACATGTCAATCTGTCTAGGGTTATTTGATGCCCAGAGGTAAGAAAATTGCGTTCATATGTTCATCTTTACATTTTTTGTGTAAAGGTGTCATATTTCCATTTTTGTGTAATTGTTTCTCAAGAGATTTTTTGGCACACGTTCCTATCGAATACGAATACATTCTAAACAGAAATCTATTTGACTCCTAGATTGGACCCTAACAGGTACTACCAGTCCGGGCTAGAGTCGACCTGGGCGTAATGGTAATGAAGTTGTACCCCACATTCCAAATCTTTAGAACTGGAGACTTAACATCAAATGCAGTTTAGTGACATCTAAAAGACGCCCTCGTTTTCGGTGAATCTTACCCTCTCTTTCTGTAGGAAATAAAGTCACGGTGGTCACCTTTATTGAAGTTTAAGATAATTATTCATGTTTAAAGTACATTTCATCTATTTATGGTTTATTTACTGCGGCTTAATGCCTTGTTTACACCGAGTGTGGCGTTCGGAAGAAATTATTAAATATTTTGAATAAATAATTCTATAATTCTCCAGACTAATTAAAAAAAAGAAAAATTCATATAGATTGATACATATGAGCAGAATGAGATAGATAGGTTAAATCGAACTTAACGGACCTAAATTCCACCAATGTATGTCACCCCGCCGAAAGAAAAAAATGCCAAACATCAGGGAGTTAACTTTGAACCACGTATTTTTGAGAATCTGTGTTACGTCTCAAAGATACGTGGTTGAAAGTTAACTGACCTGAAAAAATTAAAAAGTTTTTGAATAAAATAACTGGTGCATTATAACTTTTTATTCATTAATATATCAACACTGAAAATTTCATTAAATTTGGTTAATTCCCTGACTTTTGGTATTTTTTTTTTTTCGGCGGGGTGATATACGATGGTGGAATTTAGGTCCATTAAGTTCAATTAAACTGATAGATAGATATGGACAGGTTAGAAGAGTTGAAGAGAGAGAGAGACAGACAGACAGACGCATATAATATGGGTGCTATATCTGTAAGTAAACAGTGCTCAATATCGTGGATAGAGCATTATATCTCAGAGTAGTGTGAACATGGAGTCAATGGCGTTTCATTACTGACAGTTTCTCGCCTATGTGATTATTCAAACCATGAATAGGTTTGAGTAATCGCATAGGCGAAAAACTCGAAACAATTTGAAGTGAAATTCATGTAGTACTGCCATCGTTGTGATCGACTTGTGATACGGTGCATTATCTTGGTGAAAGAGCACTTTTTTCTTCTTCATTTGTGGCCATTTTTAGGCGATTTCTCCCTTGAAACGCACCAGTAATTTTATATAATATTCGCTATTGATGGTTCTTCCTTTCTCAAAGTATTCGATGAACAAAATACCTTGCGCATCCCAAAATACCTTGCCTTCTGATGTTTGCGTCTTTGGTCGCTTTGGACGGCTTTCACCTGCTGCAGTCCACTCAGCTGACTGCTTATTTGACTCTGGGGTGAAGTGATGGATTCATGTTTCATCCATTGTCATATATTTACGCAAAAACTCCTTTTTGTTGCGTTGAAATAGTTGCAAACAACGTTCTGAATCGTCGATGCATTGTTGTTTTTGATCGACTGTGAGCAAACGCGGCACACATTTTAAAAACAGGTTTCTCACTGACAAATGTTCATCCAAAATGGTGAATACATTGCCTTCTGATATCTTCAACACCTCAGCTATCTCACGCAATTTCAATTTACGATCGGCCTAAACGAGTTTTTTGGTGTTTTCTGTGACAACTGCCGAATTTGGCAACCTGGGCGTTCAGCATCTTTTGTGTCTGTACGACCGCGTTTAAAGTGAGCATACCACCTCTTAACCGTTGTTTCCGAAGGAGCAGAATCCGAATAAGCTTATCAAGCCATTGATTTGCTTGAACAGTATTTTCCCATCAGAAATCAATGCTTTATCAACATACGAAATTCAAATTTTTCCATTGTTTTGAAAATTTGCAACAGTAAGTCGTCGGGGTGGCCTAAATTCGGTATCAGCGAGGGAGTCTATCCCCTTTTCACTAGTGCTAGACTAAAGAGATTGTTTTTTGCATCTGAGGTGGAGCGCCACACCTACCATCAGCTTCTAACTTTACCACACATATCTCCGTGCTACTCATACACTGAGTTGGCGAGGGCCGGTATCGAACTAGAAACCTTGTGGTTTCTAGCTGAACGCTATACCGACTGAGCTAACCCGGCCCTAATTTGTAAACTAATAATCCGATTGGGCTCAAATTCTGACACGTGCCATTTGAAGGTTAGTACTTTATAAAAAGTATAAGGTTTTTTTATTCGTAGCGCCATCTATATGTCAGGCCCGGGACTTATTGAGTGATGTGTTTATATATATTATATATATATATATATATATATGACCGGAATCATTGATTATGATTGATTAATTGATTTTAACGGCGTTTCATTATTTCATGCCGCGAGGTTTGTATATTGTTCATGTTTACAATTTTTTGTGTAGTTGTTTCTTGAGTGTTTTTTAACACACTGTTCTATTGAATAGAAATAATTTTCCAACATATCTATTTTACACATACCTTAACACTTACTATCAGTTCGATTTAGAGTGAAACTGGTATCAATGGGAATGAAGGTGTACATCACACTCCCAATTATCTCCATAAATGGAGCCTCGGCGTCAGGTACAATTGTGTGTCATACCCAGGAGTCTAGACAGAATGAGAAAGATAGACTTCCTGAAAGATAGACTTTCTGAATAAAAATGTTCTGATCCTTGTGATAAAAAGCGAGCCAAACAAGATAAAAAAAAGATTTGTCGGTAATTAATAATTGACAAAACTTCATCTAAGAAATGCATATAAATTAACCCTGTTAAATACAGACAATTCAACTTCTTATCTTCTTATAATGGAGATTGTGTGTTTGTCTGTCTGAAGCCGAAACTAAATCACTACTCAAGTCACAATTCCCTTAGTTATTGACGTCACATTCACCATGAATTTATTTTTATTTAAACCTCAGTTATTGATAAAATTGTTATACCTTATTAATACTTTTGACTTTATCTACATTCTAATAACATGCAATTGTATTTATATATGCAACAAAATAGCGGGTTACAGTGTGAACAGGAAAGCTAATTTGCATATTGATATTAAAAGTTTAATTTTATTAAATATGCGCTTGGTATTATTGATTTCTAATTGTTTGTTTTTTTTCTTAATGAATATGAGCAAAACACTCGGGGATAAATCTTAAAAGAAATCCTTTAATATAAAGAAATAACAGTAATTTTATTCTTTACTTCCTAATTTAACTAAATAGTTAAATTAGGAAAATTCAGCAATAAAAGGAGGGAGTGATGAAAAATGATGGAAGACTTAGTTTCAAAGTTGTTCTATTTTTCGATTATACCCCCTCTGTTTCAAATCATTTTATTTGGATTTTTATTTAGTTTCAAAAGTATTTCAAATTTAACATATTTCATTACATTAAAATTCAAATACTTGCACACGGAGGGTGCATATATTTGCTAGTTATTATAATGGAGATTGTGTGTTTGTCTGTAACCGAAACTATATCACTACTCAAGTCACAATTTCCTTTGTTATTCACGTCACATTCTCAAAGACTTTTTTTTATTTAAACCTCAATTATTAATTTTTTTAAATAAAATAAAGTTATTTTAAAACTGTTGATTATATCTACATACTAATAACAAGCAATTGTATTTATATATACAACAAAATAGCGATTTACAATGTGAACGAGAAGGTGCATATTGATATTAAAAAATAATTTTAATAAATGCTGGCTTAATATTATTGATTTCTAATTGTTTGGTTTTATTTTAATGAATATGAGCAAAACTCTTGAGGATAAATCTTAAAAGAAATCCATTAACAAGAAAAAATAACTGTAATTTTATTCTTTTCTTCCTATTTTAACTAAATAGTTAAATTAGGAGTGATGGAAGAGTAAGTTTCAGTTGTATTATTTTTCAATTATACCCCCCCCTCCACTCTGTTTTAAATCTTTTTATCTACATTCTTATTTGGTTTTATTAGTCTTTCTAATTTGATATAATATCATATTAAAACTTAAATACTTGCTTCCGGAGAGTGTATATATTTGCTAGTTTGTATAAAATAACAATATGAATATTGTGACAAGAAGCAAGTGAAATAAGATGAGAGAAGTACTCGTCGGAAATAAATAATAAAAAAAACAAAAGAAATGTTTCTTCGTATTCTCTCTCTTGTGCTAATTTGCTGCCCTATGAGGTTTTGATGATCTGAATTAAAAAAAAATGTTCACCTCAGAAAATTCGACGCTCACTATGAGAGGTTAATTGAGTTTTACGTCAAGAAAAGAAAAATCGAGAGAAAACATTTCAATGTCTTGAAGGCTTTTAGTGTTGGGTGGGGGCGTAATTATTTGTGCTTCGTGGTCTGAATTCGACTATAGGAGGGAAAGAAAGAAAGAAAAATAGGAAGAAAGCTTTGATGAGGAGATAGAAAGGAGAAAGGAGACATAGAAAAAAGAAAGAAAGAAAGCTTTGATGGAGTGAGAAAAAGAAAAAAAAGCGATAATGGGACGATGAAAAAAGAGAGGAAGAAAAAAGCTTTGATGAGGAGAGAGAAAGAAAAAGAAAGGACAAAGAAAGAAAAAGAAAGGACAAAGAGAGAAAGAAAAAGAAAGGACAAAGAGAGAAAGAAAAAGAAAGGACAAAGAGAGAAAGAGAAAGAAAGAAAGCTTTGATAGAGAAATAGAAAGAAAGAAAGAAAAAAAGAAATCATTGATGGGGAAGACAGAAAAAGAAAGGGGAGATGGGACAACGTAAAGAAGAAAACTTTGCTGGGGTGATAGAAAGAAAAAGAAAGAGGGAAGGAGACAAAGAAAGAAAAAAGAAAAAAGATAGGAAGAAATCTCTGAGAGGAAGATAGAAAGAAAAAAGAGGGCGTGAATGCTATTATGAGAAAATAGAAAGAAAGAAAGAAAGAAAGAAAGAAAGAACCTATTAGCAGAAAAAAGCTTTCAATGTAATATCAATTTCATCTGAATGATCTCGAATATTTGATTATAAACTTAATTTTTCTCAAAATGCTGAAAGCTTTCTCATTAGTTTTTTAGTAGATCAAATATTTCGACCATCTCTTTCTAGTATTAGGTCACGTGGGTGGTCAGACAAGAAGGAATTAGAAAGAAAAAAAGACATCAGGATGAATGCAGATGAATTTGTCACTGTGCACCGAGGAGAGTCACTTCCTATGCATGTGTATGTGTGTGGGGGTCCCTAGTTTAAACGACACTGTGTCACATCCTACCACCGTAGGGGTGGGTGGTAATGAATCCTACCTTGAATAATGCGTTTAATCAGTTGTTCCTAAATTTCTGTCCGGAGTGTTCGTAGCCCCGTCGGCTGGGGCTGTAGAATACTATGGCTACATCTCTTGTACAGGGGTAAGACCCCATCAATGATGCTGTCTGTTGGCATTGAGTGGCTGAGAAGTTCATGACATGTGACACTCCACTTTGGCCCTTATTTAGGCTAGACAGGCGGTCGGAGAGGCCCCCTCCGATCAATCGGCTGGTCACGCCAAGCCCTAGAACCTATATGATTTTTTCAACCGTATTGCTCTTATGGCAAACCCACAACTCTTTTATCATATATGTACTAGAAGGATGTGGCTGAGGGTATGACGTTAAATTGCATCTAATGATGGGGTTCCAATTCTTGAGCTGTGGGTTGTGTAGTGTAACCATCAATTGCCATTACTTCCGAGTCCACCCGGTGAGGTAGTACCTGTTAGGGTCCTATCTATGGGTGAAATAGATTTTTAAAAAATGGATTTAAAATGCGTTTAACAATGTGTTTTTAAAGAATTAAAAATCCAACAAAAATAAATAAAACACAAACGTCTTCGGCATAAAATAACTCTTAAGGGTTGACATGCCATAAAATCCAACCAACCAACCCGAGGTCAAATGTAATCATTTCGTTTTTTACACTTAATCATTGGACTTTTTTTCTATGGAAGCCTGTTTCTGTCATAAATCATTTAAGACGTAATAACATTCTTTAAGATTTAATGTGGAAGCGCTTGTTGTGTAACGGTTATCATCGTGGGCAGTGGACTGGGATACCCGCGTTCAAATCCGGAACGAGGCTGTTAGCATTTCACATAGCGCTTATACCCTTGAGAAAGGTATGCATCCAACTGTTCTCCCACCAGTTATGGGTAAATAGTAGGGCAGACTGGACTCTTTAACCTTATCGTGACAATTGGTCTAGGAGAAGGAAAACTCAAACCAGTTGTAAAGGGATGATCTCTACCAGGCTATTACTGCCTAAGACACATGCTTTATGAGTACAGTGGCGGAACAAAGGGGACCAGGGAGGGGCAGCTACCACGGGGCGCAGCATCAGGGGCGCAAAATAGCCCTAAACCGAAAACATTTGCGTTACTAAAACGAGTAGGTCAAGCTTTGAAAAATCTGAATGAGTATCTATTGGCCTCTGGAAGGGACACCGGGAAGTGGATCACAACGATGGCACGCCACGGCATAAACAGCGCCTTGACGACCAAACGAGGTTACGGTACCAGTGAAGAAGGGTTAGAATGATACTAGACAATACGTGACCCATTGGGTCACCCATCGAGCTCTCGGTAGATAATTGTGAATAGGTAAAACAGAGTTTGCAAAGTGAATTACATTTTTTTAAAGAAAAATACGGTCGGAGATTTTTTTTTTAAAACATCAAAATCATTTTGTAAGATTTCTAAGAAAGGACTCGTTTGACCTAATTTGAAATTGAAATTGATCATGGAATTTTATTCAGCTACGGGCTCGTCGCTAAATCTTAATATACAAATAAAGTGAGTAGTTTAATGTCTCTATCAAAATCACTCTCCCGTCTCTCTCTTACTCACAAAGAGAAACTTATATAACGAGTAGATAATCAAGATTACATAGAGAGAGTTAAACTGATAGGCTGAATGTAAGTGAGGGATGGGTCAGTTTTTTACTTAATTGCTAATTACGACTAGTTAGAACCAATTAAAATGGAATTTGTTCAAACATAATTCAATTTAAAAACAAGGAATATTTTAGTATGAATTTTGTGTCATTAAACTAAACTAGAAAAAAGCCTTCAGGAAATAAAAATTGGTTCGCTCAGCTTTAGTATAATTATAGATGACCAACCAATTGTGGCCTTGATTTTATTTATATTAAATTTATTTCATGAGTAAATGCAGAAAGCTGACAAATTTTAAAACACTAATCTTTATTCGTATCACTGCAAGGATGAAGATAATGCAACGACATTTTTAATCCTCTTACGTTTAAATGAACACCTTATTTCTTTGCTTTAAAGAAAAACATCTTTAGTCGACAAGCACACAAGTTTGTAAACAACATCTTTTTTCGGACGTTTCTACCAAAAGATTTTTAATCGCAATTAACTGTCGTCTGCAAAACAAATATAAAAGAATCATTGTACGCCCACCATGTTTTATATTAATAGATCAATAAGAACTCTTTAAAAACCGGAGAGAGAAAAAGTAGTCAGAGGTATTTGTGGGCAATACGTCAGAATGATGTAAATCTTTTTCAATCGTAATTAGATTAAATCTTTTGCCTTCCCTTCATTTCCGTTGTAGGTTGAAAACGATCGTGATGACGAGGCGAAAAAATGGAGGATAAACGAGACTCTCTCATGATTAGTAAACAACTCAGAGAAATACGGCCTGGCACAAGTACAAACATGAACATTACATACCTCAGTTAGATATGTGTCCCAAATGCAACGCTAAACAAGGCAGTTCAAAACGAGGCCATTCTAACGTACGATTTACACGATAAGCTATGGCAGGGATCTCAAACTCAAAGGTGCAAAACAATCATTGTGTCCTGGGGGGAGAGGGCACCCTCAACGGGTCAAAAGTGAGATGAGAGGGGTGTGTCATTTCAACCAGTTATAGTGCTCATCTGCAATACAATTCATAGTCTGCTATTTTTTCTCATCAAAATGAATATTATAATGATAGATTTGGTTTGGTTTCTTTGCTTAATGGCATATCAACCTTCGCGGGTTATTTAATTCAAAACTATCCTTTTAGAAGAACGGTAGTGTTACTATTTAATCCATTACTGGTGGATGAGGGGGTTCATACCTTTCCCACGGGTATTAGTCTAAAAGTGGAGTTCGAATTCGTTTATTACGATTTCGGAGTCCATAATGTTAGTCATTATGCTAAAGGGAGTCCCACTATTATAATAATGATAAGTGGGATATGTGAATAAGTACAAAATGTAAAAGTAAAGTCGTCGTGGTGGCCTAAAGTCGGTATCAGCCAGACAGTGAGGAAGTATATCCCCTTTTCACTAGCGCTAGACCAAGGAGATTGCTTTGTCGTCTGAGGCGGAGCGCCGCACCTTCTTAATTCTGTTTTTATTTTTGGTAAATTCCATTTTTTTCTATTTCATTGTAGTTCATGGCTTTTTAAATTCTTCTTTAGCTTGTTCAATTCACCGATTGGTCCATGCTAATAAATACTGAAAGTTTTCGCCTTTCGCAGCCGACTTTCGCCAAAATACCCGGGTATTTCATTTTCCTATAACCTACTTAAAAAAAAAAAAAAAAAAAAAAAAAGTGAAAAAACAATTGAAAAAAGGTCATGTTTAGGTTGTGTTATAAACGATTAGCTGGAGTACCCGGTAGTACTCAGGAAAGGTGAGGTTATTCGCAGTTCACAGAATGCGTCTGAAAATGCTATGGAACTCGGTTGCCCATACTGGATTTTTTATAGCTACCTTTGCTAGGTGTGTTTATGACAGATCAATTTACCACTTCTCCCCTACCCACCTCTCACTGAAACATCTTCTCTTTCCTCCTTCATTGTAAAGATGTCCCCATGAGTTCCATTATTGATTTTTATTGAAATCCAATTAGGCAGTCCTGTCTCTGAATATTCGCTTAAAGTTTCATGATTGGATCACTGGTGTAGGTGCCAACTGGTTATACATATACAGATAGAAATTGCCATTTATGTACTAGATTGCAAGTGAAACACAACAGGATTCGTACTTGGTTTTAAATCTGGATGGTATATATTTACCCAACCCCTCCGAACGAGCTGGAAGCGACACAAGGTCAATTTTACCGGAGATTAACAGGTTTTAACTCAGATATTTTCCCCAAGGCCGGTTTTCTAACCAAGGTTAGAGCCAATTCCGTCCTATTACTTTATCCCTAGCTGGTTGGTTGTAGGTTAGATTTTACGGCATGTCAACCCTTGTAGGGTTATTTTATGCCGAAGACATTTTTGTTTTATTCATTTTTGATGTGTACTCAACTTTTTAAAACTCATTTTACACACTTTTTTAAATTCCTTTTTTTTTATTTAACTTATTGATATATAGCAGTAGTAGTAACAGGTACTGATACTCCCGGTCAGAGTAGATCTGGGAGTAATAATGAAGAAGGGTTACTCCACATTCACAGGAGCTCCAGAATTAGAACTTCACCATGAGATAGAGTTTATCATACCCAGCCTTCTAGCATCCATGTGATAAAAAGGATTGGCGGTTTGTCATAAGGGCAATAGGGTTGAGAATTCTATAGATGCTACCCCCTAACTGGAGTGATAATGGTTGGCTTCATTCTTTTCACAGAGTAATAGAGATATAGGCAATACAGACAGCCTCGCCCCAGATTTGAATTCGAATCGTCCTGTCCATTTCCTACGAGGATAACCGATAACCATTACACAACAAACGGACTTCAAGAATATATATATATATATATATAATATATATACCTCCGCACGAGTAGGATGTGACACAAGGTCAATTTTTAAACGGGGTTTAACAGATGTAAATTCAGAGTTTTCTTTCTCCAAGATTGGTTGCCTAACCAAAGTTAAAGAGTCCAGTCTCCCTAATATTTACCCACAGCTGGAGGGAAATAGTTGGATGCATACCTTTCCCAAGGGTATTAGTGATATATGAAATGCAAACAGCCCCGTCCAGGATTTGAACTCGTCAGATACTCGACTTTAAGAATATGGGATGATAAAACTATTTCCTGTCAAGAACAGCATAAAACACAATGAAGAGCATCTTGGTCGATACTTTCTGTTTGTCTGGGATAAATAATAAGAGAAAGATATTAGTTAAGTGATTTTTAATATTGTACTTTCTTAAGTGTGAACCTTTTTTTTATGTATCTTAAACCGAAACTTGATAGTGTCTCATTTTGTTTCGTTTTTGTTTTCTACTTTCAGAACAATGAATCATCATTTTGTGGAAATTGGGATGAGTTTCGCACTGGTCGCCATCATCGTAACTCATTTAACGAGCGCCGCGCCGTCGCCGTACGTCGAATCGGACATGACGAATACACTGAGCAAGTACAAACAACAGTTGTCTAACGCATTGCGAAAGCGGAGTGGCGATGAGGCAACTAATCAAGTCCTCACTGCCAGCGCACGACATTTTCTCACCTCTGCTTTCCATAAAAAGAGATCAGGGCTGACCGCACAGAAGAAGAGAGACTTGGATCTGACCGGTACCGACGATGACGCTAGCAAACGCAGAGGAGCCTGGTATTATGATTACGGACTTGGTGGTGGCCGATTCGGCAAGAGATACTATGATGAATACGGTCTCGGTGGAGGCCGTTTCGGCCGAGACGTTGATCACGTTGACCTTTTGGACGCCTAGGGAGACTATAACGAAAGAAGCCATAAACATACCCAATATAATAATAATAACAATAATGGTGTTGTTATTATGATTAAAAAACAGACTTACAGACATAAAACAAACACTGTTTGAAAAAACAATTACTTTTTTTTCTAATGCATTAAAAAAAATGTGTTAAAACAAAAAATGAAATGCAGTCCTTTTTTGTTTTCTTTGATTCAAGATATCCATTTAAAAAAATTCTTTGGAAATAAAAGGTAGATGCAAACTTAATTAAAATGTGTGCTCTGGTAAAATATCCTCTCGTTGTGAGTGAACACAGTAGAAATGTGTCACCATTTTTTTATCTTTTGGTAAGTCACGTTGTTTCACGTAAAGTCACGTTCTGGTTATCCAACGGAAAAGCCATTTATATCCTACAATAACAAGAAACGTACGGCCATTTTTGTCATGGCCTGATGTTTACCAAAGCTGGTTTTGCTCATCAATTACTACTGAGTAGTGAGTTCAATTCTCACTGGGTGACCCATTCACGTAATTTCCTAATCCATCACGGGCAGGGTGATGCGCAGAGTCAATTTTAAAGCGGAGTTTAATGGGTTTGAATTCAGAATTTTCCTTCTACTCGACCGGTTACCATATCAAGGTTAAAAAGCCCAATATGCCTAATTATTTACGCATAACTGGAGGTGAATGTAAAATTTCTTAGTACGAAAGGAACACTTAACTTAGTATGGTTTGATTTGGTTGGTTTGCGGCATATCAACCTCGGTGGGTCATTTAATGCCGACTAAGTTTTGGATTCATAGCGGTAGTTTGATAGAAAACAAATGTATTATGTACAGATTTTAACTATTGTTCAATTACTCATATTTTTTGTACAATCCCACTTCTTTTAAGGAAATGTAAAATCCTGGATGCTCTTATTTTCGTGAAAAGATTTTCTTTTCCAAATTATTTGCTTGGTTATATTTTGTTCGCACTAGATTAAAATCTACACACTCTAGTAGAATATGTTTCACTGTAAATCTCTCTTGGTATGTATTGCATATTAGGGGTTCTGTGTCCTCTAGTAAATAGTGATGTGTGTGTGGTCTATGTAAAGGCTATTTTTGTTGTATTTTAAGTTCCATTCTCCAATGGTAGGTTTGATATTTTGAAGTTTGTTATCAATGAGTGCATTCCAATAATTTTGCCATGCAAACATGCCTTAAGTTGTTTACAGTACCTGAGGTTACATTATTTACCCATAAATAGAGAGAGTATAGTTGGATTCATACCTTTCCCAAGAATATTAGCGCTATATCAAACGCAAACAGCCTCGTCCAGGATTTGAAATCAGGTCCATTTCCTGTAACAATAACTTTTATAATACAGACGGCCATGTGCCAAATATATGTTAGTCACGCAGATTAATTACTATTGAGTTGTAAACAACAGCATCGTTAAAAACGGCTAGAATACTCAGAAGAGTCCTGGAGACCTGAGGAGACTTGTTGTCACTTAGACTCCAGTGAAAGAACATCAGCTTATGTTGGTGTGAAAAACTCGCAAGAAGTGAAATAATAATAGGTAATTAGATTCCTGCCCATAGATTAGTGCAATGGTAACATTTTAAAAATTTAGTCTTCGAAAAATGAACTAACGCAATCTTGTTGCATTTTTGAGTGAATATGTCCAGGTTTTTTTAAAAATCTAAATACTGTGTAAATTTTGTGTTTTATGACAAAATGTAAATTATATACGTTCATATTTGTAGTCCGTACAAACCGATAAAAAGTTTAGCAAATACTAAATTTAGAATTGATTTAGCTGATACAAATTCTAAAATGTAAGTGCGTATTATACACAAGAATTATCTTACAGAATTTCGTATTTTCAAAAAATGCGTTTTTATAGATAAGCGCGTGTTATACACAAATAATTACAGTATTTAAAAGCAAAAGTCGAAAACGAGTGACCCTCAAGATATTCTCGCATATTAATCACTGCAGGGTAATGAATTCGAAAGGTACCCTTTGCTTATACCTTGTGCCACACCTAAGCTAAATATTTAGGGACATTGTATGTATTTACCAACCCCTCCGCACGAGCAGGATGTGACACAAGGTCAATTTATAAAGCGGAGTTTAACAGGTTTGAAATCAGATTTTTTTCTCTTATACTAGTCACCTAACTAATGTTGAAGAGCCCAGTCTGCCCTACTATTTACCCATAGCTGGGGGAGATTAGTTGGATTCATACCTTTCCCAAGAATGTCAGCGCTATATCAAACGCAAACAGCCTCGTCCAGTATTTGAGCTCGTTTCGTCATGCCCATTTCCTATGAAGGTATCCATTACTCCACGCGACTCCATATTTAGGGACATTGTATTGTGGTTTACTAATTAGCAATCTAGCCTGTAAAATCTGCATCGTGAGTTCAATCCCACGAGATGCTTATCAAATTAACTTATGCTTCGTAAAAAAAAATTCTGTGTTCGATTTTCAGAGTTCACATATTCCTGACCTTGTGCCAAACTAAACTAAGGTTAGTAAATTACAAACATAGATATTTAATTGAATTATTTCTAAACAAGTACCGCCCTGTTGGTTCGAGCAAAAGAATACATCGACTGCACCCATGCAGAGGGGTAAAATCCCGCCAATGGGCCACTACGACCCGTGATGCTTAGAGATGGACAGTGGCTGAGCAGCCCATGACATGCAACACTATTTGGCCATTAGGCTAGAAGGACAGGCTCCCCTCTGATCAATCTATTGATTACGCCAAGCCCTAGCTCTTATATGATTGTCCCAATCTTATTGGCCTTATAGCAAGTCCCAGTCCTTTTAATCATATATGTGCTAGAAACAGGTGGTTGGGGGGTAGTGTTCTGGATATGCATTGAAACTGCATCTAATGGCGAAGTTTCAATTCTGGAGTGTGGAGTACCCCTTCTTGCCATTAATCCCTGGTCCACTCTGAACCAGAGTGGTAGTACCTGTTAGGGTTCAATCTATTGGTTGAATAGAAAAATGAGTTTTAGATAAAATGTATTATTTAAAAATTGATTTTAAAGAAAAAAATTGAATCAAACATCAACCGTGAATAGAATAAAAGGGTTGACATGCCGTAAAATCCCAAAAACCAAACGAAACCAAACAAACCCGGCGTATTTTTGGCCGCAGTCTTTCGTTAATGCAAATTTGGGTGATGATAATGGACAGATTACAAAATATTGCCTTTTGTCTTATCATGTCTCTCTCTCTCTCTCTCTCTCTCTCTCTCTCTGTCTGTCTGTCTGTCTGTCTCTCTCTCTCTCTCTCTCTCTATCTATCTATCTATATAACGTATATTTTGGCAGCATTTTTTCTTTTAAACATGATTTGTTAAATTCTACGGACAATTCTTGTCGGGCGAGTTTTTGTTCGATCCTTTCTAACTGTCAGACTATTTTTTTAATATCTGGGTGGAATTGGTGTAGCAATCCATCAAAGGTTTTTTTTTTTCAAAGGTGGATTGCTACACCAATTCCACCCTGATATTAAAAAGATTGCCAGAAGTTAGAAAGGATCGCAAAAATTGTCCGTAGAGTTAAACAAAACATACATTTATATATATATATATATATATATATATATATATATATATATAAGTCCACGTATGCCATTTTGTAGGTATATATGATGGATGTTGTGAAACTTTTGTGGTTATATTTTACTTCCTCAAGTGTCAATTAAATCGTCTCTCAGTTTGGAAGTGAACATTTGAAATTAAAAGAAAAAGAAAAAAAAACAGTAATTCCACAAAACTTTCTCACAAAAGGTAGAGATCTTCCTGGAATATCAGGACTTAATTTTTTTTTTTTAAATATCAAAAGAGGTAGCGTGGACATGCGATTGTGACCAACTATACCTAGTATAAGACAGCAAGCATGGGGCACACAGTGAGAATCGAACTCTTTACTCGGTAGTAATTGATCTGCGTGATTATCTCACCAACAACATTGTAATGCTTAGGAAACTAGTCCAATATAGACCAATTCCAACTGATTTGTGAGTTCGATTCTCACTGGGTTACCCATACTTCTGACTCTAATCTAAGTTAAAAGTAAATGACTATAATAGTGAGATTGATTCTCACTTAGTGGCTCACATATATAGCTTTCATGCTAGATTACAATTCTAAATCAGGGTTTAGCCAATTAGTTTTATAGGCTATTGCTAGAAATATTTGCTTAGTTTGGCATAAGGCCAGTTGTATGGAGTACCCAGCGAGAATCGAACTCTCTAATAATGGTCTGCTCATCTAGGTCACTGCGTGCTAGAAGGTGGTGGTTGAGGGTGTTCGTGTCCTGGGTATGACGTTAAACGCTATCTGATGGTGACGTTCCATCTCTGAAAGTCTGGGGAATGTGGAGCACCACTTCATCACCATTGCTCCCAGGTTGACTCTGACTCGGAGTGGTAGTACCTGTTAATGTTCCATCAATGGGTTAAATAGAAAAATGTGTTTATAAAAATTGAGTACCTATCAATGAATTTATTTCAAAACTTTTTCGGCATTAAATGATCCACTGAGGTTGATATGCCTTAAAACAAACCAAACCAAACTCTGATATTGTTCTGCTCACTCAGCTCATTAAGCTTTGCACAAATGAGATGCTAAATGTTATCTAGATTCAACTCAAGGGAGAAAGTACGGGGCACTTTGTGAGAATCGAACTCACTACTAATTGTTCTAGTTTGTAGTACAAGCTTACTAAATATAACACCACGACAAGATTATAGAAGTTATCAGATAACATAGAAACTATAATGTCGCAGTGGGATTCTAACTGCGTCGAGTGGCAGACTCAGCTGTAACTTAAATACAGTCCTTGCATGACATTTCAGACTGAGGGCTGAAGAGTGGGTACTTATCCAGATGAATGCCAGGACTTGCCAGAGTTCATAATGGAATAACCCAAAGCTGCATATAAACCACCTGCCAAAACTCTAGAGATAGAGCTTGTAACAGAGATGAATACTTGACAAATCCAACAGAGATAATTCAGCTTAGTTTAATTTAGTACAATTCCACTATTAAGAGACCCCCAGTGAGAATCGAACTCAATAAAGATCTCACTAGCTTGCTAATCATTGCAACCGCAAGACGTCAAGTATAGCTTAGATACATCATAAGGCCGCAAGTATGAGGGCACCTAGTGAGAATTAACTTCACTACTTTATTAATCATCAGCAACACTTAAATTAGTCTAGCCCTTATGGCAAGCCCCAACCCCTTTTTATCATATGGGTGCTAGAAGGGGATGGCTGCGGGTCTACATGTCCTGGGAATGACGTTAAACTCTATCTGATGGTAAGGTTCCAGTTTTGGAGGTTTGGGGAATGTGGAGCACCCCTTCATCACCATTGCTCCCTGGTCCACTCTGACTCGGAGTGGTAGTACCTGCTAGGGTCCCATCTATGGGTTAAATAGAAAAACATGAGTTGATAAAAAATGTTATTATCCATTAAGGATTGATTTATTTCAAAACTTTATCGGCATTAAATGACCCACTGAGGTTGATATGCCGTAAAACAAACCAAACCAAACCAAACCAAAATTACATTAGTCTAATACTAAGCTACACGAGGGAGCCACCTAGTGAGAATAAACTGTAATAATCATCTGCAAGAGGGTTCTTATTGCGGATTGAACTCACTAACAATAGTTGACTAGCCGAGCTTGTTAGCCATTGCACCCGGAGATTTTTTATATTCTATCCACATTTCAGAGAAACGCCGAACACTAGATATTTTATTATTTAATTTTTCATCGTACTCAGATATTCCCAATAAGACAACGTGACCCTCACTGAGACATCAACATCACCCCACCCCTCACCGAAATTTCTATGGAACATGGCAGTGGTCGCCGTGAGATGTACGTTTTATATTTTTCCCTTTGCGGAAACATGGGAGGACCGTTTCACTCTGACGTGTGCAATGGAACTCTTCTGTTTTGGAAGATAGAAACAAAAAATAAAAGATTGGCCACATTGCGCAATAATGAAACAACATCATCAGCAGCAGCAGTAGCAACAACAACTACATGATTAGTTGAGCAATAATTCAGAGAAATATGCTTATATTTCAATAGTAATGTCCCAACCGGTCAGCTCTCCGGTCTTCAGATGCACATCGCACAAGTTATTTTCATTTTTTTCTACTTTTCTCCCCATTGACAAATTGTTCTGTTCTGTATAAATCTTCATCGCTTTATGTTGTAAGCGGTAAGAAAAAAACGGCAAATAGTTTGTTAGTAAAAATATATTACCAAACTTCACCTGGGAAAAAATGAACAGACCAAGAGAGTCGCACCAACCGTAAATAATCGATTAAAACTATAACACTTGGTAAAAAAAATATATATTTATAAAAATATATATATATAAACCGCTAGGGTTGTCTGAAGCTAAAATGTAAAAAGTGCTCGATACCTAAGTAGAGCAAATAGTTAGAGTTAATAGAGTTAATCCTAATAAGTCAGATATACTTACTAATAGTTTCACTTAATAGCTCATCAGGGCAAGAATCTGACCCTTGAGTCAGATTCTTGCCTACCTTCTCTATTATCCATTGTCCCTGGGAGGTCCTCTGCGCAGCATCCAGTATCTGCGCGTAGCTGGTCAATGTATGTCCTTGCTGGGCGCCCACATTAGCATATCCATGTGTTGGCTACCACAGGAGAACATCACTTATGAGTTCATCCTTGCTTCTCCAGCAGTGTCCAGCATATCTTGTCCGTCTCAATCAGATGGTTTGTGAGATAGGGGGCAGGTGGCCGTACAGCTGCTTCTTTGTGGGGTGCTGTTTCCACGATTTCTTCAAGATCGCACGCAGCATTCTTGTACAGCTCTCAACTAGCTTATTCTCATGGCTTCGTTAGGGTCCAAGTGGTGCAGCCATACAGCAGCACTGATACAATCACAGCTGGAATAATTGTCGTTTTAATTTGTCAGTGAGATCGGATTTCCATATGACTAATAAACTGTTTATAGCGAACCATGCCTTCCCTATCCGTGCATTAACATCGCTTTCTATGGATGAGATATTACTACCTAGGTATGTGAATTGTTCTGCTGGCTTTAAAGACTTTAGGTTCTGTAGTTGTCTTTTTAGATACTGTGTTCACAGCTATGACATTAATAGTGTGTGTGTGTCTTGTTTATCTACTCTGGGTGTGATGCGGTTTGGGTGTGTGATGTAGCTTTTTTTTAAGTGTGTGTGTAATACACATATATAATGGTTAAAATTTAACACTAAAAGCGTCTCTATTTCGTCAAATCTTTACAATACATTAAAATGCATAGCAATACCACAATATATTCAATTGTAAAAATATATACAAGAATGGAGAAAATGTATAAGTGAGTTTCACGGTTACAATATTTGAGGGTCCGACAGAACGGTTGTAGATATGAACTGTTGGATCAGCTACTAAGATGATTTGTTTATTTGTGGTGAAGATTGTGTAGAACCAGTTACACATTTTGGATAAACCGAGAATAATAGAATGGTGCATCAGTAGACTACAGATTCTCCGATAAACACTTTTTTCTTCTCCTAGACAGGTTGCCCGGTCAAGGCTAGACACCTCAGACTTCCCCACAGAATCTCCAAAAAACACTTTTTCCTTCTCCTAGACTGGTTACCACACCAAGGCTTAGACACCCTAGCCCTCCCCATAGATTCTCCGAAAAACACTTTTTCCTACTAGACAGGTTACCACACCAAGACTAGACACCCCAGCCTTCCCTACAGAATTTCCGAAAATCACTTTACCCTTCTCCTAGACTGGTTGCCCGGCCAAGGCAAGACACCCCAGCCTTCCCTACAGAATCTCCGAAAATCACTTTACCCTTCTCCTAGACTGGTTGCCCGGCCAAGGCTAGACACCCCAGCCTTCCCTAGTGAATCTCCGAAAAACACTTTTTCCTTCTCCTAGACTGGTTGCCCACCCAAGGCTAGGGCCCAAACTTCCTTATTTACTCGTACCTGGGATAAAAGATGGTTTCATGTATTTTCTCTATTGGATTAGCGCGAATGGAAAAGCAAACTGCCTCGCTTAGGACTCGAACTTGAGTCGTCGAGTCCATTTTCCTTAAGACGATAACCGTTTCATAGGGTCTAGAGAACGCTTCAACTCAAAATTCCATTAAAGATTAAAAAGCTTAGATGCTCGGATCTTTGCCATAACTTGTGGCATGATGAGTAATTTCGTTTTTCAACATCTCCCAAGACAATGAAGTGGAGGGGGGTACTTGGCGGCACCCATCTCCTCGTTGGTGTGTCATGCTAAGTAATTTCACTTTGTGGCATTTCTCAAAGCAATTGGCGGTTACAATCATACCTTTCAATTTTTTTTCAGAGTGACGCTGTTTTCTTGCTCCTGTAGATTGATATTCTGAGTAAATTCCGATTAAAAAGCAATTAAAGTTAAATACGAAATAAAATTAACAACAACAACAACAACGATAATACAGAATCCGTCCAAGAGAAGGAGACACATACATAGACTGACTATTCCCAGCCAGAAAATTAACAAGAAAAAATATTACTAATCTATTGATAATGAAAATTCAGTCTCTGTTTGTCTGTAACCGAAACTATGTCATTGCTTACGTCACCATACCCAAAATTGTCACTACATAGAATAAAGAACAATTCGTATTAATAAGATAAATAAAAATTGTTTCCTATAATCCAACATTTGAATCTTTTCCATTGTAATAATGACAATCTAAATATATAAACTATATAAACTATGATATTAATTAAAAATTGTATTATTATTCTAAATGGAAAAGATTATTTGTGAAATTTGTAATCAATTTTTTAAAAAAATACTTTTTACTTTCACCCTTTTTCAGTAACAAGAAGTTAACTAAGAAGTTTTAAAATAAATAAATAAATACCTACTATTTTGTGTAAAATGTGTGTGTATAATATTCAAAATGATTATTTAATTAATAATTAATAGATGTGCACATTTTATTTGAGAAGGACATAGCTAAGTTTATTTATTTTTTTACTCTTTTAATGAATTTGATGAAACCCTCTGACATTGAATTTTTAGCCCCACCTCTGGCAATATGTTTTAAAAATAAATTTTACACCGCCCAGAGAGCGTTTTTTTTTTTTTGCTAGTAATAATAATGCAGAAAACTAGCACAAACGAAGTATAAGACTAGCCATGAGTGAGTGAGGAAAGTGATCCGCAGGGAATTGTGCAAGAAATTATTTTTTGACCATACCACTAAATGGTATATGCACAAACGAATCCATCCCAGAAAATGAGACGCCTAAAATTCTATTGGATACAAACGAATCACCTAATCCCGACTCGAAGACAAGACCTGGTGTTAATTAACAAGAAAAAAAGAACTTGTCATCTGGTGGATTTTACCATTCTGTTGGGCATTGAATGAAAATGAAAAAAGTGAAAAGATAGACAAATACTTAGATCTTGCCAGAGAACTGAAAAGGATATAGAACATAAGGGCAAAGGTGATACCACTTGTAATAGGTGGCCTTAGAGGAAGAATCGAGACCATCCTGATAACGCCATTGTTAAGATCAGCTGGAGTCTCCAAATGATTAGAAAAAGACTAGATGAATAGGAAATTATAGGAAGAATCTAGATGATAGCATTGTTAAGATGCGTTAGAATACTCAGAAGAGTCCTGGAAACCTGACGTGGCTTGATGTCACTCACACTCCAGTAGAAGACCACCAAATAAAACTGGTGTGAAAAACTCAAAAAGTATGATATAATAATAAAAAGTAGACGTTTTTTCAAAGAAGGGAGTAAGGTACAATAGAAAACATTTACTATAGAAATGCATTGCAAATGAGGAAGAAAGGGATTGTCAGTGGTCAGGAATTAATGCAAGTGTTACTAACAGAATAGGGCTATTATATGTATAATAGATAAACATTTACTATAGAAATGCATTGCAAATGAGGAAGAAAGGGATTGTCAGTGGTCAGGAATTAATACAAGTGTTACTAACAGAATAGGGCTATTATATGTATAATAGATAAACATTTACTATAGAAATGCATTGCAAATGAGGAAGAAAGGGATTGTCAGTGTCAGGAATTAATACAAGTGTTACTAACAGAATAGGGCTATTATATGTATAATAGATAAACATTTACTATAGAAATGCATTGCAAATGAGGAAGAAAGGGATTGTCAGTGGTCAGGAATTAATACAAGTGTTACTAACAGAATAGGGCTATTATATGTATAATAGATAAATATTACTATAGAAATGCATTGCAAATGAGGAAGAAAGGGATTGTCAGTGGTCAGGAATTAATGCAAGTGTTACTAACAGAATAGGGCTATTATATGTATAATAGATAAATATTTACTATAGAAATGCATTGCAAATGAGGAAGAAAGGGATTGTCAGTGGTCAGGAATTAATGCAAGTGTTACTAAGAATAGGGCTATTATATGTATAATAGATAAACATTTACTATAGAAATGCATTGCAAATGAGGAAGAAAGGGATTGTCAGTGGTCAGGAATTAATGCAAGTGTTACTAACAGAATAGGGCTATTATATGTATAATAGATAAACATTTACTATAGAAATGCATTGCAAATGAGGAAGAAAGGGATTGTCAGTGGTCAGGAATTAATGCAAGTGTTACTAACAGAATAGGGCTATTATATGTATAATAGATAAACATTTACTATAGAAATGCATTGCAAATGAGGAAGAAAGGGATTGTCAGTGGTCAGGAATTAATACAAGTGTTACTAACAGAATAGGGCTATTATATGTATAATAGATAAATATTTACTATAGAAATGCATTGCAAATGAGGAAGAAAGGGATTGTCAGTGGTCAGGAATTAATGCAAGTGTTACTAACAGAATAGGGCTATTATATGTATAATAGATAAACATTTACTATAGAAATGCATTGCAAATGAGGAAGAAAGGGATTGTCAGTGGTCAGGAATTAATGCAAGTGTTACTAACAGAATAGGGCTATTATATGTATAATAAATAAATATTTACTATAGAAATGCATTGCAAATGAGGAAGAAAGGGATTGTCAGTGGTCAGGAATTAATGCAAGTGTTACTAACAGAATAGGGCTATTATATGTATAATAATAAATTTACTATAGAAATGCATTGCAAATGAGGAAGAAAGGGATTGTCAGTGGTCAGGAATTAATGCAAGTGTTACTAACAGAATAGGGCTATTATATGTATAATAAATAAATATTTACTATAGAAATGCATTGCAAATGAGGAAGAAAGGGATTGTCAGTGGTCAGGAATTAATACAAGTGTTACTAACAGAATAGGGCTATTATATGTATAATAGATAAATTTACTATAGAAATGCATTGCAAATGAGGAAGAAAGGGATTGTCAGTGGTCAGGAATTAATGCAAGTGTTACTAACAGAATAGGGCTATTATATGTATAATAATAAACATTTACTATAGAAATGCATTGCAAATGAGGAAGAAAGGGATTGTCAGTGGTCAGGAATTAATGCAAGTGTTACTAACAGAATAGGGCTATTATATGTATAATAGATAAACATTTACTATAGAAATGCATTGCAAATGAGGAAGAAAGGGATTGTCAGTGGTCAGGAATTAATGCAAGTGTTACTCACAGAATAGGCTATTATATGTATAATAGATAAACATTTACTATAGAAATGCATTGCAAATGAGGAAGAAAGGGATTGTCAGTGGTCAGGAATTAATACAAGTGTTACTAGAGTAGGGCTATTATATGTATAATAGATAAACATTTACTATAGAAATGCATTGCAAATGAGGAAGAAAGGGATTGTCAGTGGTCAGGAATTAATGCAAGTGTTACTAACAGAATAGGGCTATTATATGTATAATAGATAAACATTTACTATAGAAATGCATTGCAAATGAGGAAGAAAGGGATTGTCAGTGGTCAGGAATTAATGCAAGTGTTACTAACAGAATAGGGCTATTATATGTATAATAGATAAACATTTACTATAGAAATGCATTGCAAATGAGGAAGAAAGGGATTGTCAGTGGTCAGGAATTAATACAAGTGTTACTAACAGAAGGGCTATTATATGTATAATAGATAAACATTTACTATAGAAATGCATTGCAAATGAGGAAGAAAGGGATTGTCAGTGGTCAGGAATTAATGCAAGTGTTACTAACAGAATAGGGCTATTATATGTATAATAGATAAACATTTACTATAGAAATGCATTGCAAATGAGGAAGAAAGGGATTGTCAGTGGTCAGGAATTAATACAAGTGTTACTAACAGAATAGGGCTATTATATATAATAGATAAACATTTACTATAGAAATGCATTGCAAATGAGGAAGAAAGGGATTGTCAGTGGTCAGGAATTAATGCAAGTGTTACTAACAGAATAGGGCTATTATATGTATAATAGATAAACATTTACTATAGAAATGCATTGCAAATGAGGAAGAAAGGGATTGTCAGTGGTCAGGAATTAATGCAAGTGTTACTAACAGAATAGGGCTATTATATGTATAATAGATAAACATTTACTATAGAAATGCATTGCAAATGAGGAAGAAAGGGATTGTCAGTGGTCAGGAATTAATGCAAGTGTTACTAACAGAATAGGGCTATTATATGTATAATAGATAAACATTTACTATAGAAATGCATTGCAAATGAGGAAGAAAGGGATTGTCAGTGGTCAGGAATTAATACAAGTGTTACTAACAGAATAGGGCTATTATATGTATAATAGATAAACATTTACTATAGAAATGCATTGCAAATGAGGAAGAAAGGGATTGTCAGTGGTCAGGAATTAATACAAGTGTTACTAACAGAATAGGGCTATTATATGTATAATAGATAAACATTTACTATAGAAATGCATTGCAAATGAGGAAGAAAGGGATTGTCAGTGGTCAGGAATTAATACAAGTGTTACTAACAGAATAGGGCTATTATATGTATAATAGATAAACATTTACTATAGAAATGCATTGCAAATGAGGAAGAAAGGGATTGTCAGTGGTCAGGAATTAATGCAAGTGTTACTAACAGAATAGGGCTATTATATGTATAATAGATAAACATTTACTATAGAAATGCATTGCAAATGAGGAAGAAAGGGATTGTCAGTGGTCAGGAATTAATACAAGTGTTACTAACAGAATAGGGCTATTATATGTATAATAGATAAACATTTACTATAGAAATGCATTGCAAATGAGGAAGAAAGGGATTGTCAGTGGTCAGGAATTAATGCAAGTGTTACTAACAGAATAGGGCTATTATATGTATAATAGATAAACATTTACTATAGAAATGCATTGCAAATGAGGAAGAAAGGGATTGTCAGTGGTCAGGAATTAATTCAAGTGTTACCAACAGAATAGGGCTATTATATGTATAATAGATAAACATTTACTATAGAAATGCATTGCAAATGAGGAAGAAAGGGATTGTCAGTGGTCAGGAATTAATGCAAGTGTTACAACAGAATAGGGCTATTATATGTATAATAGATAAACATTTACTATAGAAATGCATTGCAAATGAGGAAGAAAGGGATTGTCAGTGGTCAGGAATTAATGCAAGTGTTACCAACAGAATAGGGCTATTATATGTATAATAGATAAACATTTACTATAGAAATGCATTGCAAATGAGGAAGAAAGGGATTGTCAGTGGTCAGGAATTAATGCAAGTGTTACTAACAGAATAGGGCTATTATATGTATAATAGATAAACATTTACTATAGAAATGCATTGCAAATGAGGAAGAAAGGGATTGTCAGTGGTCAGGAATTAATGCAAGTGTTACTAACAGAATAGGGCTATTATATGTATAATAGATAAACATTTACTATAGAAATGCATTGCAAATGAGGAAGAAAGGGATTGTCAGTGGTCAGGAATTAATGCAAGTGTTACTCACAGAATAGGGCTATTATATGTATAATAGATAAACATTTACTATAGAAATGCATTGCAAATGAGGAAGAAAGGGATTGTCAGTGGTCAGGAATTAATGCAAGTGTTACTAACAGAATAGGGCTATTATATGTATAATAGATAAACATTTACTATAGAAATGCATTGCAAATGAGGAAGAAAGGGATTGTCAGTGGTCAGGAATTAATGCAAGTGTTACTAACAGAATAGGGCTATTATATGTATAATAGATAAACATTTACTATAGAAATGCATTGCAAATGAGGAAGAAAGGGATTGTCAGTGGTCAGGAATTAATGCAAGTGTTACTACAGAATAGGGCTATTATATGTATAATAGATAAACATTTACTATAGAAATGCATTGCAAATGAGGAAGAAAGGGATTGTCAGTGGTCAGGAATTAATACAAGTGTTACTACAGAATAGGGCTATTATATGTATAATAGATAAACATTTACTATAGAAATGCATTGCAAATGAGGAAGAAAGGGATTGTCAGTGGTCAGGAATTAATGCAAGTGTTACTAACAGAATAGGGCTATTATATGTATAATAGATAAACATTTACTATAGAAATGCATTGCAAATGAGGAAGAAAGGGATTGTCAGTGGTCAGGAATTAATACAAGTGTTACTAACAGAATAGGGCTATTATATGTATAATAGATAAACATTTACTATAGAAATGCATTGCAAATGAGGAAGAAAGGGATTGTCAGTGGTCAGGAATTAATGCAAGTGTTACTAACAGAATAGGGCTATTATATGTATAATAGATAAACATTTACTATAGAAATGCATTGCAAATGAGGAAGAAAGGGATTGTCAGTGGTCAGGAATTAATGCAAGTGTTACTAACAGAATAGGGCTATTATATGTATAATAGATAAACATTTACTATAGAAATGCATTGCAAATGAGGAAGAAAGGGATTGTCAGTGGTCAGGAATTAATACAAGTGTTACTACAGAATAGGGCTATTATATGTATAATAGATAAACATTTACTATAGAAATGCATTGCAAATGAGGAAGAAAGGGATTGTCAGTGGTCAGGAATTAATACAAGTGTTACTAACAGAATAGGGCTATTATATGTATAATAGATAAACATTTACTATAGAAATGCATTGCAAATGAGGAAGAAAGGGATTGTCAGTGGTCAGGAATTAATGCAAGTGTTACTAACAGAATAGGGCTATTATATGTATAATAGATAAACATTTACTATAGAAATGCATTGCAAATGAGGAAGAAAGGGATTGTCAGTGGTCAGGAATTAATACAAGTGTTACTTAGGGCTATTATATGTATAATAGATAAACATTTACTATAGAAATGCATTGCAAATGAGGAAGAAAGGGATTGTCAGTGGTCAGGAATTAATACAAGTGTTACTAACAGAATAGGGCTATTATATGTATAATAGATAAACATTTACTATAGAAATGCATTGCAAATGAGGAAGAAAGGGATTGTCAGTGGTCAGGAATTAATGCAAGTGTTACTAACAGAATAGGGCTATTATATGTATAATAGATAAACATTTACTATAGAAATGCATTGCAAATGAGGAAGAAAGGGATTGTCAGTGGTCAGGAATTAATGCAAGTGTTACTACAGAATAGGGCTATTATATGTATAATAGATAAACATTTACTATAGAAATGCATTGCAAATGAGGAAGAAAGGGATTGTCAGGGGTCAGGAATTAATTCAAGTGTTACCAACAGAATAGGGCTATTATATGTATAATAGATAAACATTTACTATAGAAATGCATTGCAAATGAGGAAGAAAGGGATTGTCAGTGGTCAGGAATTAATGCAAGTGTTACCAACAGAATAGGGCTATTATATGTATAATAGATAAACATTTACTATAGAAATGCATTGCAAATGAGAAAGAAAGGGATTGTCAGTGGTCAGGAATTAATGCAAGTGTTACCAACAGAATAGGGCTATTATATGTATAATAGATAAACATTTACTATAGAAATGCATTGCAAATGAGGAAGAAAGGGATTGTCAGTGGTCAGGAATTAATGCAAGTGTTACTAACAGAATAGGGCTATTATATGTATAATAGATAAACATTTACTATAGAAATGCATTGCAAATGAGGAAGAAAGGATTGTCAGTGGTCAGGAATTAATGCAAGTGTTACCAACAGAATAGGGCTATTATATGTATAATAGATAAACATTTACTATAGAAATGCAGTGCAAATGAGGAAGAAAGGGATTGTCAGTGGTCAGGAATTAATGCAAGTGTTACCAACAGAATAGGGCTATTATATGTATAATAGATAAACATTTACTATAGAAATGCATTGCAAATGAGGAAGAAAGGGATTGTCAGTGGTCAGGAATTAATGCAAGTGTTACCACGAATAGGGCTATGATATGTATAATAGATAACATTTACTATAGAAATGTTTCCAGTGGTCAGGAATTAATGCAAGTGTTACAAACAGAATAGGCTATGATATGTATAATAGTAAAACATTACCTATAGAAATG
>CM042155.1:46716754-46779830 GCA_023376005.1 Doryteuthis pealeii
ACATTGAATTCTGATAGAAAAACGATTATGATTTTTGGATTCAAACAGCGTGAAAACCTATCTTAAAATCACCTATTCAACCCTTGAAAACATTGCAGGCCAGGCTAATAATCTGAAAATATGAATTTTCAAAAATGCTATCAAACACGATGACGTGATAAATTATTCACTGGCGACAAGAAAAAATCGTTGTAAAATATTGAAAATCCTACCAAAGTGTTGATGTTAATTTATGATAAACTTCAAAATATTATATACATATATTTTTTCCTTTTTCCAATAACGTCAATATTTATTTTCAAATTTCTGCTAAAGAAATTGGCTGCTAAAAACATCAAACATTATATATATAATATATATATAATATATATATATATATATATATATATATATTACGACGCAAGTGTCATTACGTGCTTTTTAAGATTGTATATCATAAAATCGATGTTTTCAAAATTTTCGTGTCAAACGTGTCGTTTGAAATTTATTAATATAAACAACCTTAAATATTTTGTTTATTAAACTTAAAAGTTATCGGATCCAGCTTGGGATCTCTCCTCCTCTCTCTCTCTCTCTTCTCTCTCTCTCTCTCTCTCTCTCTCTCGTCTCTCTCAATTAATTTATCTCCTTAAGTTAATTAATATTATATAGTATTATTTATATATATATATATATATAAGTTTTGTTGAACGTACAGACCAATTTCTTGTCGGACAAGTTTTTGGTTGATCCTTTCTAATTTTCTGGCCATCTTTTTGGTGTCGGGTGGAACGGTGTAACAGTCCACTTAAAGTTTCAAAACGAGCGCTTTTGGCAATACAGTTTGCCATCAACTCAGTATGGTTTCGTGTCTGGTTTTTAATGAGAAACGAGTCAGTAGGCAAGGAATAGAAGTGGGAGGTAATAACAATTGGTAGTGGAGGTTCTGTGAAGAATGTAGTGTTCGAGCTAACGATGCAGTAGGGATTTTTTAGTGGGAGGCGGGTACAAGGTGTAGAAGGGGAGGGGTATAGTGGAAGGAGGATAGGCGGCAAAATATAAGCATTTAGAACCATGTTGACTTTATTTTCAAAAAGTTTATTACACTACATAAAGAAAAAAAAAATTCTCAAATAATCGAAGCTTTATATATCAAACAAAAAAAACCTACCTTAAACAAAATAAATTAATATAATATATATTATATAATATATATATATAATATAATTATATATATATTATATATAATATATATATATATATATGTGTGTGTGTGTGTGTTGTGTGTGTTGTGTGTGAAAATGGAAAAGGAACTGAACCGACAAATGAGGAAAAAATGAGTAAAGAAAAAAAATGTAATGGATAAAATGAATTAAATCATATCACATTAATCAATGTCACTTACACATGTGTTTCGGTCATTTCATCTCTTGAAAATATTTCGCACACATAGAAGATTCGACCTTCATCATGTGAACATTTATTTGAAAGATAAAATAAATGTTCATTATATAATATGTGTGTGTGGTGTGTGTGTGTGTGTTGTGTGTGTGGATAGCCGCTCTCCCTAGTGACATAGTATGTTATAAAAGTAAAAATCCATTTCTAAAATGTGGGTTGTGGAGATTGGCGCGGTGGTAAGATGTCTACTTGATGACCAATCCGGTCGGGTTTCGAACCTTGCCTATCTTTGTCTAGAACACTGATGAGCCCGTAAAACGACGAAACAGGATTTATATGAATGACTATGTGTATGTGTGTGTATGATATTTAATATTTTGTTTGTACAAACGACCCGAGTGCATGTACTTTTATAGATAAAATTGGTGGAGACTTGCAAAGATCAAAGTTCATAAAATCTACACTCTATTTTTGTCCGAGAGGTGTGAAAAAATACTTTTTACCGCTAATATTCCATAAGAAAAGCTTAAATAAAAAATATATAAGGTATCATATTGATGACGTATCAAAAAAATTAAGTTTCAAAAAATAATTATCTGCGAATCTAAATAAAGCCCAAAATCTGAAGACGTTTACCAAATACCAGGGAATTGGTAGAACAATAAAGAAGCAAGGGTTGTGAAAGTTGCACGGGTTGCTTTTCAGCAAGACCTTGACTAGAACAATTGCAAAAGGGCGGGTGGGAAAACATCAGTGACCTGGTCAATAAAGGGAATGTATGTAAAATAAACAGATTTTGTGTTAGTATAGCATTATAGGGCCGGTTTAGCCACGGTCAGTAGAGCGTCTCCCTATGAATCGCAAGGTTCCTCGTTCAATACCGACCCCTACCAATTCAGCGTATGAATAGCACAGGGATCTGTGCAGTAAGGGAGGAGCTGGTGGTAGCTCCATCTCAGACTCTAAAATAATCTCCTCGTCTATCGCTATTGAAAAGGGGATATTAACTCCCTTCGCTGTTATGGCTGAATACTGACATTAAGCCACCCCGTCGACTTATAGCATTTAGTCTAAGACTAACAGCAACAAATAAATGAATTAAAACTTAGTTCATCCTTAACGATTTATTTAACAGCAAAACAATTACTACATATAAACGTCCTTCGGTGTATAGTTTGAGAGACCAGTTTGGTGAAAGGAATTTTAAGATATCTGACATCTTCTGTTTTAATCAAATTCCGGAGATAATTTCTAGTCGACTGCTCCTGGAATGTCCAAAATGTCTATCTGCTCTCGCGCCCAAAAACTTCTGGGCGCATCATGTGATTGCTATGTCCAATCACAGAAAGGCTCTCCCCCACCAAACTCCACACATAGAAATTAACGTATTTTACTGACCTAAAAAACCATGAAAATGTTCAACTGAGCTCGAATCTTGACGATTATAGTCAAAATGTTTCATATATGCTGGGGTTTTTTGCTGTATTACAGTTATTATATATTATATATATAATATATATATATATATATATATTCAAATTCATTCAAATTCAATGATGATAATCACCTCGACAAAAACTGACAGACCAAAATCTCTTGGTCTAATGATCAAACTAAGTTGAGAAACTAACAGTCACCATTGAATTTGTATAACTTCGATCAACATATAATTGGTATAATTGTTTATATGGATGACATTAGAAATTCTCTAAATTAATTCGCTCAAGATTTTACCCTTACTGACAGTTTCACTGATCACATAATAGAAATTACCACCCCAGGAAAAAAAAACTATTCACTTTCTGAAAGACATCAGTGCTTTTTTTTAGTGCGGTTTCGGTTAGACCTTCTTCAAAGTCTGCAGTGTACTTACTAGTAAGCCCTGTCGGGCTGGGATTTAGAATACACCGACTGCCCCTCTGCAGAAGAGTATTATCCCCCCAATGGGGTCGCCTGTTGGCCGTGGGTGGTGATTCGTGATGCTTAAGAACGGAATCCTGGTGACTGAGCAGTCCATTACAATGCAACACCACTTTGGTTCAGGTCACATCAAGCCCTACACCTATACGATTGCCCCAAACCCTATTGCCCTTATGGCAACCCCCAACCCTTTTTATCATATATGTGCTAGAAGGTGGTATGAGTGTCTTCATGTCCTGGAATGAGGTTGATTCTAACTGATGGTGGGTTCCAGTTCTAGAGTCTGGGGAATACGGAGCACTCCTTCACCACCATTGCTCCTAGGTCCACTCTGACCCGGAGTGGTAGTACCTGTTAGGGTCATATCTATGGAGTTAAATAAAACAAAACAAAAATTCGGTATAAAATGACCCAATGGGTTTGACATGCCGTAAAACCCAACCAACCAACCAACTCCTAGTGTCTACCTTTTGTAAAACGAAAGGTTATTTCAAAATCATCATAGCGTCCTCCTCTTGAGCATGCCGCACAGGTTCTAATTTGAAAATCTGTCTAATCGGTTTAAAACTAGCCCACCTTACATTCACAATCCAAGAATAAGTTTCAGTCATTATCTTTTTTTTTCATAAACAAGAAAAAAAAAGGTATTTATTATAATTATCCATATTGATTATTCTAAGAAATCAGTCCTTTTTATTATTTAGAATTTTTGGGCTGTTTCCTTATCTTTATTGTTATATACACAATGTTTGCCCTTCAGCCTTCAGCATTGCGGTCTATTTGAAAGGAATGATGACGTGTATTAATAATCATAATATACTATTTTCTATCCTGTTATCTTGCTGGTGTCTGGTTGTTGTGCTGGATGGCATTTCTCGCTGTTTGAGTCTGGAACAACTTGGAATTCTTTTGAGAATACCTTGTCTTTGCAGTTCATAGTTTTAAATCACAACACAAGCCTTTTTGTTGTTTTTTTCTCATGAGCTGATTTATTCTATCCCTAGTTCAAAATGCCTTGGGGAACAGACACGCATCTTTAGTCAGTTCCCTTACACAATTTCATCCAAAAACTGACCCGCATTCTCTTCTCTCACTACTTCCCTTCCACTCTTTGCCACTTGGTACCTGTCAACCAATAAGAAGGCGGACAGATAGCGTTGAGCTCCGTCACCCAAAAATTTTTCCACTATTATATACACGTAACTTCTTGAATTTTAGTTTTTTTTAATCTTATTATGTTACACTGAAAACACTCTGGTTTCTTCGATCAATTTGACAAGGTCAAACTTAGATTTTTGTTTAAGTATTCTGTCCAAAAACAAAAACATAGCAGAGAACATGAACAGATACTACCCTCTAATCCAGGATTCCCAACATGGGGCCTACGCCCCACGGGGGTTAATTCAATAATAATAGGGGGTACTAGGAAAAATATAGTAATATCAACATTTTTTTATTATTTTACCCTATATGGGTAAAAAATTATAAATTCATAGGGTAAAATTGTAAAAACAACCTAGCTGAGCACAACAGCTTGTGCAATCAAGTCAAGTGTTCACCCACTAATGTTATCGTGCATCTGGCACCAGCTATATACATGGCTTCTGACTTGTTTTAACTTGCAGTTCTTCATCTGTTGCCCTCCCCTGCAAATTATACACATTATAAAAATGGATTTTATTTGATTAAATTTGAAGTTAAACCCTTTAGTTTTATTTGAAAGATACAATTTTTTTAATGTTATACTTCTTCAAACTGATATTGTATATCATACTAACAATGAACGGGTGGGAGACATGAAGAAATTTGTGATAAAAAAGTGGGCATGATACTAAAATGGTGGGAACCACTGCTCTAATCCCAACCCAAAAGACTTGACACAAATGTTTTTTTCATCATTTTTGTTATTAACAAGAAAAAACTGCAGAATCTGTTTGACGGATTCAATATTTTTTCTTCCACTTTATTATGTTACAATTGGTGGCAGACTCTCCGTAGAGGATTGCTCATGCCTGAAGTCAGCCTGAAGCTAAGAGGTCCAGAAGAAAGCAGCGGCAACAAAGCACCGGAACATCAACATCTTCAGGGACAGCCTTCAAATTCGACATCTGTGGTCAAGAATGTTTTTCAAACATCGGACTTCACAGTCACAGGAGGTGCTGTAACTTCAGGGGCACAAAAACTTTATTCTAGTCTTCCGAGACTGAAATGCAAATATATATATGTTACAATTATTTAGGTATTTTTTATTTTATTGAGGTAGATTGTTTTCCTTCAGTTAACAAAGAACCGAGTACAAGTGTTAATAGTTAATGAAATTTTAATTTATTATTTTATTTAATTAGTCTATCTTATTTGATTCTCCCAAAGATCTTTGGTGGTTGTTTTTAATTACACCGTAGAAATTCCATGGTTTAACTGGTACAATTGTTTTATGTAGAGATTAGAATATTTTCACTTCTTTTCCTTTATTTTCATAAAGTAAGGTAGTAAGTAAAGTCGTCGGGTGGCCTAAAGTCGGTATCAGCCAGACAGCGAGGGCGTTCTAGCCCCTTTTCATTAGCGCTAGACCAAGAGATTCGTTTTTGTATCTGAGTTGGAGCACCACACCTACTATCAGCTCCGCACTTTACCGCACAAATCCATGTGCTACTCATGCGCTGAGTTGGCGAGGGCTGGTATCGAACCCGGAAACCTTGTGGTTCCTAGGCAGTGCTCTACCGACTGAGCTAAACCGGCTTTGATTGCAAGAGTATTTACAATCCGCGACACCATTGAGGCCTATTTTGTGGTTTATTCAATAAGTTATACTACTTTTTTTGGCAGTTTCACAATGTTTTTTATCAATCGTCAGGTGGTTGTATAGATGTTGATATTTGATTTTTGGTTTTGTTCCTAATTAAATTCTGGAATTTCCACAGATTTGGTTTGTTATTTGAATTTCTGTGGATTTTTGAAATTCGGGTTTATAGGGGTGGGGATGTTTAACTGATCTGTTATAGTTTGTTTTATTGTTGTTGTTTGTTTGTTTTTGTTTTTTAACAAATCATAAAACAATTCAAAAAACAAACATTTCCATTTCTATACAACATGGCTGATTATAATATTTATATCAAAAATTCTTTTTTTTCCCCAATTTTTCTTTTTAATGATACGTTTTATAAAAAAAACTAAACAAAACTTCTCATATTTTTTCAACAGTTGTCAATTTGAAAAGTCTATAAGGATATCCAAAAAGATAAATTCATTATAATGATCCGATCTTTTTATGTTTTCATAGCACAGCAGAAAACAACACATCGTAGCGAGATTGTTGTTAGTGCAATTGCGTTAAAAGTAAGGTTTGATTTCTTTGTTTAATGGCATATCAACTTCGTGGGTTATTTAATGCCAAAATGCCATCCTTTTAAAACAACAGTAATAGTACAAGTGTTAAACTGTGTTAACAGCTAAACACATGTACCCAGCTATGAGAACTGGATCATCCGTCGATTGAATAAAGGGTTGGGTTCAAAATTCCATGATGGCTCCCGATTACGACAAGAAGGTTTCCGAGTCCGAGAAGGCTCCTGAGTCCAACAAGAAATATCTGAAGAAGGCGGAGGGCCGAAACGTTGTGCAGATAACAATAAAGATGAGGACAATAGTCCGAATAATCCAAATAATACAAAGTACTAGTACTATTTAACCTATGTCTATTTACCAGACCCCCCCCCCGCACGAGTTGGATGCGACACAAGGTCAACTTCTTAAGCGGAGTTTCAATTCAAATGTTTCCCTTTCTTAGGCCGGTTGCCATACCAATGTTAATGTTGTAACCAAACAAAGGTTACTAAATGAGAAATAACCAAAATGGAGGTTGGAAATGAAATGGAATCTTTATAACATTAACAAAAAAAAATACTCGCCAGCGGCGTGAAGAAGGTACCACAACTGCTACCACTACTCAGTCAAAATAAAAAAAGTAAGTAAAGACGTCGAGGTGGCCTAAAAGTCGGTATCAGCAAGACAGCGAGGAAGTCTATCCCCTTTTCACAAGCGCTAATGATACCGACAATAGGCCACTCTGTCTACTTTACTTTTACAATATAAAAAGAGTCTTTCTTTTCTTTTTGGTTTCTTTTTTAAGGGAAATCAATCTTTGTGGGTTATTTAATGCCAACGTCATCAATGTAGAAAAACAGTAGTGGAACTATTCAATCCATAGCTGGAGGATAAGGGGTTTCTTACCTTTTCCAATAGTATTTTCCGAAAGTGAACGTAATAGCCCAACAGGAGTTCGAACTCGCTTACAACAATGTCGCCGCCCAACACGCTTGCGACTACACCACTAGTTTTTTGTTGTTTTTTTTTTTTTGGGGGGGGGGAGATTGTTGTTTTTTAAATCATGGTATTAATGACATTGTGTAATTCACTGCATGATATTAGTTAAAATAAAATTAAAAGTAAAAGCAGGAGTACCTGACGTTGCCTGGGATAAAAATAATATCGTAAAGCAGATTTTGCTAAACAAATATTTATTCTACAAGAATTTTGGATGACTTTTTTTTCGAGATATGCACATGTTTTGAGAAAGAATATTAAACTAACATTTTGAAATCACACTTCTTAAAAGAAAGTTAATTAAAATTAACATAAATTTTTGCATAAATTAAAAATGTCCAACTTATTAAGAATTGTGCATTTAGGCAGCAGTTCTTCATTAATACAAGTTAAATGTTTTATAAAATTATCAACATAAGCGTGTCTGAAGCTCGCTCGTACCTCAAATTTTAACTCTCAATACAAATCAAAAATCGAATGGGTAACAATTCGTAACTCGGAAAACTAGTAAGTTGGGGCACTCGTAAGTCAAGGTAATACTGTATCTTTAATGACATCTCTTAACGTTTTAATATATTTGCTTTTTTTTGCCTTGTTGGCGGGGCTTAGAATATGCTGACTGTATTTTCTACTGAAGGGTAAGACCTTAAAAAGGAGTGTCCAATGTATGATACTAAACTGCATCTGATGGTGAGACTCCAGTTCTGGGGAGTGTAGAGTACCTTATTATTGCCATTACTCCCAGGTCCACTCTGTAGTAGTATTTTTTTTTTTAAATGATGACAGATAAATTACAAAATAAATATCTTTCATTTAATCAAGTATGAATATTATATTCTACAAGCCGTATCTGAGTTATATATCATCAGCTAAATTTAAGTCTACTCTTTTTAAATTTTATATTGCTCACCATTGGCTAGCAGTACCTATCGGGCTTATGTTCAAGTCAGGTTGAAAGTACCGGTTCCCGCTAGATTTCCGAAGTTAAGCAGCGATAAGCCTGTTCAATACTTAGATGTGTAACCATTTAAACAACAGCAGGTATTGTAAGAAACCTAAATGACTTGATTCGGCCTTAAATGACCCGGAAATCAACTAACCAGTACCTATCGCATGAGCTTATTGTGAAAATGTTACAACGGTGATTTGTGCATATTAACCTTATTTACCAATAATGCAATAATTGTCGGTTGGCATTTTTCCGTCTACTAAAGACGATGGCGTAGTGTCCACTGTTTTCTTTATTTTTTTTTTTTCTTTATCTGAAACTACGTGATGGGCTGAACACTGAACAGTCAATTTTTTCACGCCTTGATGAGGTGATTATGAAATTTTGACATTTCATCCATCTATGCCAGTCTACTTATTATCTATCTATCTCAGTCTGTTTATATCTATTTATCTATCGATCTATCTATCTATCGATCTATCTTTTTCTTATTATATAAAAGGCCGCTAAAAGATTTGTGTGTACCTCAGACTCAGGGCGTCGACCTAGTGTACTGTTGTGGATTAGATCAGTAACTGGTTGGTTTGCAGATGCAGCTTCTTAACTACTTGTGGCTGGACACATAATCAGATGAAATGGTCGAAATCGTCTAGAAAACACGCGTCATGAAGAAATGGTGACATATTCTCAAACAGGTGATATTTGCTCTCTGAACTAAATAAAATCATCGGGGTGGTCTAAAGTCGGTATCAGCCACACTAGCACTAGTCTAAGGAGATTGTTTTGCGTCTGAGGTGAGGCGCCACACCTACCATCAGTTCATCACTTCACCGCACAGATTCATGTGCTACTCATGCGCTGAGTTGGTGAGGGCTGGAATCGAGCCAAGAACCTCGTAGTTCCTAAACGAACGCTATACTGACTGGCAGTTGCTGGTCAATTTTAAGCTTAAATGTTTAATTCGGGTGAGGAGGTGGAGCGAGTGGTCAATATTTCTGTAGTCTCGTTGCTTTCTCTATCCCCATGACCTTATGCCGACTAATATGTTTCGTATCTACACTACACTTTCATGTACGTAAAAGACAATGACAATTATTTGGTTTCTTCTGAGATGAGGATAATGATGATCAAGTTGCACCGACATCACGGGTATCCATGACTCCCCTCTCTCTCTCTCTCTGTCTGTCTGTCTGTCTGTCTCTGTCTCTGTTTCTGTTTCTCTCTCTCACTCAAACACACACGCGCGTGCGCGCACACACTGACACTCTCTCCAACCATTCTTACTGGTCATCTCCCTGGCAGGTTCCCCGCTCAGCACCCAGAATCCCTACTGTTGTAGGTTTTTGCTGGCTGGCCTACAGTGGTGTCCATGTGTAGGTATCCACAGGAGAACATCACTTATGAGTTCGTCCTTGCTTCTCCAGCAGTGTACAGCATGTCTTATTCGTCTTACTCGGGTGGATTGAGTGATAGGAGGTAAGTGGTTGTACAGCTTCCAAGATTTGTCCAAGACAGCCCACAGCATCCTTGTGTAGTTCCCATCTAGTTTTTCTCTAAGTGATTCATTAGAATTCAAAGGGTGCAGTCGTAGAGTAGTACTGATACGGCTACGGCTTGGAATAATTTTTGCTTCTTTTTTATCAGTGAGATCAGATGTTCGATAATCAGTCTATAGTAGCCCAAGCCTTTCCCGTGCGTATATTGACATCGCTTTCTGTAGATGAGATATTACTATCTATGTATAATAACTGGTCTACTAATTTGAGTGGAGATGCCCCATCTTGTCTAAAACACATGGAATCCGTTTTATTTGAGTTCACATAGAGGCCAATTCTTCTTGCTGCCTTCTCTAGGCTATGCAGCAGTTATTCGGTTTGTGTAGGTGTATTTGCGCGAAGAGCTTGATCATCTGCGTAGTCTGCATCTGTAATAGTCTCTGCAGGATATTGTCAGCTTCTTGCCTTTTTAGGCTGAAGCCTTTTGATCTTGTGGGATCTAATATTGAAAGTACATAATCTAGGCATATTATTAATATATATGATGCTAATGTATCTCCTTGTGGGACTCTAGCGACAATGCCAAAGAAATCTGTGTCACCATCAGGTGAAGGAACTATTGCTTTCGTGCCTTTGTAGAGTATCATCATAGCGGTAACAGTTTGTTTTTTTGCTGGGTGGGTGGCGGGACCATATGCATATTTCCTCTCTGTATGGAGTTAAATTCGTTGGTGAAATCTACAAACAATAGTGTTGCCTCGACGAATAGTTAGGATCTGATTGTTTGTTGGCTTATTGATTTTAATGGCATATCAACCCGTCTGGGGTTATGTCATGCCTAACGGTTAGGAAGTTATACATATCGTTTATCTATATTTATACATTTTAGTAATTGGTTTTAACAATGTGTTAGCGTCATTGGGGATTATGTTGTATGGTATTGATTTGTTTCATGTCTATATTCTATGGTATAATTTTATTTCCCTCAATAATGACAGAATGCCCTCCATGTTGACATTTTTAAATAGATTTTTCATATTGTTTGCATTGAAATAAAGGTTTCTGATGTGAGAAAAAAACTGCATTTCATGAATAAGTGTTTAACGGTCAAAGGTTTTTGACATGTTTCACATTGTGGTTGTTGTTCTTATTTGAGTACATAGGAGTGCGTTAGTCTTCTGTGACCAATGCGTAATCGGGACAATGACTTGTTTCTTTCTAGACTTTCTTAAAGCTGGTCTCCAGCCTCCCAAAGTGGGTTTGATTAAGAAGGGTTTATTGTAGATGTTGTTATTCCAGTGTTGTTGCCATTTTATATGAAGGAATTTATTAATTTTAGGATCTGAGAAGTTTTGGATCGAATTCTACGAAATCCGTTTTGGTTTTTCCTGACGATTTTCTCTACTTCAGGTCGGATGAGATCAAGAAGGGAATTATACATTTTAGCAGCTATAATAGTAAGAATTATGCCTCTATCGTTCTTAATGATTCCGAGGTCGCCCGGGGGGGGGGGGCAGTGAGGATGCAGCAATTTGTACATTTCTCGGTAATCTGAACATTAGCTACATAAATGGGAGTAACCTCCCCTTGTTTTTGTTTTTTTTTTCATTTATTTGTGCTTACGCATTATTTGAAATGAACTTAGTTGTTATTAAGAACACATTTTATTATATTTTCGTGTTAAAACATTCAGTTGTATTGATTCGAACAAATTCGTATTTTCAATGTAGATTTACGGTGAAATGAAAATGGCCGACCAAAACAAGCAGCTTCCTCAAAGTGAAACAAACAAGGGGAGATTACTCTCATTTATGTAGCTAATGTTCAGATTACCCATTTCTCTATTGGGTTATTTCTTATAAGATCAATAAATAATTTATCAGTCAAGAGTGGTTCCCCTTTGTTTATGTTGGAGTTATAGGAAATAACCCTCTATTGTATTTTGTTTATACAGTGCATTACAAAAACGTAAAAGTACGTCATTAAATTTTCTTATTTTCCGTTCTTCTATTTCGTCTGCGTCTTTTCTACTTTTTATTGTTTTCAGGATTTCGTTGAGTTCGTCCATTGTAACATCTCCTAGCTTAATGTCTCGTTGGGTATCAACGATTTTTGATAATTATTTTCTATAATTTTAAGAGGGTTTTCCAACATTTTTTAATGTTCTTTTCACCTCGAAGCGGACATTATTTTTGTAGTCTCTTTGCCTTCTCTATCCCCATGATCTTGTACCCGACTAATATAAGTTTCGTATATACATTATATTTTCATATACATAAAAGAGTGACACACACACACACACACACGAAAGAAAAAAAAATTGTTAAACTGAGATGACAGGTTGAGGGTGAATTTTTGCCTGTTTGAGATTACATTTATTTTTTTTACCCCTGACAAGACAAATTTTAATTTTTATAGACAATCAAGAAAAGGATATTTCAGTTTTCTTTTTTTCAATCATTTTTATCTTTATTTTCCTTCTCTTTTTCTTTTTCTTCTTTCATTCTTCGTTCTTAATTTTTACATTTCATTCTTTCTTACTTTTTCTTCATTTTTTCTTCAGTTTTGTCGATTTTTTTTTCTCAATCGAAATATTTTTATTTTTTTCTTCTTGATTCTTTCTTTACCCTCTACCTTGTCATTTTCTTTCTTTCTTTCTTTCTTCCCAGTCCTTCTCCCCCCACCCTTCCTGCCTTTCTTTCCCTTTTTTCTCTCTAGTTTCCCTTCATTCTTCTCTTTTTCCTTTTTATCAATCTTTCTTTTCTTCCTTTTTCCTTTATTCTCACTTTTTGATTTTCTTTCTTTCTTTCCGATCCCCCCTTTTTTCTTTCTTTCTATCCCTTTCATCTAATTTCATCTCAGTTTTTCCTTTCTTTCTTCTTTCTCAATCTGTACCTTCCCTTTTCCTTCTTTCTCTCTTTCTCAGTTTTTCCTTTTCTTTCTTTCTTATTTCCTCATATACTAAAAGATTTTTACCAAAACGATTCTTCGTGATTTTTGTTTTGTTTTGCTTTTAAATTTCGCACACCTATCAAGATATTTTGTGATATTTTACCCGCAAGGGACATTATTAAATTTTATTAGATGTTAAGGTGTTTTTAAGAGAAGCATGAAAAAATAATTACAAGTAACAACTCTTTCCAATTCACATTATTTAAACTGGTTGTTTAAATTATTTTTTTGTGTTGAACTGTTGGACTCGTATTAAATCATTAAACGGTATTCAGGTGAAAACTTAAATCATATTAGATATATTATTGTTGAGTCTATAAAATACGCCTGCTTCTATATATGGAGCTGAGGGAGAGCCATTCTGTGATTAAACATAACTATCAGGTAGTTTTTACAGAGATCCTAGTCAAGGGCGAAAGAATTAATCTCAGCGAGGATAGACCAAAATAGAAGATACCATATATCCTTGTTTCCCTCTCCTTCAGACTCCTCAAACTTAACTCTATAGCAAGACGCAATTTTGACTGTTGATAAAAATAACTAACCGAATAAGTTGTAGTTATGAATGGATATAAACGTGCTCAATACGTTTCTAGAGCTGAAAACCGATATTGTCAAAGTTTCACCGTGAGTATCGCCAGGGTTTTTCTGTGTGGTATTAAAATAAACGAATAATAACAAAATACACTATCATAGTTCCGCAGTGAGCGGCTAGAAACGCTGGGCTTGTTTTGATTTTCAATTGTCGCTCCAAATGTTTATTTTTTTAATTATCGATACGCCATTTATGTTTGTGTCTACATACGTTCAAAATTTCCGATCTTTGGTTTTATAATTCTTTGGAATTGGAATAGATTGCCATAGCTAATTTCTCCTTCAAACATGAAAGAAAGAATTTATAATCCGGTCTATAATTATGTGATCTTTTAACAATTTCCCACTTTATAATAGGGTCTATGCTGTTTTTATTTTTAATGTCCCAGATATATTTAGAAAGAGCTGAACTATGCATATATTTTATATTCGTGAAGCTAATTTTATGGTTAAAAAATCTTTTTTTGAAAGTATTTTGTGTAGAGCCTAAATAGAAGGACATTTATATTGTTAGTCATCCTTTGTTTTGTTCTGTAATACACCATTTGAATTAAACTAATTTAACTGGAATTCAAACTTACTGTGACAGTCCAATACTTTAGTCACTACTCCATGGGGACTACCCCCACCCCCACCCTTTCGGTGACGATGTCGTCAACATTGTTCGGTTCTTGTCAACATAAGGAGAAAGGACCCCCCCCCCACCGTAAAAAGGGGGAATCGTGATACTGCTTGATTTTCACATTCTGAAGATGTTTCTTTTTTTTTTAACTTCGGTTTTAGGTATCCTATTTCTCTGACCTGCACTTAAAACCATTTGACCTAATTTAACCGGACACCATAAATTTATAAAGTTCCCCTGAGGAATAAGTCGCCATTCTGTCTGGAATATCAACTACTTTTGACCAGCACTGAAATTCTTTTATCCGTGTGCTACTTGACCGGGTCATTTATTCACTCATCAGTTTATTCATTAAACTTTAATATGAATTTCTCATAAACAAGAAGAAATCAAAAAAGTAAATAAAGAATATCATCTCGCTGGATAAACCCAATTTGTGGAAAAATCCGTGATTTTACAAATCAAATTTACTCCGCCCGTTAAAAAAAAAAAAAAAAAAAAAAAAAAAAGAAAATTACCAAAAAATCAGGGAATTATTCGTTTTTAATGAAATTTTCAGTGTTGATTTATCAATGAAAGAATTTTATAATGCATCAGTTATTTTATTTCAAAACTTTCGGATTTTTTTCAGGTCACTCAACTTTGACACCCCCTTATTTTTGGGAGCGCAACATATTGGTGGGGTTATATATGATTGATACTTTTTTTTCTACATGAATAAAAAGACAAAAGACTGAAGGTGTGAATAGAAGAAATATTCTGATAGAAAATAAGTACCGAAAATCGGAAAATAAAAAATAATTTGAGATTTTTTTTTTACTCATTTCAATAATTGTTTAATCTTATAAAAGAAAAAAAAATTATACATCAATATTTATTCCGTTTAAAAGGAGGGCGCTAAATTTTCAATAGAGTTTTCGACAAAAACTTATTAGAGATTGATACTAAAGTAAAGTAGTTATTAAAAATTTTTTTTAAATATATATATATTAAATTTAAGAAATACCCAATCAAATCAGAAAGTTTTGAAATAAAATAACTGATGCATTATAAAATTCATTCAGTGATAAATCAATACAGAAAATTTCATTAAAATCGGATAATTGAAAAAATTACCAAAAGGTAATTTTTTCAATTGAGTGTTAAATTTATTTTGTAAACACGGATTTTACAACTACAGCGGCCATCTTAAGATATACTTGATCAAAATTGATTGAAAAAAATCGTTTTAAATGTATTAAGAATAAATTACATGTGTAATTTTTTTTTTTTTACTGATGCTCATTATGTTACTACTTTTTGACTTGGACAAAAATTTGACCTTAAATAATTGATTTTAATTTTGTTTTTAAAATGAAAAGCAGACAAAAAAAAAATAATGGGTAACTCTACATCTAGCAGCTTTGATGTTACTTTAAAATTGTTTATTTTATCAAGGGCAAATCGGATGATTGGCTGGATGGTTAGAATTTTTATCTCAAGGGAGGCAAATGTTTTAAAAATATATAAAACCATAAGACTTTATCTATATATTAATATTCTTGTTCCTTAATATTCCAACCGTTATAATTTTGCAAAATCCTCTGGTTAAAAATGAAACTGTCCAAATCATCCAAGATGAAATGCAAAAATGTAAAATAATTATTAACTGGTATTGCTTATCCACTGAATTGTAATTTCGTATGAGTGTCATCAATTCAGCTATATAATGGACCATTCCATTTTTATTATAAAGAAAGAAAGGGAAGAAAAAGGACATGCTACACAAAAAGAAAGAAAGAGAGTAGGGGGAAAATAGAGGGAGTGAGCGCACAGAAGCGATAGCACTAATCTGTTTCAATTGAACATAATGAAAAAACGAAAAGGAAAAAGAAAAAAAAAAAGAGATTTAAATCAAGATCAATATTTTTACATATAGAAGTATTTTGCAATAGCTCTTAAGTAAACATATCAAATGTTTTAATAATTAAAATATCATACTGTGGTATATCCACAAGTCCTGCTAGTATAAAATTATTTTACTTTGTGTCCAGACATGGATGTTCAAGGGCAATAGAGAAAAGATGAATTGTCATTCTGAAAAATTCACTTTCTTATCATTTAACAGATTTTAACAGGGATGAATTTATGCCATGACACCATGGTAAAATACCATAGTACCCTATTCAATGCTAAGGTGCCCCTAAAAAAATTTTTTAATTAAAATTTTTTTTTAAAAAAGCAAGCTACATACACAGCCATTTTTTGCCTTCAGCATGAAAAAAAAGTTTTGTTTTTTTTTATTTAAAAGAAAAATAAAGTTTAAAAAATTAGAAATTTAAATTATTTTATCATTGCAAAATCTTTTCTTGGAAATCATGCACCATTGTCAAAATCTAAAAATATACTCATTACTTGCATAATTGTTAATTTTCAGCCAAAACAAAACATCTATTAATCTATTAATAATGGAGATTGGGTGTATTTCTGTCTGTAACCAAAACTACCTCACGGTTTACATCAAAATATTTTCAATGATTGCATAAGTCTATTAATGAGTATTTCATTTATACTCAAAATTGTTAATACATAAAATAAAGAACAACCCTGTGTATTACACTCAAAATTTGAGTAAGCAATTTTAAAAAATGATTTTTACTCTCGCCCTTTTTTCAGTAACAAAAAGTTAACGTAAAAAATTTACAAATAAATAAATACTTATGATTTTGTGTCAAATTTATGTGCAAAATATTCAAAATAATTATTTAATCAATAATTAATAGATGTATGCAACATTTTATTTGAAAAAGACAGAACTAAGTTTCCATTTCAAATTGTTTTATTTTATTTTTTCACTCCTTTGATAAATTTATGATTTTTACTTATGATACAAAACCTCTGACATTGAATTTTTAACTCCCATCTCCCTCAAGCAATATCATCAAAAAATTAATTTTTACACTGCCCAGAGGACGTTTTTTTGCTAATCTTATATATATATATATATATAAGGGCAGTTGTGTGTATATGTATGTCCTGACAAAACTACAAAAATAAAATAATTAACGACAAAGTAAATATATATACACATTAAATATCAACAGGGCTTGGTTTTTGAGCAAACATAAGAGAGATTTGATTAATATTTGTGAAAATAATTAAAAAATAAAATTTAAATGATAACAGCATGGATTTGTTTTTTCATTTAATATTTTAGATAGTAGACATTAACATTTCTTTTCAGAGTAGCTGGATCAATGCAAAGGTTTTTTTTTTACATAGGGATTTAAATGGGGCATCCCACGTAGGATTCAACTCACGATTCAGTAATAATGGATCTGCGGGGACTAACTTTAAAAAAATCCCCTCTACCCAGGCGACGCGGTAACCAACTGTAATCTATCATAACAACAATTTTTTCTTCCACAACATATCAATTGTTATGCACTATTTAATCAGAATTTGATAATAATTTGCCACATTTTCAAGTATTTCTATCTAATCTATAATATTAATACTCTGTTCTTAATTCTTCCAAACTGTTTATCTCGCAACACCCTCTGGTTAAAAAGGAGGACTGTCCAAAGGAAAAGCATTTAATCTTTAAATTTTAATGAAGGTAAGTTTGAAATAAATCATTCTTAATGGATATTTTACTATTTAACCCATAAATGAAATCTTAACAGTACTACCATTCCGGGTCAGAGTGGACCAGGAGCAATGGTGATGAAGGGGGTAACTTTCACATTCCCCACACATCCAGAAACGGAACCTCACCATCAGATAGATTGAAACATCCTACCCATTCTAGCCTAAGTAAGAGCTAAGTGGAATGTTGCATGTCATGGATCCAGGAAATGCTTAGCGCACCAGGATTGCCGTCATTTGAACATCACGGGTTACCACCCATGACCAACAGGTGGCCCCATGTGGGCGGGGTCTTTATCCCTCTGCAGAGGTGCCAGTTGGTGCATTCTAAAACCCCAGTCGACAAGCTTCTTTACTTTCATACTCCATAATCCAGTTAAATATTCCTGTCCGTACAAGTTCACCTTATTCACACTCCCATCACTGTGTACAAATAGATAGAGGTACTCATGGTGTAATGGTTATCATCATGAAAATGACATGGCAAACCAGTCAAATCCTGGATGAGCATTTGCAATGTTTAACATTGGCTAATTTACCTTTGGGAAAGGTATGAAACCCACATTCTCCTTCCAGTATGGGTATAAAATTTAGAGGGTAGACTGGATCTTACTCTAGTATGTCAACATATCTAGAGAAAGAAAACTCTGAATACAAACCTGCTAAGATCTGCTTAAACTGAACCTGTGTCACATCCTGCTCAGGTGAGGGTAAGTGTTGTGTTTTGTTTTATAGCATATCAACCTTTTTCAGGTCATTTAATGCTGAATCAAGCCATTTTTGATAAACAAAAAAACTGATTGCTTCAGTACCTGCAGTTGCTTTAGGTGGTCACCCAAGTTAATACTAACAGGTCATCGTTGCTAACCTTAATCAGCATGAACCTTGTATTTTCAATCTGAGACGGTCATTGGAGTGCGTTGTAAAAATACAGAATATGGATTTAATTTTTGTGGCCTTTCTCGTTGCGGATACACTCAAACTTTAAAATTGTTCAACTCAGAAGTTTAAAGGTTGTAAAATATAAAAATTAAAAATGAGAGGTGGGGAGAGGGGATGAGAGAAGAGAGAGGAGGGGATAACACCTCTAGTTCTCTGGCTGAAACCTACATGTTCCTGAGATTCTAAATTCCTGTCCTTGCAATGATGTAGCCCAATTGCCAGCAGCATATTCCAATTATGCAGGCAACCGGCTGTACAGAAGGATAAAAAAGAATTTAAATTTCAGAAACAGGATGCTGAAAATTTGATGGAGACGGGTCCTCCTGCAAACACAACAACGTAACAGAGGAAAAAGAAAAAGAAGAAAAGAAGAAAGGATAAGTCATGTGATATGATGATGATGATGGTCAGGTCTATGGACGTTGTGGGCTGCGGCTAATGATGGAAAAAAAAGAAAATGAATCTAAAGAATGGAATAAACTGTTTCTTCGCCTGATTAAATATGACAATAAACAATTTTATTATTTTATTTCACAGATTTGATTTGAAAAAACAAATTATTTGTTTAGCTTGTTGTCCCCTCCCTCTCTCTCTCTCTCTCCCTCTCCCCACCTCTCATTTTTATATTTTATATTTTACACTTTAAACTTCTGAGTTGAACAATTTAAGTTGAGTTTCATCCGCAAGAGAAGGCCACAAAAATTAAAATTCCATATTTGTTATTTACCAACCACTCCAATGACAGTCAAGTCAGATTGAAAATACAAGTTCATGCTAGATTAAGTTAAAGAACGATGAGCCTGTTCAGTACTTAAAATTGGTGACCACCTAAGCAACTCGCAGGTACTGTAAGCAATCAGTTTTTTGTTTATCAAAAATGGCTGATTCAGCATTTAAATGACCTGAAAAGTTGATATGCTTATAAAACAAAACAACCAAACAAACTTACCCCCCACAGAGCAGGATGTGACACAAGTCAGTTGTAAGCAGATCTTAGCAAGGTTTGTATTCAGAGTTTTCTTCTCTTAGATATGTTGACATACTAGAGTTAAAGATCCCAGTCTACCCTACTATTTACCCATAGCGGAAGGAGAATAGTGGGTTTCATACCTTTCCCCAAAGTATTAGCGCCATGTAAAATGCAAACTGCCTCATCCGGATTTGAAACCTGGTTTGCCATGTCCATTTTCTATGATGATAACCATTACACCATGAGTACCTCTATCTATTATGTACCACAGTGATGGGAAGTGGGTGAAATAAAGTGGAAATTGTACGGACAGTGAATATTTACTGATTATGGAGTACTGAAAGTAGAAGCTGTCGACTGGGTTTTAGAATGCACCAAATGCACCTCTGCAGGAGGGATAAGACCCCCGCCCACTATGGGGCCACCTGTGCGTCATGGTGGTAACCCGTGATGCTTAATGACGGAATCCTGGTGGCTAAGCAGTCCATGACATGCAACATTCCACTTAGGCTCTTACTTAGCTAGAATGGGTAGGGATGTTCAAATCCTATCTGATGTGAGGTTCCAGTTCTGGATTGTGTGGGGAAATGTGAAAGTACCCCCCGTTCATCACCATTGCTCCCTGGTCCACTCTGACCCGGAATGGTAGTACCTGTTTAAGATTTCATTTAGGGTTAAATAGTAAAAATCCATTAAGAATGAATTTATTTCAAAACTATACCTTCATTAAAATTAAAAAGATTAAATGCTTTTCCTTGGACAGTTCCTTTTTAACCAGAGGGTTTTGCAAGATGATAACAGTTGAAGATTAAAGAACAAGAGTATTAATATATAGATTAGATAGAAATACTTGAAAATGTGCAATTATTATCAAAATTTCTGAATTAAATAGTGCATAACAAATTGATATGTTGTGGAAAGAACAAATTGTTGTATTATGATAGATTAGCAGTGGTTACCCGGCGTCGCCTGGTAAGAGGGGGATTTTTTTAAAGTTAGTCCCGCAGATCCATTATTACTGATCGTGAGTTGAATCTACGTGGATGCCCCATTTAAATCCCTATGTTAAAAAAAAAACCTTGCATTGATCCAGCTACTCTGAAAGAAATGTTAATGGTCTTACTATCTAAAATATAAATGAAAAAACAAATCCATGCTGTTATCATTTAAAATTTATTTTTTAATTATTTTCACAAATATTAATCATAATCTCTCTTATGTTTGCTCAAAACCAAGCCCTGTTGATATTTAATGTGTATTATATTTACTTTGTCGTAATTATTTTATTTTTGTAGTTTTGTCAGGACAAATATACACACAACTGCCCTTATATATATAATATATATAGATTAGCAAAAAAACGTCCTCTGGGCAGTGTAAAATTAATTTTTTGATGATATTGCTTGAGGAGATGGGAGTTAAAATTCAATGTCAGAGGTTTTGTAATCATAAGTAAAATCATCAAATTTATCAAAGGAGTGAAAAAATAAAATAAAACATTTGAAATGGAAACTTAGTTCTGTCTTTTTCAAAATAAAATGTTTGCATACATCTATTAATTATTGATTAAATAATTATTTTGAATATTTTGCACATAAATTTGACACAAAATCATAAGTATTTATTTATTTGTAAATTTTTACTTAACTTTTTGTTACTGAAAAAAGGGGCGAGAGTAAAATCATTTTTAAAATTGCTACTCAAATTTGAGTGTATAACACAGGGTTGTTCTTTATTTATGTATTAACAATTTTGAGTATAAATGAAAATACTCATTAAAGACTTATGCAATCATTGAAAATATTTTGATGTAAACCGTGAGGTAGTTTTGGTTACAGACAGAAATACACCCAATCTCCATTATTAATAGTTAATAGAGTGTTTTGGCTGAAAATTAACAATTATGCAAGTAATGAGTATATTTTTAATTTTGACAATGTGCATGATTTCCAAGAAAAAGATTTTGCAATGATAAAATAATTTAAATTTCTAATTTTTAAACTTATTTTTCTTTTAAATAAAAAAAAAACAAAACTTTTTTTTCATGCTGAAGGCAAAAAATGGGCTGTGTAGTAGCTTGCTTTTTTAAAAAAAATTTTAATTAAAAATTTTTTTAGGGGGCACCTTAGCATTGAATAGGGTTACTATGGATTTTACCATGGTGTCATGGCATAAATTCATCCCTGTTAAAATCTGTTAATGATAAGAAAGTGAATTTTTTTCCAGAATGACAATTTTTCATTTTCTTTTTTCTCTATGCCCTTGAACATCCATGTCTGGACACAAAGTAAAATAATTTTATACTAGCAGGACTTGTGGATATACCACAGTATGATATTTTAATTATTAAAAACATTTGATATGTTTACTAAGAGCTATTGCAAAATACTTCTATATGTAAAAAATATTGATCTTGATTAAATCTCTTTTTTTTCTTTTTCCTTTTCGTTTTTTCATATGTTCAATTGAAACAGTTAGTTGCTATCGCTTCTGTGCGCTCACTCCCTCTATTTTCCCCCTACTCTCTTTCTTTCTTTTTGTGTAGCATGTCCTTTTCTTCCCTTTCTTCTTTATAATAAAAAATGGAATGGTCCATTATATAGGCTGAATTGATGACACTCATACGAAATTACAATTCAGTGGATAAGCAATACCAGTTAATAATTATTTTACATTTTGCATTCATCTTGGATGATTTGGACAGTTTCATTTTAACCAGAGGATTTTGCAAAATTATAACGGTTGGATATTAAGGAACAAATATTAATATATAGATAAAGTCTTATGGTTTTATATTTTTAAAACATTTGCCCTCCTTGAGATAAAAATTCTAAACCATCCAGCCAATCATCCGATTTGCCCTTGATAAAATAAACAATTTTAAAGTAACATCAAAGCTGCTAGATGTTAGAGTACCCATTATTTTTTTTTTGTCTGCTTTTCATTTTAAAAACAAAATTAAAATCAATTATTTAAGGTCAAATTTTGTCCAAGTCAAAAAGTAGTAACATAATGAGCATCAGTAAAAAAAAAAAAAAATTACAACATGTAATTTATTCTTAATACATTTAAAACGATTTTTTTCAATCAATTTGATCGTATCTTAAGATGGCCTTTGTAGTTGTAAAATCCGTGTTTACAAAAATAATTTAACACTCAATTGAAAAAAATTACCTTTTGTAATTTTTCAATTATCCGATTTTAAATTTTCTGTATTGATTTTCACTGAATGAATTTTATAATGCATCAGTTATTTTATTTCAAAACTTTCTGATTTGATGGGTATTAAATTAATATATATATATTTAAAAAAATTTTAATAACTACTTTACTTTAGTATCATCTCTAATAAGTTTTTGTCGAAAACTCTATTGAAATTTAGCGCCCTCCTTTTAAACGAATAAATATTGATGTATAATTTTTTTTCTTTTATAAGATTAAACAATTATTGAAATGAGTAAAAAAAATCTCAAATTATTTTTATTTTCCGATTTTCGGTACTTATTTTCTATCAGAATATTTCTTCTATTCACACCTTCAGTCTTTTGTCTTTTTATTCATGTAGAAAAAAAGTATCAATCATATATAACCCCACCAATATGTTGCGCTCCCAAAAATAAGGGGTGTCAAAGTTGAGTGACCTGAAAAAAATCCGAAAGTTTGAAATAAAATAACTGATGCATTATAAAATTTCTTCATTGATAAATCAACACTGAAAATTCATTAAAAAACGAATAATTCCCTGATTTTTTGTAATTTTCTTTTTTTTTTTTTTTTTTTTTTTTTTTAACGGGGCGGGAGTAAATTTGATTTGTAAAATCACGGATTTTTCCACAAATTGGGTTATCCAGCGAATGATATTCTTTATTTATTTTTTGATTTCTTCTGTTTATGAGAAATTCATATTAAAGTTTAATGAATAAACTGATGAGTGAATAAATGACCCGGTCAAGTAGCACACGGATAAAAGAATTTCAGTGCTGGTCAAAAGTGTTGATATTCCAGACAGAATGGCGACTTATTCCTCAGGGAACTTTATAAATTTATGGTGTCCGGTTTAAATTAGGTCAAATGGTTTTAAGTGCAGGTCAGAGAATAGGATACCTAAAACCGAAGTTAAAAAAAAAGAAACATCTTCAGAATGTGAAAATCAAGCAGTATCACGATTCCCCCTTTTTACGGTGGGGGGGGGGGTCCTTTCTCTTATGTTGACAAGAACCGAACAATGTTGACGACATCGTCACCGAAAGGGTGGGGTATCCCCATGGAGTAGTGACTAAAGTATGGACTGTCACAGTAAGTTTGAATTCCAGTTAATTAGTTAATTCAAATGGTGTATTACAGAACAAAACAAAGGATGACTAACAATATAAATGTCTTCTATTTAGGCTCTACACAAAATACTTTCAAAAAAAGATTTTTTAACCATAAAATTAGCTTCACGAATATAAAATATATGCATAGTCAGCTCTTTCTAAATATATCTGGGACATTAAAAATAAAAACAGCATAGACCTATAAGTGGGAAATTGTTAAAAGATCACATATTATAGACCGGATTATAAATTCTTCTTTCATGTTTGAAGGAGAAAATTAGCTATGGCAATCTTTCCAATCCAAAGAATTATAAAACCAAAGATCGGAAATTTGAACGTATGTAGACACAAACATAAATGGCGTATCGATAATTAAAAAATAAACATTTGGAGCGACAATTGAAAATCAAAACAAGCCCAGCGTTTCTAGCCGCTCACTGCGGAACTATGATAGTGTATTTTGTTATTATTCGTTTTTTAATACCACACAGAAAAACCCTGGCGATATCACGGTGAAACTTTGACAATATCGGTTTTTCAGCTCTAGAAACGTATTGAGCACGTTTATATCCATTCATAACTACAACTTATTCGGTTAGTTATTTTTATCAACAGTCAAAATTGCGTCTTGCTATAGAGTTAAGTTTGAGGAGTCTGAAGGAGAGGGAAACAAGGATATATGGTATCTTCTATTTGGTCTATCCTCGCTGAGATTAATTCTTTCGCCCTTGACTAGGATCTCTGTAAAAAACTACCTGATAGTTATGTTTAATCACAGAATGGCTCTCCCTCAGCTCCATATATAGAAGCAGGCGTATTTATAGACTCACAATAATATATCTAATATGATTTAAGTTTTCACCTGAATACCGTTTAATGATTTAATACGAGTCCAACAGTTCAACACAAAAAATAATTTAAACAACCAGTTTAAATAATGTGAATTGGAAAGAGTTGTTACTTGTAATTATTTTTTCATGCTTCTCTTAAAACACCTTAACATCTAATAAATTTAATAATGTCCCTTGCGGGTAAAATATCACAAAATATCTTGATAGGTGTGCGAAATTTAAAAGCAAAACAAAACAAAAATCACGAAGAATCGTTTTGGTAAAAATCTTTTAGTATATGAGGAAATAAGAAAGAAAGAAAAGGAAAAACTGAGAAAGAGAGAAAGAAGGAAAAGGAAGGTACAGATTGAGAAAGAAGAAAGAAAGGAAAAACTGAGATGAAATTAGATGAAAGGGATAGAAAGAAAGAAAAAAAGGGGGGGATCGGAAAGAAGAAAGAAAATCAAAAAAGTGAGAATAAAGGAAAAAGGAAGAAAGAAAGATTGATAAAAAGAAAAGAGAAGAATGAAGGGAAACTAGAGAGAAAAAAGGGAAAGAAAGGCAGGAAGGGTGGGGGGAGAAGGACTGGGAAGAAAGAAAGAAAGAAAGAAAATGACAAGGTAGAGGGTAAAGAAAGAATCAAGAAGAAAAAAATAAAAATATTTCGATTGAGAAAAAAAATCGACAAAACTGAAGAAAAAATGAAGAAAAGTAAGAAAGAATGAAATGTAAAAATTAAGAACGAAGAATGAAAAGAAAAAGAAAAAGAAAGAAGGAAAATAAAGATAAAAATGATTGAAAAGAAAGAAAACTGAAATATCCTTTTCTTGATTGTCTATAAAAATTAAAATTTGTCTTGTCAGGGGTAAAAAAAATAAATGTAATCTCAAACAGGCAAAAATTCACCCTCAACCTGTCATCTCAGTTTAACAATTTTTTTTTCTTTCGTGTGTGTGTGTGTGTGTGTCACTCTTTTATGTATATGAAAATATAATGTATATACGAAACTATATTAGTCGGGGTACAAGATCATGGGATAGAAGGCAAAGAGACTACAAAAATAATGTCCGCTTCGAGTGAAAAGAACATTAAAAAATGTTGGAAACCCTTTAAAAATTATAGAAAATAATTATCAAAAATCGTTGATACCCAACGAGACATTAAGCTAGGAGATGTACAATGGACGAACTCAACGAAATCCTGAAAACAATAAAAAGTAGAAAAGACGCAGACGAAATAGAAGAACGGAAAATAAGAAAATTTAATGACGTACTTTTACGTTTTTGTAATGCACTGTATAAACAAAATACAATAGGGTTATTTCCTATAACTCCAACATAAACAAAGGGAACCACTCTTGACTGATAAATTATTTATTGATCTTATAAGAAAATAACCCAATAGAGAAATGGGTAATCTGAACATTAGCTACATAAATGAGAGTAATCTCCCCTTGTTTGTTTCACTTTGAGGAAGCTGCTTGTTTTGGTCGGCCATTTTCATTTCACCGTAAATCTACATTGAAAATACGAATTTGTTCGAATCAATACAACTGAATGTTTTAACACGAAATATAATAAAATGTGTTCTAATAACAACTAAGTTCATTTCAAATAATGCGTAAGCACAAATAAATGAAAAAAAAAACAAAAAACAAGGGGAGTTACTCCCATTTATGTAGCTAATGTTCAGATTACCGAGAAATGTACAAATTGCTGCATCCTCACTGCCCCCCCCCGGGCGACCTCGAATCATTAAGAACGATAGAGGCATAATTCTTACTATTATAGCTGCTAAAATGTATAATTCCCTTCTTGATCTCATCCGACCTGAAGTAGAGAAAATCGTCAGGAAAAACCAAAACGGATTTCGTAGAATTCGATCCAAAACTTCTCAGATCCTAAATTAATAAATTCCTTCATATAAAAATGGCAACAACACTGGAATAACAACATCTACAATAAACCCTTCTTATATCCCACTTTGGGAGGCTGGAGACCAGCTTTAAGAAAGTCTAGAAAGAAACAAGTCATTGTCCCGATTACGCATTGGTCACAGAAGACTAACGCACTCCTATGTACTCAAATAAGAACAACAACCACAATGTGAAACATGTCAAAAACCTTTGACCGTTAAACACTTATTCATGAAATGCAGTTTTTTCTCACATCAGAAACCTTTATTTCAATGCAAACAATATGAAAAATCTATTTAAAAATGTCAACATGGAGGGCATTCTGTCATTATTGAGGAAAAAAATTATACCATAGAATATAGACATGAAACAAATCAATACCATACAACATAATCCCCAATGACGCTAACACATTGTTAAAACCAATTACTAAAATGTATAAATATAGATAAACGATATGTAAACTTCCTAACCGTTAGGCATGACATAACCCCAGACGGGTTGATATGCCATTAAAATCAATAAGCCAACAAACAATCAGATCCTAACTATTCGTCGAGGCAACACTATTGTTTGTAGATTTCACCAACGAATTTAACTCCATACAGAGAGGAAATATGCATATGGTCCCGCACCCACCCAGCAAAAAAAAACAAACTGTTACCGCTATGATGATACTCTACAAAGCACGAAAGCAATAGTTCCTTCACCTGATGGTGACACAGATTTCTTTGGCATTGTCGCTAGAGTCCCACAAGGAGATACATTAGCATCATATATATTAATAATATGCCTAGATTATGTACTTTCAATATTAGATCCCACAAGATCAAAAGGCTTCAGCCTAAAAAGGCAAGAAGCTGACAATATCCTGCAGAGACTATTACAGATGCAGACTACGCAGATGATCAAGCTCTTCGCGCAAATACACCTACACAAACCGAATAACTGCTGCATAGCCTAGAGAAGGCAGCAAGAAGAATTGGCCTCTATGTGAACTCAAATAAAACGGATTCCATGTGTTTTAGACAAGATGGGGACATCTCCACTCAAATTAGTAGACCAGTTATTATACATAGATAGTAATATCTCATCTACAGAAAGCGATGTCAATATACGCACGGGAAAGGCTTGGGCTACTATAGACTGATTATCGAACATCTGATCTCACTGATAAAAAAGAAGCAAAAATTATTCCAAGCCGTAGCCGTATCAGTACTACTCTACGACTGCACCCTTTGAATTCTAATGAATCACTTAGAGAAAAACTAGATGGGAACTACACAAGGATGCTGTGGGCTGTCTTGGACAAATCTTGGAAGCTGTACAACCACTTACCTCCTATCACTCAATCCACCCGAGTAAGACGAATAAGACATGCTGTACACTGCTGGAGAAGCAAGGACGAACTCATAAGTGATGTTCTCCTGTGGATACCTACACATGGACACCACTGTAGGCCAGCCAGCAAAAACCTACAACAGTAGGGATTCTGGGTGCTGAGCGGGAACCTGCCAGGGAGATGACCAGTAAGAATGGTTGGAGAGAGTGTCAGTGTGTGCGCGCACGCGCGTGTGTGTTTGAGTGAGAGAGAGAAACAGAAACAGAGACAGAGACAGACAGACAGACAGACAGAGAGAGAGAGAGAGGGGAGTCATGGATACCCGTGATGTCGGTGCAACTTGATCATCATTATCCTCATCTCAGAAGAAACCAAATAATTGTCATTGTCTTTTACGTACATGAAAGTGTAGTGTAGATACGAAACATATTAGTCGGGCATAAGGTCATGGGGATAGAGAAAGCAACGAGACTACAGAAATATTGACCACTCGCTCCACCTCCTCACCCGAATTAAACATTTAAGCTTAAAATTGACCAGCAACTGCCAGTCAGTATAGCGTTCGTTTAGGAACTACGAGGTTCTTGGCTCGATTCCAGCCCTCACCAACTCAGCGCATGAGTAGCACATGAATCTGTGCGGTGAAGTGATGAACTGATGGTAGGTGTGGCGCCTCACCTCAGACGCAAAACAATCTCCTTAGACTAGTGCTAGTGTGGCTGATACCGACTTTAGACCACCCCGATGATTTTATTTAGTTCAGAGAGCAAATATCACCTGTTTGAGAATATGTCACCCATTTCTTCATGACGCGTGTTTTCTAGACGATTTCGACCATTTCATCTGATTATGTGTCCAGCCACAAGTAGTTAAGAAGCTGCATCTGCAAACCAACCAGTTACTGATCTAATCCACAACAGTACACTAGGTCGACCGCCTGAGTCTGAGGTACCACCACAATCTTTTAGCGGCCTTTTATATAATAAGAAAAAGATAGATCGATAGATAGATAGATCGATAGATAAATAGATATAAACAGACTGAGATAGATAGATAATAAGTAGACTGGCATAGATGGATGAAATGTCAAAATTTCATAATCACCTCATCAAGGCGTGAAAAAATTGACTGTTCAGTGTTCAGCCCATCACGTAGTTTCAGATAAAGAAAAAAAAAAAATAAAGAAAACAGTGGACACTACGCCATCGTCTTTAGTAGACGGAAAAATGCCAACCGACAATTATTGCATTATTGGTAAATAAGGGTTAATATGCACAAATCACCGTTGTAACATTTTCACAATAAGCTCATGCGATAGGTACTGGTTAGTTGATTTCCGGGTCATTTAAGGCCGAATCAAGTCATTTAGGTTTCTTACAATACCTGCTGTTGTTTAAATGGTTACACATCTAAGTATTGAACAGGCTTATCGCTGCTTAACTTCGGAAATCTAGCGGGAACCGGTACTTTCAACCTGACTTGAACATAAGCCCGATAGGTACTGCTAGCCAATGGTGAGCAATATAAAATTTAAAAAGAGTAGACTTAAATTTAGCTGATGATATATAACTCAGATACGGCTTGTAGAATATAATATTCATACTTGATTAAATGAAAGATATTTATTTTGTAATTTATCTGTCATCATTTAAAAAAAAAATACTACTACAGAGTGGACCTGGGAGTAATGGCAATAATAAGGTACTCTACACTCCCCAGAACTGGAGTCTCACCATCAGATGCAGTTTAGTATCATACATTGGACACTCCTTTTTAAGGTCTTACCCTTCAGTAGAAAATACAGTCAGCATATTCTAAGCCCCGCCAACAAGGCCAAAAAAAGCAAATATATTAAAACGTTAAGAGATGTCATTAAAGATACAGTATTACCTTGACTTACGAGTGCCCCAACTTACTAGTTTTCCGAGTTACGAATTGTTACCCATTCGATTTTTGATTTGTATTGAGAGTTAAAATTTGAGGTACGAGCGAGCTTCAGACACGCTTATGTTGATAATTTTATAAAACATTTAACTTGTATTAATGAAGAACTGCTGCCTAAATGCACAATTCTTAATAAGTTGGACATTTTTAATTTATGCAAAAATTTATGTTAATTTTAATTAACTTTCTTTTAAGAAGTGTGATTTCAAAATGTTAGTTTAATATTCTTTCTCAAAACATGTGCATATCTCGAAAAAAAAGTCATCCAAAATTCTTGTAGAATAAATATTTGTTTAGCAAAATCTGCTTTACGATATTATTTTTATCCCAGGCAACGTCAGGTACTCCCTGCTTTTACTTTTAATTTTATTTTTAACTAATATCATGCAGTGAATTACACAATGTCATTAATACCATGATTTAAAAAAACAACAATCTCCCCCCCCCCAAAAAAAAAAAAAACAACAAAAAACTAGTGGTGTAGTCGCAAGCGTGTTGGGCGGCGACATTGTTGTAAGCGAGTTCGAACTCCTGTTGGGCTATTACGTTCACTTTCGGACAAATACTATTGGAAAAGGTAAGAAACCCCTTATCCTCCCAGCTATGGATTGAATAGTTCCACTACTGTTTTTCTACATTGATGACGTTGGCATTAAATAACCCACAAAGATTGATATTCCCTTAAATAAAGAAACCAAAAAGAAAAGAAAGACTCTTTTTATATTGTAAAAGTAAAGTAGACAGAGTGGCCTATTGTCGGTATCATTAGCGCTTGTGAAAAGGGGATAGACTTCCTCGCTGTCTTGCTGATACCGACTTTAGGCCACCTCGACGTCTTTACTTACTTTTTTTATTTTGACTGAGTAGTGGTAGCAGTTGTGGTACCTTCTTCACGCCGCTGGCGAGTATTTTTTTTTGTTAATGTTATAAAGATTCCATTTCATTTCCAACCTCCATTTTGGTTATTTCTCATTTAGTAACCTTTGTTTGGTTACAACATTAACATTGGTATGGCAACCGGCCTAAGAGAAGGGAAACATTTGAATTGAAACTCCGCTTAAGAAGTTGACCTTGTGTCGCATCCAACTCGTGCGGGGGGGGGGGTCTGGTAAATAGACATAGGTTAAATAGTACTAGTACTTTGTATTATTTGGATTATTCGGACTATTGTCCTCATCTTTATTGTTATCTGCACAACGTTTCGGCCCTCCGGCCTTCTTCAGATATTTCTTGTTGGACTCAGGAGCCTTCTCGGACTCGGAAACCTTCTTGTCGTAATCGGGAGCCATCATGGAATTTTGAACCCAACCCTTTATTCAATCGACGGATGATCCAGTTCTCATAGCTGGGTACATGTGTTTAGCTGTTAACACAGTTTAACACTTGTACTATTACTGTTGTTTTAAAAGGATGGCATTTTGGCATTAAATAACCCACGAAGTTGATATGCCATTAAACAAAGAAATCAAACCTTACTTTTAACGCAATTGCACTAACAACAATCTCGCTACGATGTGTTGTTTTCTGCTGTGCTATGAAAACATAAAAAGATCGGATCATTATAATGAATTTATCTTTTTGGATATCCTTATAGACTTTTCAAAATTGACAACTGTTGAAAAAATATGAGAAGTTTTGTTTAGTTTTTTTTATAAAACGTATCATTAAAAAGAAAAATTGGGGAAAAAAAAAGAATTTTGATATAAATATTATAATCAGCCATGTTGTATAGAAATGGAAATGTTTGTTTTTTGAAAATTGTTTTATGATTTGTTAAAAAACAAAACAAAACAAAACAACAACAATAAAACAAACTATAACAGATCAGTTAAACATCCCCCACCCCTATAAACCCGAATTTCAAAAATCCACAGAAATTCAAATAACAAACCAAATCTGTGGAAATTCCAGAATTTAATTAGGAACAAACACCAAAAATCAAATATCAACATCTATACAACCACCTGACGATTGATAAAAAACATTGTGAAACTGCCAAAAAAAGTAGTATAACTTATTGAATAAAACACAAAATAGGCCTCAATGGTGTCGCGGATTGTAAATACTCTTGCAATCAAAGCCGGTTTAGCTCAGTCGGTAGAGCATCTGCCTAGGAACCACAAGGTTCCGGGTTCGATACCAGCCCTCGCCAACTCAGCGCATGAGTAGCACATGGATTTGTGCGGTAAAGTGCGGAGCTGATAGTAGGTGTGGTGCTCCAACTCAGATACAAAACGAATCTCCTTGGTCTAGCGCTAATGAAAAGGGGCTAGACGCCCTCGCTGTCTGGCTGATACCGACTTTAGGCCACCCGACGACTTTACTTACTACCTTACTTTATGAAAATAAAGGAAAAGAAGTGAAAATATTTCTAATCTCTACATAAAACAATTGTACCAGTTAAACACATGGAATTTCTACGGTGTAATTAAAAACAACCACCAAAGATCTTTGGGAGAATCAAATAAGATAGACTAATTAAATAAAATAATAAATTAAAATTTCATTAACTATTAACACTTGTACTCGGTTCTTTGTTAACTGAAGGAAAACAATCTACCTCAATAAAATAAAAAATACCTAAATAATTGTAACATATATATATTTGCATTTCAGTCTCGGAAGACTAGAATAAAGTTTTTGTGCCCCTGAAGTTACAGCACCTCCTGTGACTGTGAAGTCCGATGTTTGAAAAACATTCTTGACCACAGATGTCGAATTTGAAGGCTGTCCCTGAAGATGTTGATGTTCCGGTGCTTTGTTGCCGCTGCTTTCTTCTGGACCTCTTAGCTTCAGGCTGACTTCAGGCATGAGCAATCCTCTACGGAGAGTCTGCCACCAATTGTAACATAATAAAGTGGAAGAAAAAACAATATTGAATCCGTCAAACAGATTCTGCAGTTTTTCTTGTTAATAACAAAAAATGATGAAAAAAACATTTGTGTCAAGTCTTTTGGGTTGGGATTAGAGCAGTGGTTCCCAACCATTTTAGTATCATGCCCCACTTTTTTATCACAAATTTCTTCATGTCTCCCACCCGTTCATTGTTTAGTATGATATAACAATATCAGTTTTGAAGAAGTATAACATTAAAAAAATTGTATCTTTCAAATAAAACTAAAGGGTTTAACTTCAAATTTAATCAAATAAAATCCATTTTTATAATGTGTATAATTGCAGGGGAGGGCAACAGATGAAGAACTGCAAAGTTAAACAAGTCAGAAGCCATGTATATAGCTGGTGCCAGATGCACGATAACATTAGTGGGTGAACACTTGACTTGATTGCACAAGCTGTTGTGCTCAGCTAGGTTGTATTTACAATTTTACCCTATGAATTTATAATTTTTACCCATATAGGGTAAAATAATAAAAAAATGTTGATATTACTATATTTTTCCTAGTACCCCCTATTATTATTGAATTAACCCCCGTGGGGCGTAGGCCCCATGTTGGGAATCCCTGGATTAGAGGGTAGTATCTGTTCATGTTCCTCTGCTATGTTTTTGTTTTTGGACAGAATACTTAAACAAAAAATCTAAGTTTTGACCTTGTCAAATTGATCGAAGAAACCAGAGTGTTTTCAGTGTAACATAATAAGATTAAAAAAAACTAAAATTCAAGAAGTTACGTGTATATAATAGTGGAAAAATTTTTGGGGGTGACGGAGCTCAACGCTATCTGTCGCCTTCTTATTGGTTGACAGGTACCAAGTGGCAAAGAGTGGAAGGGAAGTAGTGAGAGAAGAGAATGCGGGTCAGTTTTTGGATGAAATTGTGTAAGGGAACTGACTAAAGATGCGTGTCTGTTCCCCAAGGCATTTTGAACTAGGGATAGAATAAATCAGCTCATGAGAAAAAACAACAAAAACGGCTTGTGTTGTGATTTAAAAACTATGAACTGCACAAGACAAGGTATTCTCAAAAGAATTCCAAGTTGTTCCAGACTCAAACAGCGAGAAATGCCATCCAGCACAACAACCAGACACCAGCCAAGATAACAGGATAGAAGATAAGTATATTATGATTATTAATAACACGTCATCATTCCTTTCAAATAGACCCGCAATGCTGAAGGCTGAAGGGCAAACATTGTGTATATAACAATAAAGATAAGGACAACAGCCCCAAAATCTAAATAATAAAAAGGACTGATTTCTTTAGAATAATCAATATGGATAATTAATATAAATACCTTTTTTTTTTCTTGTTTATGAAAAAAAAAAGATAATGACTGAAACTTATTCTTGGATTGTGAATGTAAGGTGGGCTAGTTTTAAACCGATTAGACAGATTTGTTCAAATTAGAACCTGTGCGCATGCTCAAGAGGAGGACGCTATGATGAATTTTGAAATAACCTTTCGTGCTTACAAAAGGTAGACACTAGGAAGTTGGTTGGTTGGTTGGGTTTTACGGCATGTCAAACCCATTGGGTCATTTTATACCGAATTTTTGTTTTGTTTTATTTAACCCATAGATATGACCCTAACAGGTACTACCACTCCGGGTCAGAGTGGACCTAGGAGCAATGGTGGTGAAGGAGTGCTCCGTATTCCCCAGACCTCTAGAACTGGAACCTCACCATCAGTTAGAATCTAACCTCATTCCCAGGACATGAAGACACTCAGTCACCACCTTCTAGCACATATATGATAAAAAGGGTTGGGGGTTGCCATAAGGGCAATAGGGTTGGGGCAATCGTATAGGTGCTAGGGCTTGATGTGACCTGAACCAAAGTGGAGTGTTGCATGTAATGGACTGCTCAGTCACCAGGATTCCGTTCTTAAGCATCACGAATCACCACCCACGGCCAACAGGCGACCCCATTGGGGGGATAATACTCTTCTGCAGAGGGGCAGTCGGTGTATTCTAAATCCCCAGCCGACAGGGCTTACTAGTAAGTACACTGCAGACTTTGAAGAAGGTCTAACCGAAACCGCACTAAAAAAAAACAGCACTGATGTCTTTCAGAAAGTGAATAGTTTTCTTCCTGGGGTGGTAATTTCTATTATGTGATCAGTGAAACTGTCAGTAAGGGTAAAATCTTGAGCGAATTAATTTAGAGAATTTCTAATGTCATCATACAACAATTATACCAATTAATATGTTGATCGAAGTTATACAAATTCAATGGTGACTGTTAGTTTCTCAACTTAGTTTGATCATTAGACCAAGAGATTTTGGTCTGTCAGTTTCTTGTCGAGGTGATTATCATCATTGAATTTGAATGAATTTGAATATATATATATATATATATATATATAATATATATATATAACTGTAATACAGAAAAAACCCCAGCATATATTGAAACATTTTGACTATAATCGTCAAGATTCGAGCTCAGTTGAACATTTTCATGGTTTTTAGGTCAGTAAAATACGTTAATTTCTATGTGTGGAGTTTGGTGGGGGAGAGCCTTTCTGTGATTGGACATAGCAATCACATGATGCGCCCAGAAGTTTTGGCGCCGAGAGCAGATAGACATTTTGGACCAGTTCCAGGAGCAGTCGACTAGAAATTATCTCCGAGAATTGATTAAAACAGAAGATGTCAGATATCTTAAAATTCCCTTTCCACCAAACTGGTCTCTCAAACTATACACACGAAGGACGTTTATATTGTTAGTAATTGTTTTGCTGTTAAATAAATCGTTAGGATTGAACTAAGTTTTAATTCATTTATTTGTTGCTGTTAGTCTTAGAATAAATGCTATAAGTCGACGGGGTGGCTTAATGTCAGTATCAGCCATACAGCGAGGGAGTATATCCCCTTTTCAATAGCGATAGACGAAGGAGATTATTTTAGAGTCTGAGATGGAGCTACCACCAGCTCCTCCCTTTACTGCACAGATCCCTGTGCTATTCATACGCTGAATTGGTAAGGGTCGGTATTGAACGAGGAACCTTGCGATTCATAGGGAGACGCTCTACTGACCGTGCTAAACCGGCCCTATAAATGCTATACTAACACAATAATCTGTTTATTTTACATACATTCCCTTTATTGACCAGGTCACTGATGTTTTCCCAACCCGCCCTTTTGCAATTGTTCTAGTCAAGGTCTTGCTGAAAAGCAACCGTGCAAACTTTCATCAACCCTTGCTTCTTTATTGTTCTACCAATTCCTGGTATTTGGTAAACGTCTTCCAGATTTTGGCCTTTATTTAGATCTCGCAGATAATTATTTTTTGAAACTTAATTTTTTTGATACGTCATCAATATAGATACCCTTATTATATTTTTTATTTAGCTTTTCTTATGGAATATTAGCGGTAAAAAGTATTTTTCACACCCTCTCGGACAAAAATAGAGTGTAGATTTTATAGAACTTTGATCTTTGCAAGTCTCCACCAATTTTATCTATAAAAGTACATGCACTCGGTCGTTGTACAAACAAAATATTAATAATCATACACACACATACACATAGTCATTCATATACAATCCTGTTTCGTCGTTTTACGGCTCATCAGTGTGTCTAGACAAGATAGGCAAGGTTCGAAACCCGACCGGATTGTCATCAAGTAGACATCTTACCACCGCGCCATCTACACACCCACATTTTAGAAATGGATTTTTACTTTTATAAACATACTATGTCACTAGGGAGAGCGCTATCCACACACCACACACACACACACACACACACACACACACATATATATATGAACATTTATTTTATCTTTCAAAATAAATGTTCACACTGATGAAGGTCGAATCTTCTATGTGTGCGAAATATTTTCACAGAGATGAAATGACCGAAACACATGTGTAAGTGACATTGATTAATGTGATATCGATTTAATTCATTTTATCCATCTACATTTTTTTTCTTTACTCATTTTTCCTCATATTGTCGGATTCAGTTCCTTTTCCATTTTCACACACACACACACACACACACACACACACACATATATATATATATATATATATATATATATATATATATATTTATTATATATATATATATATTATATATATATATATATAAAGTTTATTTTGTTTAAGGTAGGTTTTTTTTGTTTGATATATAAAGCTTCGATTATTTGAAATTTTTTTTTTCTTTATGTAGTGTAAATAAACTTTGAAATAAGTCAACATGTTCTCAAATGCTTATAATTTTCCGCCTATCCTCCTTCCACTATACCCCTCCCCTTCTCACAACTTGTACCCCCTCCCACAAAAAATCCCTACTGCATCGTTCGCTCGAACCACTACCATTCTTACAACCTCCCACTACCAATTGTTATTACCTCCCACTTCTAATTCCTTGCTACTACTCGTTCTCATTAAAAACCAGACACGAAACCATACCTGATGATGGCAAACTGTATTGCCAAAAGCGCTCGTTTTGAAACCTTTAGTGGACTGTTACACCAGTTCCACCCCGACACCAAAAAGATGGCCCGAAAATTAGAAAGGATCAACCAAAAACTTGTCCGACAAGAATTGTCTGTACAGTTCAACAAAACTTATATATATATATATATATATATATATATATATATATATAAACTTAACTTAAGGAGATAAATAATTGAGAGAGAGAGAGAGAGAGAGAGAGGAGAGAGAGAGAGAGAGAGAAGAGAGAGAGAGAGATCCAAGCTGGATCCGATAACCTTTTAAGTATTAATAAACAAAAATATTTAAGGTGTTATATATTAATAAATTTCAAATCGACACGTTTGACACGAAAATTTTGAAACATCGATTTTATGATATAACATCTAAAAAGCACGTAAGACACTTGCGTTCGTAATATATATATATATATATATATATATATATATATATATATAATATATTATATATTTGATGTTTTAGCAGCCATTTCTTTAGCAGAAAAAATTGAAAATAAATATTGACGTTATTGGAAAAGGAAAAAAAATATGTATATAATATTTTGAAGTTTATAAATAACATCAACACTTTGTAGATTTTCTCAAATATTTTACAAACGATTTTCTTGTCGCCATGAATAATTTTACACGTTCATCGTGTTGATAGCATTTTTGAAATTTATATTTTCAATTATTAGCCTGGCCTGCAATGTTTTCAAGGTTGAATAGGTGATTTTAAGATAGGTTTTCACGCTGAATCCAAAAATCATACTCGTTTTTTCTAATCAGATCAATGTTTTAAGATACAAGCCCTTAACTTGAAATGTATAAAAAAGTATTATAACTATTTATTTGTGACAAGTGGAGTCCATAGGCTTTTGAATAATCGTTATTATGTATAACTTGTTATATATATAATATATATATATATATATATATGAGAGAGAGAGAGAGAGAGAGAGAGAGAGAGAGAGAGAGAAGAGAGAGAGAGAGAGAGAGTTGTAAGGGGTTTCACATATTTGTGTGATAAAATAAGAAATAAAATAAGAATACTGTTCTTTTTTAGCGTGAATAAATGGTGAATGTAAGTGTTTAGACTACTATTTAAGAAATACAGATGACTTACCCGTTGTGTCAGAATTAATAATGTAATTGATACTGGACTGATAAGATATTTATAGTAATTGTAGTTTGCCAGTTAGGGTAGTGAAGTCTTTTGATGTAATTTTTTAAAAAGTTAATGGATAAAATTTACATCAGACGATTTTACTGCCTCCATTTAAACAGTGTTTATTAACTTTTTTTAATCTACGGATCTCCTTTCTTCTTATATCCATAGCCATTCAACAGAAAAGTAACTTCTTATTTTTTCACTAATAAAAACCTAAAGGAATTGTATAAAAAATTAAAGAAATAGTAAATGTTTAGTTTTCAAGGAAAATTAATTTATTGCAAATAACCATATCTAAAACCTAAAGTCTATCTACTTTACTGTAAGGGTTGGAAAAGGACCAGCGGTATTTTCGGACATTGCCAAATTTATTCTAACTAGCAAATATATGCACCCTCCGGGTGCAAGTATTTAAGTTTTAATGTAATAAAATATTGTATTAAATTAGAAAGGCTAATGAAACTAAATAAGAATACAGATAAAAAGATTTGAAACAGAGGGAGTATAATAAAAGATTTGAAACAGAGGGAGTATAATAAAAAATGGAACAACTGAAATTTACTCTTCCATCACTCTCGTCTTTCTTGTTATTTTTTCTAATTTAAGTATTTAGTTATAAGAGGAAGTAAAGAATTAAATGACAGTTATTTTTTCTTGTTAATGGATTTCATTTAAGATTCATTGAAGAGATTTTGGCTTATATTCATTAAAATAAAACCAAACAGTTAGAAATCAATAATACTAAGCACATATTTATTAAATTCGATTTTTTAATATTAATATGCAAATTAGCCTTCCCGTTTACACTGTAAACCGCTATTTTGTTGTATATATAAATATAATTGCATGTTGTCAGTATGTAGACATAGTTAACAGTATTAATAATGTAAGACAATTTTATTAATAATTGAGGTTTAGATAAAAAATAAAATCATGGAGAATGTGATGTCAATAACTAAGAGAATTGTGACTTGAGCAGGAATATAGTTTCGGTTACAGACAGAAAAACACACAATCTCCATTATAATAAGAAGATATGAAAAGTAATGAAAGAAATGTTTACTGACTCAATTGATTTAAATTACTCGAGAAACCGTTATTTTAATGCAACCAATATGAAAGATCTATTTGAAAATGTCAACATGTAGGACATTCTGTCCTTTTTTTAGGGAAATAAAATTATACCATAGAATATAGACATGAACTTAATCAATACCATACAACATGATCCACAATGGTGCTAACATATTGTTAAAACCAATTACTAAAAAGTATAAATATGAATACACAACATATATTACTTCCTAACCGTTAGGTATGTCATAACTCCAGACGGGCTGATATGCCATTAGAATAAATGAATCAACCAAAAACCAACCAAAAATAACCAATTCATATAAAATATACACAATTTCCAGTGATTAGTGTGTTAAATCATTTATTAGATTTGTCAATGAGAAATTTGTTCACATTTCAAATCACTCGAGTCTGATCAACCGTGAGTATTTGATAAGCTACTCGTGTCATTAAATGTCATCTGAACTGTTCCTAATTGTTCTGAAGTAAGATTGCTTTATGGACTACTGAAATATCACCGTGGACTCCCAGTTCAGACTACGGACAAGTCCCGTTTAAAGCACCTGTTCCCACTAGATCACAGAAGTTAAGGAGCGATGAGCCTGTTCAATACTTGATGGGTGACCATTTAAGCAACAACTGGTATTGTAATAATATCAAAATGATTTGATTAAGCATTAAATGACCCGAACGGGGTTGATAGGCCGTAAAACAATACCAATTCAGTATTATTGTGTGTGTGTTTGGGGGGGGGGGCAGTAATGTTACCTTGACTCCCAGGGGCCACATGGACCCCGGTTGAGAACGATTGCTCTAAAGGATGTAAATTGTTACTGAGAGATCCACATCAGAAGATGATGACAAGATTCAAGCAACGCCCCCCTCTTCCCCCCTCTGCCCCCCCAATCTATCGATTATAATTTCTTTATTTTAACAACCCCACCGGCTACAAAAAAATAATGAAAGTAAATTTACTTTGACAACGTTTCGTGACCCACCGTCTCAACCACTACCCCAACCCATCCGACTGTTTGTCTTCTTGCAACGGGATTGGTTGCGGGGGGGGGAAGGGGAGGGGTTGAGATTTCCGAAGCCGACTTCTACGTCGAACGATCGTGTCGATTGGATCAAATCGGGGGAATTGTGCTAACCGGGTGTTTTTCTTAAGTCGGTGTTTCGACCGCAATATTTGCTTTTTGGGGTCTATGTCTACCCCAGCCCCAGCCCCACCCCTTTTCCTATCACCCCACCCCTTCACGGACAGTGTTGATGGATCATTTCTCCAGATGCTGGTGAGAAGAAGAAGAAGAAGAAGAAGAATGCTAAAAGAAGAGGGAAGAAAGAAAGAAAGAAAGAAAGAAAAGAAGAAAAGAAGAAGAAGAAGAAGAATGCTAAAAGAAGAGGAAAGAAAGAAAGAAAGAAAGAAAGAAGAAGAAGAAGAAGAATGCTAAAAGAAGAGAAAGAAGAAGAAGAAAGAAAGAAGAAGAAGAAGAAGAAAAAAATGCTAAAAAAAAGAAAGAAAGAAAGAAAGAAGAGAAAGAAGAAGAAAAGAAGAAGAAGAAGAAGAAGAAGAAGAAGAAGAAGAAGAAGAAGAAGAAGAAGAAGAAGAAGAAGAAGAAGAAGAAGAAGAAGAAGAAGAAAGAAAGAAAGAAAGAAAGAAAGAAAGAAAAAAAAGAAGAAAGAAGAAGAAGAAGAATGCTAAAAGAAGAAAGAAAGAAAGAAAGAAAGAAAGAAAGAAGAAGAAGAATGAAAGAAGAGGAAAGAAAAGAAAGAAGAAAGAAAGAAGAAGAAGAAGAAGAAGAAGAAGAAGAAGAAGATCCATAAAAAATCCATACATCGAATTCATCTGGGTGTATGAATGGTTGAAAAACGGTGCGAGACATTGAACGACCCTTATTTGATTTTGGTCCGACCGATTCATTTTGTTGTAGGCAGTAGACGAGTTACAAAAGTTTTCCATTGGAAGCCTTTAATTGTCACAAGTGACATCAATAATATCAATAGACGACCATCAACGATATTGAATGTAACAAAAATATATATAGATACTAGCTGTATAAAAAGACTTTCGTGGGAAACCTAAGAAGAAATATCAATTTCTAACCATTACACTACGCCCTTTTATACCCAACTGGTTTGCTACAGGCAGGATGTGACACAAGGTCACTAGTACTGGACATCCAGCGAAGATCAAATTTGCTATTAAGTCGTAATGGATCTGTGAAACTAGCTTGCTAGCCATCACACCCGGCTGGGATGCCCTTTTATAACCAACCTGTTCGTTAAGGGCAGGATATGACACAGGGTCACAAGTATTGGACACCCAGTGAGGATCAAACTCGCTAGTCAGTCGTAATAGATCAGCGAAATTAACTTGCCAATCATTACACAGCTTTCCGATGCGACATCACACATGATGAACAGCCAAAATGTAGTGTTAAACTGAGTAACCGTGTCAGACGAAACTGCGATTTCATATCTTTTTACATCTCAAAATCTCGTCATCGTAATATGTATTTACCCAACCCCTCCACACGAGCAGGTGGTGACACAAGATCAATTTTTTAAGCGAAGTCTAACAGATTTCAATTCAGAGTTTTCCATCTTCTAGACCTGTTACAGTACCAAGGTTAAACAACCTAGTCTCTCCTGCTATTTATTTTGTAGTGAGAATAGTTGGATTCATACCTTTCCCAAAGGTATTAGCGCTGTACGAAACAGCCTCATCCAGGATTTGAACTCTGGTCACCATAACCATTTCCAACAGCGATAACCATTACACAACGAGTGTCATCGTATTATACAAGAATCATGTTGGTATTATTTGGATTATTCGGACTATTGTCCTCATCTTTATTGTTATCTGTACAACGTTTCGGCTGATGTGCCCTCCAGTCTTCTTCAGGTATTTCTTGTCAGACTCGGGAGCCTTCTCGGACTCGGGACCTTCTTTTCGGACACGGGAATCTTCTTTTCGAAATACAAAAATCCATTCTTTAAATTGGAAGCAATTTGATATTAAGCTTGAGGGACATTTATGATTGAGTAGAGATTTTTTTGGGGAGGATTTTCTCATTTAAAATGTTTAAATTAAGATTGGCTGGTTGGTTGGATTTACTTGGATTATTTTATGCCGAAGAAGTTTTTGTTTGTTTGTTTTGTTGTATTTTATGGCATATCAACCACGATGGGTCATTCAATGCCGACAAAGATTTGAAATAAATTCATTCTTGATGGGTACTCAATTTATTTTATAAACACATTTTTTTCTATTTAACCCATCGATGGAACCCTAACAGTTACTACCACTCCGTGTCAGAGTGGACCTGGGAGTAATGGTGATGAAGGGGTATTCCACATTCCCCAGTCCTCCAGGATTGGAATTTCACCATCAGATAGTCTAACGTCATACTCAGGATATTAAGACCCTCAGCCAACGCCTTCTAGCACGTATATGATAAAAAGGGTTGGGGGTTTTCATAAAGGCAATACAGTCGGGACAATCCTATAGGTGCTTGATACGGCTTGATACGATCAGCTGATTGATTGGAGAGGGCCTTATCGACCTCCCGTCTAGCTTAAGTAAAGACGAAAGTAAACTGTTGCATGTCATGGACTGCTCAGCCACCAGGATTCCCTCCATAAGCATGAGGGGTCGCTACCCACGACCAACAGGTGGCCCCATTGGAGGGGGGGGGACTTACTCCCTGCATCGGTGCAATCGATGTATTCTAAAGACCAAGCCAACAGGGATAAGAAGTTTTTGTTGTATCCATTCTTATTCCTTCTTTTTTGATATTCTATTTTTTAAAACTCATTTTTAAACAATTTTTTTAATCTATTCAATCCATATATGGAACCCTAAAGTTAATACCACTCTGGGTCAGTGGACCTGGGAGTAATGGCAATGAAGGGGTACTCCACAATCACCAGAGTTCCAAAACTGGAATCTCACCAATAATCATGTCCAGGACACTAAGACCCTTAGCCACCACCTTATAGTACATATATGATAAAAAGGGTTGGGGGTTTGCCTAAGACCAATACGGACGGAATAATCATACTGCTCAATCATTTGGGGTTGATGTGGCCAGCCCCCCAAAAAGGGCCAATGTAGAATGCTGCATATCATGCACTGCTTAGCCACCAGAATTTCATCCTTAAGCATTAAGACTCCTCCAACTGGAGGTACGGTTGGAGGAGTCTTACCCTTCTACAGAGGTACAGTCGGCGTATTCTACAGCCCAAGCATACAGAGCGAGTTAAAAAAAAGTATTTTCAGATAATTAAAAAAAGATGAATATACTACTGTGAGCAAAAAGTTTTGCAATATTTTAATACGTGCTGATTTGCGGTACTTATATCACATATATCACGTGACTGAAGTAGTTCAAACTGTGGTAGTTACACACTGTCATTGGTTGGTTGGTTTTTACGGCATGTTAACCTATTAGGGCAATTTATGTCCAAGACATTTTTAAAACTCATTTTATTTTGTATTTAACCCAAAGATGTAACCCTAACAGTTACTACCACTCCCTGTCAGAGTGGACCTGGGAGTAATGGTGATGAAGGGGTAATCCACATTCCCCGAGCTCCAGAACTGGAACCTCACCATCAGATAGAGTCTAACGTCATACCAAGGACACAAAGATCCTCAGCCACCGCCTTCTAGCACATATATGATAAAAGTTAGAGGTGGCCAAAGGGGCAATAGAGTTGGGACAATCATATATGTGCTAGGGCTTGACTTTTCCAGCCGATTGATCGGAGGGGGGGCTCTCCGACCGCCCGTCTAGCCTAAGTAGTCATCGGTAGTATCGAGGTAGTTGGTTCAGTTGTGAGTGGCTTCGCCTCGTGTGTGAGTTGAAAGCCGAACAGATGAATGTACAACCTAGTCTCATTTGGGAATTTGACCATAACAACCAAAAAGATTTGTGTTGTATACTCACATCTCGGGTATATAATGGGAGAGAGAGAGAGACAGACAGACAGACAGACAGACAGACATAGTAGAGATGGGATGAGGGGTTCTTACTTGTTACTCTTCTTCTATTTCGTCGGCCGCTTACTGTCTGCTGCTAAATCTTCTAACTCGGCTGCCATCTTCTCTTGTTGGGCTAATTTCTCTTTAGGGCTTTCTGCTGGGGGCTGCTTCTTATTTCTTCTTCGGGCTGGGTGTCTGTGCATTATGGCATTTCTTATCTAAATAACCTAATCAACAAGACTTGTTGCTTTATTTATAAAGTTTTATTAAACAAACCAGCCCATATTCGACCGCGCGGTGAGTGCGATTCTGAGAGACATCCTCTCTCATCGGGTACCTGTTCGCATATGACTAAAACTAAAACTAATTCTCCCACACCTCTAATGGCGCGTTTCTCAAGGGGTCAAGTAAAAAGGTTTTTACCTACCAATAACCGCCGAGATAACTTTCCACTGGACCCCCATTATTCTGAATCTAACGAACTCTTGATTCAAAATATTTTACTACAGGTACGTACACAATTCATTGACTATCCATGAATTATGTAACATTCGTCGTGCAATAACCAGATGGTTCAAGAAATTTCGCCCGGGTTGCAAGAACATCGATGATCGTACAAGATTAGGTAGGCGTTAAACATGGATTCCAAAGCCGTGCTTACAAACCATTGTGGCACATCCGGAATGTAGCATTCGGAGAGTATCAGGCGAGCTCAACATTTAACAATCCAGTGTGATTCGTAAGCTTCACGACATTGGTAAAAGCATCTGGGGTTACTGAATAGTGCTTCACGTTACCAAAATATTGCAAAACCTTTGAGCCATTCTAGTACTTAATATTATGGTCACAGATATAGATGGAAAATATTTAATAATTCATATTAGACGCTGAGTGCATTTTCTGGCCTAAAATAAAACTCCAGTTATCTGGTAAAAAATAATCTTTTCCTTATCTTTACATCTATTATGTCAAATAAAACATGGGGATCCCTCATTCGACGCTATCCATTCTTCTCTGATTGGCTTGAATTGTTTGCCCATAGACTTGTACAGCTGTTAAAAGTACTGGTGGATATAGAATAAGTTGGTTATAAATGTCCTTGTTATCAATGGGATGTTTATTTGCCATAAAATAAGAATATCGGAAATAGATGTTCATCATGAATCACTTTAAAAAGCAAATTGATCGACTTCGACGACCATTTTTCGGTTCGCATTTTTTTTCTACTTTTTGACTTGAACAAACATGGAGAATATTTTTGTCGAAATTTCATTAACTGGACTTGCTTATAAAAACAGAACAAAATATTGCTTTTATTTCAGTCATATTTTCGTAGCCTTCTCTATCTGCTTCACCTCCTCCTCCTCCTCCTCCTCCTCTTCTTCTTCTTTATTAATTTTCTTTCTTTCTTTCTTTCTTTCTTCTTCTCTTCTTGCTTCTTTTTTTCTCGCATTTTTCTTTCTTTCTTCTACTTTTTCTTTCTCATTACCTTTCTTCTTCTTCTTCTTCTTCTTCTTCTTCTTCTTCTTCTTCTTCTTCTTTCTTTCTTTACTTTTCTCTTTTTTTCTTTCTCTCTTCTTCATTACTTCTTTCTTTCTTTCTTCTCTTCTTGCTTCTTTTTTCTCATTTCTTTCTTTCTTGCTTATTTTCTCTCATCTGTTCTTCTTCTTCTTCTTCTTCTTCTTCTTCTTCTTCTTCTTCTTCTTCTTCTTCTTCTTCTTCTTCTTCTTCTTCTTCTTCTCCACTCGATTATACTGAAGTTAATTAACAAGATGGGTTAATTCCACGCTTCTATTACTCTAGTTTCGTTTGTTACTGAAGCGATAGACTCTCATTTCATTTGACTCGGCTCGACCGGCCTCTTCTTTGTGACACAATGGAAACAGCAGACGATAACCAAGAATCAGGTCACATGGCCACTAAAGGAGAGAGAGAGAGAGAGAGAGAGAGAGAGAGAGAGAGAGAGAGAGAGAGAGAGAGAGAGAGAGTCGGGGGCTTGATAAAAAGAAAAAGAAAAAGAAGGAATATGTTTAACTGATTAATGATTGGTCAGAGCGAATGACGACATAAATGTCGATTGGAACGCCAATCAAAAGCGTCGAATATTGGAATTAATATTTCCTTCGGTGGATTTTTCTATGAGTTTTGTGTCGTCTTTTATTTCAACATATCTATTTATTCATTCATTTTTTTTGTCATTTAATTGAAAATTGTGCCGACAGGAGAATTGTGTATTTAGCAACAGCACAATATTCGTGAAGACAGTAACATTAGGTGCATATAATGACCAAATGAATAAATAAAACACATCTATCAATGTAGGTGGGAACAGGTTTTTTAATAAAAATATAAATATTAGTAACACACATACACAGACATACATACACATACATGCACATACATACACACATCTTCGCTTATTTTGCCGACAAAACTTGGATCATTTCAGATATACAGGATGTTTCAAAAATTGATATAATCTTTTAATCTAATAACCGAAAAGGTAAAAATACATTGAAACTCTGCACACACACACACACACACACACACACACACACACACACACATATATATATATATATATATATATATATATATATATATATACTAGCAAAAGTGCCCGGTCCATGACCAGACTAAAAATAATTTTAACACCAGGTTGTGAGAGGTTAGAGAGATAATAAGAGGAAAATAATTCATAGAACAGAATTTAAAAAAAATGTAATTCTTAACTTTTGAGTGTTTTGAAATATAATTCTATTTTTTAAAAACTGTTTTGTACATATAACAAAAACTTAAATTCAGTTCCTAATTATTTGTTTTTCTTAATTGATTGTTGCATTAAAGTGACAAAAAATATTAATTTATTTATTTTCTTTTTTTACCCCTAAAAAGTAAAAATTAAAAGGAGCCAAGTATTAAATATGTGTCCTTATTAATTTAGCTCTATCGGCTGAGGGTGTACGTGTACACAATGCCGACAACACCTCTGCTGAGTAAAACCACTTTCCAATTGGGCCAACTGTTGGTCGTAGATGACGACCCGTGGTGTTTGCCGAGCAGTCCATCGCATGCACCGTTACTTGGGCTAGACGGGCGGTCGGAGAGGTCCCTCCAATCAATCGGCTGGTTAGCCCTAGCACATCTGATTGTCCCTACCATTTGGCTCTGATGGTAAAACTGAATCTAGGGGTGAGGTTCCAATTTTGGAGCTCTGGGAAGTGTGGAGTACCCCTTCATTGCCATTATTCCCAGGTTCACATTGACCCGGGGGTAGTACTTGTTAGACCCACAAAGTACGACTACTCTAGGTCACATCTATTGGTATAAATAGATAAAAAATGAGTTTTAAAAACATATGTTTAAAAATGAATTAGAAATAATTTGAATACACACTAATAATAAATAAAACAAACATGACTTCGGCATGAAAAGTTTAAAAATCTCAATAACGTGTTTGTTATAGTATGTATTTTTACTTCAGACAAAGCATCCGTTTTCTTAAATTTTTTGGCAGAATTTAATGTTTAGAATGTATCATAAATCAATTACATATGTAATATCATTTTGCTTTTTTACTGATGTTCATTATTTGTTTTAAAGCGGTTTCAACGCCTGTTGTTTTTTTTTAAATTTTAGAATTCATCTTTTTTTAAAATTACAGTTAGGAACCAGTCAACTCTACTTCATAGCTAGAAGTTCCGACAGAAGATGGGGTAGGAGGGTCTTGATTTGTGCCGATAGGTCAGGATATGGTGTGGGAGGGTAGTTTTTGTTTTATGAAATGAACATTGTATTTTTTTCATACAGTAATAGAGGTGGGTGCGGGTGTACCCACATCAAATTGTAAAAGACCGACCTTACTGTCTGTGGGTGTAGTACCTTTGTTTAAATGGTCCTGCAGTAATCCCGAGGTAGTGCATGGTGTTTTCCGGGTCATTTCGAGCTGATATTTGGGCTTCGTATATTATGTTGCTGGCTAGACAGTTTCTATCTAAGGGGTATTGTTGAGTCTCTCTACAATTGCATTTCCCTGTGTTCAGGTTGTTGTCTCTAGTTCTGAGGCTATTTAAGTTTATATTAGTGTTCTCCTCTAATTTCTTGTGATATTCATTCAATATCTTTTTGTTATGGGCATTAATTATGCTACTCATATTGGAAGTACATGAGTAGCTAATTTTCAGGGTATTTCTATTTAGTATTTTGTTTAATGGGTTGTTTTGGTTTAAAAGCGCTTATTTATTAGATTCAGGAAAGTTCTACCTATGCCTAATTTTGATATTTTGCAATAAGGGGGGTTAAACCAAATTACTCTGCGTTTCCTATTCCTTGAGTTACCTGGCCCATTAAAGCTGTTTAGTTGCTGTTTACTGATATATTGCAGATTATTTGTGTATCCACTTTCCTTCAGAGCTTCCTATTGATTCTGATATTTATAGAATGAGGGATCTTATCTAGTATGGATTTGGGGTGGTTAGAGTTTCTATTCACATATAATAGTATGTGTCCTTCCTTATGGAAAGGTTGGAAGGTATTCGTTTCTAAATTCAATGTTATATCTAGAAAATTTACTATCTTGCAGTTTGGTTTGACTTCAATTCTTAGTCCTAATTTTTGGAAGGTGTTAACTATTTTTTCCCGATATACTTGACGTTAGGGGGCCGTTACTATTACGAATGAGGATCAGCCCGTCATCACGGTAAATACCTATTTGAGATGGTGGGACTATATCACCTAATGAGTGTATGATATAGATTCCTACTAAGTCAGATAATTGGGATGAGTCATAGGCTCCCATCAGTAAGTCAAAATTATTGTTTCCTTTTTTAACCCAATCTGACTTATTATTCCTTAATATAGTTTTACGGCAGGCCATTATAATATCACTATCCTCTTGTGATATGTATGCATATTTCTTTGCGAAATCTATGCTTTTCCCTAGCAATTCCTTGGTTATTGATGGGTAATATTCTATGATATCAAATTGAATAAGCGTTGCTCTGCTTTTGTTTTCAATTTTTTCGGAACCAGTCAATAGTGTCCATTGAGTTTTTCCATAGATGGTATTTAGTTTTATTAAGGGTTGTTTCTACAATTTCTTGACTATTGTTTTATATACTAACCTAATTCATTCTTAGAGGGGTTTATTAATCTAAAATTTTCGAAATTGGGTTTGTGGTCCTTAATTAATACATATGCATTTTTGGGGTCTATTTTACCCATTCTGTCCCTAACCGTCAATTTGTCAGCTATCTTAGCGGTATTATCATCTATTTCCGACCTGGTGTCATCATGGTCTAGCTTATAGTCTTTACTGCAGGTATCTACAAGGTATTTGTGGTATTCCTCAGGGTTGACTTTATAAAAGTTTGGTGTTTTGTCCGCTTTCATCCATATATTGTAGATGTTTTTATATTTGATGAATCCTTTTTTAGTTCTTGTTGAAAAGGATTCAATTCTTTTCGGAATTTAACTTTCCTAATCATATTTAGGAGATCCGTTTCGAAATGGTCCAAATAAACAAACTAAGAAATAAATGAACTGGGGTTGCCCATTTAGCTAACATCCGGAATAGATTGATTTAACAGAAATTCCTAACAAATTACTGACAAGTAGTCAAAAACCTTTTTTTTTATTACCTTACAGCTGAGCAGACAGGACAAAAAAATCTGTTTTCAAATGCCTTAAAAGTAATAAAGAATTGATCATTCTGATGAGCTTGGAGAATTAGACACTTTATCTAAGCTCCCCGAAATAGGCTATAATGCAAAATCTCTAAGTCTTTTGTTATTTCTTTACTTATATATATATATATATATATATATATATATATATATATATATATATATATATATATATATATATGGCTGCTGCAACTGTCTATAAATTTATTCGAGTGTAAATTCTGCATAAAATTCTGTCGGCAAACCAACCGCTCACCTGAGTCAAATTTAAAATAAATATAGAAATCCTAAATGAGCTGATTTTAGTTCTTTGTAGCGTGGGTTGTTCTTGATATTACATGATATTACATGGTTGAACAAACTTAATAAATTCAATTGTTGGCCTCTTTATTTATTTTTTTATTTCGTATGTTGTTGCTTCTTTTCATGTCCTCAAGATTATTTGTTCGACGAAAGGTCAGTATGACTCGTTATTGAAAAATACATTTTACATTAACTTTTCAAATGTCCCAACGGTTCTTGATTACACTGGTTTACAAAAAATATTTTTTGTCTGAGGCAAAAATGTAAATAGGTGTTTTTTTTTTACTAATTTGGGTATGCTGAATTCAAATTTATAAACAGTTTTGCTCTATCTAATTTTCTGTCTTTTAAATAGTCTCATTTTAGTATATACATAGTATATACGTGCTTATTTCAACAGTTGCAGCAGCTTATTACTGATAAAACAGGATAGATAAAGAACATTGACGGAATGAATATACTTGTATGACAAAATGTACACAATTCATAGTACCGCAGACAGTCTGAAATGTGTTTTCTTAGATGATCTGCTGACTGCCAGTGCACTACTGGCTGTTGATTGAGACGTGTTGGCTACGCTTAACTGCCAAAATCCGTCTTGATATATAGCTATATATATATATAATGTAATGCTATCACTTACATTTATTGCATAATAACTAAAAAAGAAGACATAAGTCACACAATATTAGAAATTAACCCTGAATGCATATACACCTTTATGTACAGTATGTGTACAAAATGTACAGTATGCATATCTAAAAAAAAAACTAGAGGTGATGAGTAAAAACGGATTTCCAATCTGAATGCAGCAGCACCAAATTAGGTTAAAACAGCCATTTTTGTGCTTGCCTCAATTTCTTTGTAAACCAGTTTATTTGAATAGCGATGGGAGAATGTTGAATATTGTTTCGAAAAGGATTCGAATTAGCTTCTTTTTGGTTTTGATTTTAGTATGTTCTGGCTAAGGGTAGAAATGGTTTTAGTTATCTGGTTTTCTATTAACGTATGGGAATATCCCCGTTCTGAGAACTGCTGTTTTAGTTTATCGTTTTGTTTTCTAAGTTCGTTGTTGTCTGTGCAGATTCTTCTAAATGTTAGCGAATAGGGGAGGCTATTTTTTGAGATGTTTGAGCTGAGAGGATTTTTAATGCAGATAGTTGTGTGAGTTTGTAGATTTTGTATAAAGTGTTGTTTGAAGATGTCTGTTCTTGTTAATATATACAAGAATATATATAGAAAAATTAAATTGCTTGTATTGATTTTTGTGGTCACATTTGATGGAATCGTGTATCTGATTTAAGTTGATTTGGAAATCGTTTTGTAGGATTCTAAAGAAAGGGGTAATTCCATGTCAAATTATCCAGGCCATGTCACCCACCCACTTCAATTTTCCTGAAATTTTGTCAAGTGTGGATTATGGTAAAGTTATACAATCCCCAAAACTTGAGTTTCCAATTCTAAAAATTGGCAGAGTTATATCGATTTTAGCTCTCCAAATTTGAGGGGCGAAAACGGTGACTTATCGTAATCTATTTTTGTCTGTAAAATGGGCGCTAAAGCTTCCCTACTACTAAAAATTAGTTTATAAAAGAATTTTAGAATCCAGAAATACCATCATAAATATTCTAAAGTCAACCAATCTTAAGTTATTGATGATTTCTTTTTTTCCTAGCAAGATCAATATCTCGATGCGGCACTGCATCAACGACAAACATTTTCTATTATTATTTCACATATATTGAACATTCAGAAAAATTGAAGGGGGTGGGGTGAAAATTTTACTTTTTTCTGGATGACTTGAAATGGAATTAACCAAAAGGAAAGTTTTAAATTTAAATGGATCTGATTCTTGAAATTCTATTAATAGTTAAGGTGTTGAGAAGCTAAGTTATGGAGATGACTGAAAATCATTTTTTAATCTAATATCAATAATAATCCCTCTCTATTTAGTTCATCATAATTTTAATTGACAAACAAAACTGTAGTGAAAAATTTATATAAACGTTACGTATTTATTACGAGCGTATGCGTATTTTTTTATCTATTTATTTCTAACAATACATACAAATATGTTAACGCTTGATATTCATAATTGGAGATTTCAAATAAATTTTGGACACAACACAAATATAAAGTAAAATAAGAGTAATGACAATAGCAACATTTTAAATAAATATATATACATATTTTTAATAAGTGCATAAAGAAATTTGTTATTTCTCATATAAGATTAGAAAAGGGTCAATTATTATCACTGACCATGAATGACAAGAGGAAATACGGCGTTGTGAAGATTTTAAACAACACAAAGCATTACACTCATTGAACCTTTTTGACTTTTCTCAGATGACTTCCATATCAAATGATCCAGAAAAAAGTCAAATTGTCACCCACCCGCTTCAATTTTTCTTAATTTCTTTTCCAGGTGTGGACTATGTTAAAGTTAGACAATTCCCAAAATCTGAGTTTCCAATTCCAAAAATTGGCGGAGTTATGTCGATTTTTAGCTCTCCGAATTGGTGGGGTTCGCGAAAAATGGCGACTTTTTGTAATATATTTTTGTCTCTAAAATAGGACCTAGAGCTTCCCTACGACTAAAAAATTGATTTATAAAAGCATTTTCGCCCACGGAATGCAAAATGCTATAAAAAATCTTAAAGTCAACCAATTTTAAGTTATTGATTGCCTAACTTTAACATAATCCACACCTGGACAAAATTTCAGAATAATTGAAGGGAGTGGGCGACATGACCTGGATGATTTGACATGGAATTACACAGATAAGAAAAACTTCGGCCAGGATCAGATTGGGAACTCACATCCATACAAGATTACTCCATCCATACAAGATATACAGATAGTGATGAAAACTGAACATACACAGTCCACATCATCCTGTTTACCCCAAACAGGATGATGTGGACTGTGTGTGTCACTAGCGATGTTGGCGTTATACTCCCATTTATCTTCCCAGTGGCCTCAACACGGAGGCCTAGAGACCTGGAGGAAAGAGATTGATGTCCGGGTAATAGGACTATGTGCCAATGCCATAGAAGTGTGAGAACCCAGTGTTGGCTTTGAGAACATTTCTAATCCCACATCACCCCTAACATCTGGCTTCCTCACTCCCCAGATTCCAATCCCTTTGATTATTACGCGTGGGGCACGGTTAAGCGGGAAACCAACACAATTCCTTGTAACACCAAATATTAATTGAAGCCAATGATAACGACAGCGTTTACTAATTCAAACAAGGAAACCTTTGGAAAAACAACTTGCATCAGATTCCGAAGCCGTCCGGAGGCCGTGGTTGAATCCGATGTCGATTTTTTTGAATGAATTAATCAATAGTATTTCATAATATTTTCATGTAAATTTTATGAATGTATACATCCAAACAAGGGTGCGTTCGACACGTGCAAGAAAAGAAAAGAAAAGAAAAGAAAAAAAAAGAAAAAAAAAAATGGCGTCGATATTAATCAACACGAAAATTATCGCTGGAAGTGTTAATTTAACTGAGAAACAATTTCGTAATTACGCATTAGATAGAAAATATTTCTCATCTTGGAAATGAAAATGTTCATTTGCAACGTAAATCTGGACATTTATCCTTCTGCCTTATCTAATGGTGGTCTGCCGGAAAAAAACAATGTCTCTTCCCCACCCCTACGTTGTAATTATTTCCAAAAAATGAGATCTGTTACCCATAAGGGTTGGTTTAAAACGTACAAACCACGAGTCGACTCCACTAGTAAACTAAGTCGGCAAAGTGGCCTGTTATCGATAAAAACCGAACAGCGATGGAGTCTATCCCCTTTTCGATAGCGCTAGTCAAGGGAGATTGTTTTTGTGTTTGAGGTGGAGCGTCACAACTACCAGCAGCTCCTCACAGATCTAAACTGTGCTACTCTTGCCCTGAGTTCCGAAAATATCCACGTATGTACTTACCCAACCACTCCCCCATGAGCAGAACGCGACACAAGATCAATTTTTTAAAAGCAGAATTTAACGCGTTCGCTAGTGCGTAACAAAAAGTAGAGTGTTTTTTTTGGGGGGTGACTATCAATGGCATTTCCACCCTGAACTACTCTAGAACTCCTTTTTACCCAACCAACCCCGCAATTTTATTTTGATCCATTGTGATAAATTGATATAACTCGAATTGGAAGCTCAAATTGACTTACAATGACATGGAATGATAACGATATATCTAGAGCAATTTCTATGAGTCATTGACTCATGAGAAGGAAAACCTGTAAAGAGACCCGGGAAATAAAATTATGAACAAAACCAAAGAGACATTTATGCCACAATGGCATGCTACTTTATTTCCAAGAAAAGATGGGGCTTAGTATCCTGGTATAACATCGAGACAGAACGTTTAATTCAAAGACACCGGCGGAAGTGAACACCGTATATTGTATGATTGTTATAATAAACCTTAATATTAAATCCGCTATTGTGGTTAGCGCATGTTCTCATTAGTGAGCCCTAAATGTTAATCTATGGCCTTCCTTAATACAAATAGAAAATATATTACAACGGGGACCGATGCTTTCAGCATGACCTAACTCTAAGTGAATTACAGTCAAGTCCCACTGAAAGTATCGGTTCTCGATAGATGACCGAAGTTAAACAGCGATGAGCCGGCTCAATACGTAATTTAGTTACCACCTAAGCAATAGCAGGTACTATAAGTAGCCTGAGTCGTTTTTATTTTAAAAAAATCAAAATGACTTGATTTGTCATTAACTCTTTGCCTACTTTAAACCATTCACAGCGGCTCTTCCAAAACTGCAATCCTACCGTAAGTCGGTGGCAGCGGCTCTCGCACATGTCACTTGTTTACACTGAAAAATAACTACACGAACACCCCTGCTATCTTTTGAATGAAATATCCCACCATACAGGTAAAAAAAAAAAAATATCAAGAACATTAGGTAGGCAAAGAGTTAAATGACCCGAAAAGGGTTAATATGCCGTAAAACAAAACATTCAAACGTTGATCGTAAGTCTATGTTGTGCTTGTTGATATGAATAAGCTTCGGAATGAGGCGATATCAGGTCGTTTGAAATAATCTGTTAATTTGTGATGAAACTTCAGTTGTTCTCTCGATCAGCCAACAACAGCAATATAATAATGAATTGACCTTTATAAAATTGACTAGACTGAAAAGGTCATAATGTCCAAGTTGTACATTTTAGCCGATTATTATCGCTATGAGATCTTGTTTTGTTTGTTCTCGGCTATATGTTAGATTAAAGTCACTTTTCGATTTTCCTATTTCTCTGTTTTTTCCCTTTTTTGTTCCTCTTAGAACGAAACGATATAATACTCTTTTATTATTTACTAGGCATATATTCACACACGCACAATAAATGGTTTTTGTTTTCTTATTTTTATGTAGAACATTCAATATAAAAAAATAGACCAATACTACTACTACTACTACTGCTGCTGCTGCTGCTGCTGCTGCTAATAATAATAATAATAATAATAATAATAATCCACCCTGTCGGCTGCGGCTGTAGAACATGCCGACTGCACCTCTGTAGAAGTGTAAGACCCGCCCTCCAATGGGGCCACCTGTTGACCGTGGGTGGCGACTTGTGATGCCCGAGGACGGGATCCTGGTGGCTGAAACACCCCACTTTTGTCCTTACTTAGGCTATACAGACGGTCGGAGAGCCCCACCACCTCCGATCAATCGACTGGCTATGAAATTCAAACCTGATTACGAAGGACTAGGAACAACCTTTGACCTCTAATGATTTTTGAACGTAAATCAAATGTTGATCTTGCACGAAATCGACTTGTACACGAGTATATAGGTACCTTCTCTTTTTTTTTTTTTTCATTCGAGTGATTAGTGATTTAAAAAAAAATAATCCTAAATTTTATTTATTTGATGATCATTTTTTTTTCATTTTATACTCTAATATTTCAAAATTCAAGATAAATTGGAAACGGTGGTTGATAAAAAAAAAAGAAAAAGAAAAGAAAAGAAAAATAGTTATTCTGTTATAATAGTCACGTGATTCCAATATCCCGAGGAAAAAAAAAACTGATGTTCGTCTCGTAATCCGGGTTAAGTGACATCTCACCGCCACACATTTCCCAAAAGGGAGGACACATTTCTTAACATTTTTTGGCGCCATTTTTATAACATAGGTTGAGTTTTTTTTCTTCTTTTCAGAGAAATTTTAATAACTCTTATGGGTAAACACATCAAATTTGAAAGTTAAAAAGATAAAATTTATTCTAAACCATTCATCTCCTTTTCTTTGCCCTTTTAAATTTTTTAAAAAGCTTTTATATATATATATATATATATATATATATATATATATATATATATATATATATATATATAAGCGCATTGTATATATTTATATATTATTATAAAAAGACAAATGCAAATGAGAAAAGTTTGCCAGGAAGTTTTTCTTACTCGACGATATTATTTATATATATTGCAGATCAGGTAAGTATATATATCTAACCAACCCCTCCGCACGAGTAGGAGGTGACACAAGGTCAATTTCTTAAGCGGAGTTTAACAGGTGTGAATTCAGAGTTTTCCTTCTCCTAGACTGGTTACCAAGCTAGGGTTAAAGAACCCAGTTTACCCTACTATTTACCCATACTTGGGGGGAGAATAGTTGGATTCGTACATTTCCCAATGGTAGTAGAGTATGTTAAACGCAAATAGCCTCGTGCAGAATTTGAACTCCGGTTAACGAGTGCATTTTTCTACGATGCTAACCATTACACCACGCACCTCCAGGTAAGTATAATGTGATAAAAATGACAAGTATGGGACATCCAGCGAGAATCGAAGAAGCGAGTTATTTTGTAGCAATGGATCTGAGAAACTAGCTTGCTATTACACCAAGATGGGACGCCCTACAGCAGAACAGATCGACAAAGGAGAAAAATATCACATTTTTAATACTAGAATTACATTACCGTTATAACATCGAGGATTTCAAAAGAATTTTATTTTACAACATGATGAGAAAAATAGCCAATCAATCGTAAAATATATATCGTGGTGTAAAGTCACTTGTTAAGGTGGAAGCATACGTGGCACTCACGTGCGGAAGAAGCAATATATATATATATATATATAAGCAATGATCGTTTCCCCGGAAATTTGATCTCTCAGTGACCGTAAAATACATAAACAAACCTATGTACTTAATAGTTTAAAAACACCAGTCCAGCTACACCTGTCATTGGCCTAGAGGATTAGATATCAGGCTGTCAAACGGTCAGTCTTTGTTCGACCCGAGCCAAAAATAGTTGTGTCTAGCCACGCCGAAGAGGTGTGAAACGCCGAAACACGTGTCTGTGGATGACTTATTAATATATATATATATATATTATATATATATATATATATATATATATATATTTCTTTGAAAGTTAAATATTGCTCTGTATATAATTTAATTTATTGATTATTATATATTGAGTTCTTTTAGGGATTTATAAAAATCCTTGTTGAATATATGTTTGCACCAACAAGAGCATACAGTATGGTTGTACAGTGAAATGTCGAAGATAACAAATAGAATCATCCATCACACACACACACACACACACACATATATATATATATATATATATATATATATATATATATATATATATATAAGTTAAGAGAAAGGAAATGAATCCGACGGTATGAGTATAGATAAAAGGGTATGAAAACAACTAAATATGCTGTTAAAGTGAAAACATTTTATATCATATTCATAGCTAATATTGAACAATATTTCGATTTATAAAAATCATCTTCATCTTTTTTGTAACATTAATGTTTTTGTTTTGAATTCATATTATTTTCGTCTCCGCTATTGATAAGTACGGAGTATAAACAAGCTCTGAATATAATTTTTATAAATCGAAATATTGTTCAATATTAGCTATGAATATGATATAAAACTTTTCACTTTAACAGCATATTGTGTTGTTTTCATATCCTTTTATCTATCTATCTATCTATCTATCTATCTATCTATATATATATATATATATATATATATATATATATATATATATATATATATATATATATATATATGGGTTAAAGTAGCGCGGACAAGAAATCAACACCTAGTTACTGACAGTTTCTCGCCTATGCAATTTTCAGAGCAAAATCTGGTCTGAAGATCGCATTGACAAGAAACTGTCTGTCTAGGGTAATTTTATGTTAAGGGGTTAGGGAATTGTGTTCATTGTACGTTCATATTTACATTCTTGTGCAGATGTTTCTTAATTTTTTATTTTTTATTTTTTTTGCACGGGATCGAATATGAATAAAGATGTCTATTTTACCCACAGATGTTAAGTTAACAGGTCCTAACACTCCGGGTCAGTGAACCTGGGGTAATGGAACTGAATGGGGGTTCTCCTCCACCCCACCCTATCAGATAACCAAGAACTGGTGTCTCACCATTAGATGCAGTTTAGTGCTATACTTAGATCAACCATTTTTGAGGGGTATTGTCCATCTGCAGAGGACACAGTCAGTCTATTCTTAGCCCCGACGACAGGGCTATCACTTATCAGAGTTACACGACATTATTCATCTGGGGAAGTTTAGAAATCGCTAAAGCTCACCTTATGATCGGTATCGTGAAACTCTATGTAGCGGGATAATTGATCATTTTACTTTGTAATATTCACGACGTTTTGAATATGAACTGGCGTATCAGAGAAAAAGAAATTGGCTTGAAAAAAAGAAAGAAAGAAAGAAAGAAAGAAAGAAAGAAGAAGAAGAAGAAGAAGAAGAAGAAGAAGAAGAAGAAGAAGAAAGTAACATCGAGAGAATTGGCGTGGTGTAGCGTTGGAAAAGAGGCGGGGTACTCTAATTTTGTTCATTGTGTATTCAAAGAGTAACTTTGATAAACAATCAGCCCCCCGCTGGAGTCAGACGTGCACACAGTTGCAATGGGGTGACGGGGGAGGGGGTGGGTTGGTTTTGTGAGGGGGGAGGGTGGCGGTCAATTACTGACAAAACAGGGGAATATAAAAAGGTCACCACGCCGCGTGTTGCTGTTCTATGGAAGCAACTGGCGGCGATACACGGACCAGGAATCGAGTCGCAATTTCTTTAGCTGACAGAACGATTCCGGTTATGGAAAAGGGTAACAGACAGACCCTGAAAGAAAAGAGCAGTTATATATATATATATATATATATATATATATATATATATATATATATATAAGAGAGAGAGAGAGAGAGAGAGAGAGAGAGGAGAGAAATTTGTTTATATCTATTTCGATTTATTAATAATGGAGATTTGGTCTCTATTTGTCTGTAACCGAAACTACGTCACTGTTTACGTCACAACACCCCAAATAGTCAATACATAGAACAAAGAAAAATTAATATTGATATATAATAAATAGAATCTGTTCCTTATAATACAACATTTGAATCTTTTCCATTGTAATAATGACAATTTAAATAAACTATATATTATTAAAATAAATATATAGACTATGAAAATAATTTTAAAAATGTATTATTATCTTAAATGGAAAAAATTATTTGCGAAATTTGTAATCAATTTTAAAAATTATTTTTCCTCTCGCCCTTTTGTCAGTAACAAGAAGTTAATTGAAAAGTTTACAATTAAATAAATATCTACGGTTAAATGTTGCGAAAGTAGGAATTCTTGTGAATTTTAGCAGACAGTCTTGGATGCTATTTCCTCAAACAATGGTAAAAATAAGAGATCTAGGTTTTGGTATCAGTATTCCTTATATCAACACACAACTTTCGGTTAAATCGAACTTAACGGACTTAAATTCCATCATCACCCCACTGAAAGAAAGAAAAAAAAAATGAAGGAATTAATCGAATTTAATGAAATTTTCAGTGTTGATATACTAATGAATAAAAGATATAATGTACCAGTTATTTTATTTAAAAACTTTTATATTTTTTCCGGTCAGTCAACTTTGAACTACGTATCTTGAGAATCTGTGTTATGCCTCAAAGATAGGTGGTTCAAATTAACTGTTCTGAAAAAAATGTAAAAGTTTTTAAATAAAATAACTGGTGCATTAAGTCATTTATTCATTAGTATATCAACAATGAAAATGTCATTAAATTTGGTTAATTCCCTGATTTTTGGGGGTTTTTGTTTTCGGAGGGGTACCATACGATGGTGGAATTTAGGTCCGTTAAGTTCGACTTATTTGAGAGAATTTGATTAAAAAAAAAAAAAATCGAAAACTCAATATACCCTAATGTGAATAGACAAAATGTTATAATAGGCAAATAGTCTTATATAGGTCTTTACTTAAGACTATTGGTAATAGAATAAAGTATAAACAATTACTATTAAGCATGTTCTCGTGTGTCATGTGACACGATATTGGGGTCTTCAGACACCCCCCTGTCTAGTGGACATGAGATGTATCTGGTGCCAGTTTCTCTTTCAATGATAGAAGGTAAAAGGGTCTTTTGTAAATGCTGCTAAACCGACCAGTTAATTATATCTTATTTTTATATAGTTATTTTTGTTTATAAAAATTAACTATAACCACAGTATCCAATTTAGAGTAATTTAATAGGTTTATTAATACTATTTTGTACCGAGCACTAGTTTCTGCGGTCTATGAACCATAACTGGAAAAGGGTAAGGGGAAGACATACATACCCTTTTAGTTTACGCCACTGGTCGGGATAGGCGACAACGGTAAGTGCTTTCACATTTCTATGAGGATTTTCTATTTCTTTTTAAAAGTATTCGCTGTTATCCGTTATTAAATGTTATTTGTTTTTCCTTGTACAGTTTCACGGTGTTTATTAAATAAACTTAATAATATCAGTAAAGAAACGTCATGCCAACCCTTTCTTTGAGACAAGTGGGTCAGTAATAGCTTTTGGCTTTGCCGATTTCACTTTTATCATCTTCTATGTGTGTCACCTAGAGCCTACCGGCAGACACGGGGGATAATTACTTCTCGTGTCCCCTGACGTCAAATAGGAGAACCATGGCAAGTAAGGAATGTAATCACCAAATTAGTATAGGGCTTTGTTTTCAATTCCATCACTGGATAGACCGATAGACAGACAGAGACACCACAAATATTGTATAAGATCTAATCTACTGTTAATCTACTTTATCTATTTAGAATATATTTTTAAGGAAATTGTTTTTAGTTTTTTTTAATTGTTAGAGGCGTTTGATGTAATGGTTACCGTTGTAGGAAATGGACACAGCGAGACAAGTTCAAATCCTGGACGACGCTGTTTGCATTTCACATAGCACTACTATCCTTGGGAAATGTACGAATCTAACTATTCTTCCCCCCAGCTATGGGTAAATAGTAGGGCAGATTGGGCTCTTTAACCTTGGTATGACAACTAATGTCATACTTTCATCACCCCCTCCTTAAATTATTTTCATCTCTCCCCCCCCCTCTCTCTCTTTCCCTTTTATGACCTAAGTGTTCTGAGTGACGTAACGTCTGACGTAATGAGGTTCGTTGTATTGAATTTAGTCGAGATTAGTAGCGTCCAGGTTTCCGCATCGTACAGGAGGGTTGAGAGAACTATGACACGATATACAAAGCGGATGCCCATAGACTACATGTCTACTACATGCGTCACTTGCGCAGTGTATTAAATGTCAAGTGGTGGCAACATGTTTTAAACAGGACCATCTTGAAGAGAACTAGACTCCCTGGCATGCAAGACATACTTGTCCAACGCAACTTGAGATGGGCTGGCCACTTAAACAGACTACCAAAATTGATTCTCAACTGAGAGAGGATCATGTGGAATCGGTAGACCAAAGCTCCGGTACAAAGACAACATCAAAAGAAACCTGAAAGACTTGAATATCCCTAAAGGAAGTTGGCAAGGCGCAATCAGAGACCGAATAAATTGGAGGAAAATGACTCGCGTGGTGTTATCATCGGATACGATGGACAGCAAGTAATAATTAGTTGCGTAATGGTAAATTTAATGTTGGTCAAAAAGACGTGAATCCGTGTATTACTTTTTTTTTTTTTGGTTCATTTAACAATTTTTATTTTATTAAGAAACATTTACCAATGATTTAGAATTCAGAATCTCCAAACATTAGTAAATATCTCGTGATAATTGCTATAAAGTTGCTTCTTCAGGATTTATGGTCTTCCTGTTTTTAATTTTCAAAACAAAGCGACTCGAACAAAATGTTTTTTTTGGTCAAATACTTATGAGCAGTGATGTATAGATGATATTTTATAATTGACTTTCATCTTTCTAAACATCTTCACTTCTATTTTTCCATTACTCACTCTCATTTTTAGATTCTTACCCCTTCGACACACACCACACACACACACACGGACACACACCACACGCACAACC